>CAIGQZ010033024.1:2422947-2470138 GCA_903798205.1 Danio tinwini
TGTCAACTCGTCAATAACCAAATCCAGCTAATTGAGTAATCTATGTACGAAAAATGGACCCCAAAACTGATAACTCATCCTGAAGTACTGTGATGTTTTGTTTGATATCAAATCATATGCTACCAATAAGTTGAATGCCCCCTTTCCAAGGTACCACCTGCCACATCTGACTATTAATCTATAAGATTCAATAAGAAACACATCAACACAACAAAGAAGACAAAGCATTGTTATTCCTATTAGGGCTGGGCGGATCAACGATATTATATCCAATCGCGATAAAAATTGATGACAATAACAATGATTAGCTCTGGACATTTTTACTCTATATTGATCCAAAAGCCAATCACACAGCAGAAATGTGCAACAATGGGAATCTAGATATGTGCTGATATTTGAGATGCACCAAATATTTATCGGCTGAAAATATGTAATGCCATTTAATGGATCCTCTCATTTTTGTGGCTTTAGTTATTGTTATGATACTCTTTTAAATCTGGGGGCATTAACAACTGATATTGAAATATATATTGCTATCATTCAATATGGAAAATAATTATCGAGATTGCATTTTTGCCAGCCCTAATTCTTGACTTGTCTGAAATGTTGGTCACCCAAAATCAAACATGTAAGTAACTCACCCTCAGGCCATCCAAAAGGATAAAAGTTGACTTGTAGTACATTAAACCTATTACAGCTGAACCAACACAGTAATCAGCACTTTGAAAAGCAAAATTAATATATGACAATACATTGGGGTCTTATATACCAAACCAATCAGTCTGTGTAAGAAACCAAATGCTATTTACAACATTATAACTGCTGCTGTTTGACTTGAAATCACCAAGGATCACAGCTTCAGCTAATATTGCAGATAAGAGCCATGTTTACTAAAGAAAAAAAGTCACAACATGACATGACATTTATTCAAATAAACTGTGCTGAATGGGTATATTTATTATCAGTTCATGCATATTCAGTTCACTGAGAATCAAACTCAAAATCCACTGCTTTAAATATAGGGGGAAATGAATATTTTGTTTTAAAAGGTTTATGATATTTGAAGTGATTTACTAAAGATGTTTTATAATTTTAAAAACTGTTCAAAAATCATACAATGGTTACTTATTGCAATTCATGAGAATATGTTGAGCTTATTCATTTTTGTTTGTTTTAATATATCATTTTGAAGGGATGTATACAAAAACAATGGTCCCAACATATTTCCTATTTTACAATTTTAATTTCTATAGCTTCCGAGAATCCAAAAAGAGCCACATATTGATAAAAAATATCATGATAGCTGTTTTAACATTAGGATATGATTGAACTGCCTCTTGTTACAGTTCTGAAATAGTTTGATAACAAGCAGGAAATGTTCATGTGCCAATGACTAAACCACATTGAAATGGTCTATAGCAGAGGTGCCCAAACTACAGCCCGCGGGCCAAAGTTGGCCCATGGTAACCTTTGATTTGGCCCACCATCCCAACTGAAAAAAGACGGTTTAGAGACTGTATTTTCTAACTAAATGTAACTTTTTGTTTGTTTCTTTTATTGCTAAGCCCCAAAATGCTAATGAAAATTAAATGTTTAAATTAAATGAATTAGATTTTTTCTAAATGCACATACTGTCATCCGATGGATAGAGCACAATGCAGAGACAGCAGCGAGCAAATGGAGACAAGAGCTGATTCTGCTTGACTAGTGCATTCATATGAACTCCACTGTGCTGTGTGTGTTTTTTATTTTAATTACTAAAATTTTACGCCATTAGTTAATATGATTTAAAGTAATATTTTCTATTCATTTTTAAATATTAATAAATAAATTAGCTATAGTAACTTTTTAGTATGGTATATTTACCTTCGGCCCACAGCTTGCAATGATATTAAAATTTTGGCCCTTCATATGAAAAAGTTTGGGCAGCCCTGGTCTATACACCGTAAAATATAATAAGTTGACCTTACTTTGAGGTAACCGATTGCTTTAAAATTTGTAAGTAAAGTAGTGTATTCATTTTAAGTGAGCATAACCTAGACCAGGGGTGTCCAAACTCTGTCCTGGAGGGCCGGTGTCCTGCATATTTTAGTTTTAACCCCAATTAAACACACCTGAACCAGCTAATCAAGCTCTTACTGGGTACTCTAGAAACTTCTAGGCAGGTGTGTTGAGGGAAGTTGGAGCTAAACTATGCAGGACAGGGGCTCACAAGGACCGAGTTTGGACACCCCTGAGCTAGACAGTTTGTACTTACAACTAGTTAATAAATTAAACTTCAGTACCTTTGACAAAATAATTAGTTGTGTTAACTTCTTATTAGTGTTCACATTACTAGGAAAATATTAGGAAACTGATTGCCTTAGAATTATCAAGTCAGCTGAACTAAAACATTTAAGTAAAGACAAAAACAAATACCTTACTTACTAACAGGGCCGTTTATATTGAAGTTGATATTTAGCTGCATCTAGCATCTAATTTAGCATCCTAGCTTCTAATTTAGCTGCATATTAGCATCTAATTTTTACTAGGTATAGTTTTACTAATAGTATTTATATAACATTATCTAAATATTATCTAAATAATATTTATGTCATATTATTTATTTATTTACTATATATTATTTTATTTATTATTTTATTTATTTTATTTTATTTATTTTATTTATTTATGTATTATTATTATTATTATTATTATATACATATTTTATTATCATTTATTATATAATCATATAAAGATTATTACGTTTATTAATATTAATATACTATATTAGTATATTTATACATTTTGAACATCAAAGAATTGCAAAAGCTCTTAGATTTATTATGCTTATACTTGATTATGCTTACGTTTTCATTCTTCCACCTGTTTCTTCAGTTCTCTCATCACCTTTCTCTATCATTAACATGCTTTAGACACGACCACTCAAAAGATTTTTAAATTATTGTAATTCAAGATTACTTGAATCTATTTAGCTTAACAACTTAATGTGCTAAAATGATTACTTGTTGAAATATTGTAAGGTGAACAAACATATTCATAATAAGTTAACTGCACTTAATTTTATTAGTGAGAACAGCTATTGCTTTTACAGTGTAGGGTGTGTTTTGGTAAAACTAATCCAAGGGTTAAATGCTACCTACTACTATTGATGTAAAATGTTAAATCTGTCAGATTAGTATTTTAGCCCATCCACCTGTTCTGCCTTCAAGTCAATGTATGACCTTAAGTTACTGGGTTAATCCTATGTTTGTCCCAGCAAATAAAGTATTTTTTTAGGTATTTAGTATCAATTTGCAAAGTACATCCTCAAACTCATTTATCAATAAATAATAACCTAAAACAACACTGCCACTACTCATTTTATATTCCTCACCATGACAATGTTTGGCCACGAAACACTGGCAGCTCTTACAGGGAAAGCATGGAATTTCTTGAAAAATGCTCCTCGAGCGCAGAAGAGAGAATTCAGTGGAAAAGAAGTTAATGAAGAGTGACAAGAATGAGCAATAAACCACAACTAAATATACAATCTATTTATATAATTGCTAGTCAACAAGGAGCAAAACGTTGGCAGTTCATTCCAGCTATAAATGCACACCATATCTAATCCCGCATAAGAGTCCATCAGTGGAATCAGGCCGGCTCTACCAATCACTCTGGCGTTTCACATTCCTTCAACGTTTTTTTTAGCAGGATTAATTTCTTGCGTTTGACGTCATATTCCTCCGTAGATTAATCTGTATACATTTTACAGTGTTAATAGCAGAGACTGAATGTAATCTACATAAATCAAGGGTGGGAATAAGGGGCAACGAGGACTGTTGCTGTCTGCCTCAGATCTCTAAGATGGAAAGCATGGCCATTGTGAGAAAAGGCTTGTGAGAAGGGGGGCGCAGCCATGACAACCAACCACTGCTATCCGGCACTTACTAAATGAGAGCCAACTGAAGGCTGGAATATGTCTGGGAGATGGCAACCCCCTCAGACAGAAACACACTGACAAATTGTTCGCAAAGTCAGCCCAGCAAGACAGTCAACAGCTGACATTTCAAACAGGCTTTTCGAGGCTAAAACACAAAACATTCTTTGTGCCGATCAAGAAGATGCATCCTAAAGCATAATATAAATTTCCCCTGATAACAGCATTATTTTAAAACAATACTCCTTCGTTAGTGAAAGACACCATACAGACCCATTTTGAATATTACAAGGCACTGTGTTATTACTGTCTTGTGATACCAAAGCATTTTATTATAACTTTTTTGTCAATGAATTTAAAGTTAGAAAGGCTTTTATACCAGAGGACAATTTCTTAGTTCCTACAACTATTGGCTGAAGCACCAGCTTTTTGGTTTGTTTTGCACAGCAGAAACTGGGAATGATTTAAGCTGTAGGAATGGAGAGATTGGAGAAACTGAATCAGCCTCTACTCCAAAGTAGTGTCTTAACTAAAACGAAAGCCCCGGTCAGCTCATTCGATTTTTTATTGTCGGTTATCAGTCATTATGTCAGATTATGTGTTTTTTTTTTTTCTTGATAAATCTTGACTTGTAGTGGGTAACAAATGTGCCAGACTACACGTTCCTTCACGATCAGTCATCCTGTGACGTCTATGACGAGTGTTATTTCCCAAAGCAGTCACAAGTGTTGCTATAATGATATTTCTTATCTCAATTTCATTTTTTTTATTCTCGTATGTCAATCTCAATAAACACTGATGCTTGCTGACAACTAATAACTACATTATTTAAGGGCATTCCTTACAACATGGATAGGATCAAACTTATGATAAATTTTTAATAATAGGATATTTTCATTAAAATTTAAATGTATATTTTCCTGCCATGGTTGCTTATTAAACTCTCCCTGAATTTGCCATGAGTGAGACAAAGAAAATGAAAGCACATCAGCAGCAAGAAAAAATGCTCAAGACATAATCTTAAAAAAAATATGACAATTAGCAAATATATGACAGAGGTTTGTGATACAACAACTACAGTGAAGCATTAATTAAATCCTTATTTTCCACTGAACGAAACAAATAATCACCGCACAGTTGAGTAGTGGAGGGGCACAAACAAAAATATCATTCTATATTTTTCTTGGAAAAAAACTTCTTTTTAAAGTGAATTTCAATTGCTGTAATTTTTATCTTAATTTTAATGTATCTTGTGTTGGTCAGTTATCGATAAACAAGAATAACATTTGAGGTGATGCACTTCAAAACAAGTCTGTCTATGCTTCAGCACCAAAACATGAATTGCCGTGAGATTGTGTTAGTTTGTTAAATTAAATTAAATCTAGCCTAAATAAAATGTAAGTGAAATATTCACAGTTTCAGAAAAGTCTATATTAAACTAATTTGCCGAATTTGAATAAGCAGGAAATGCTTTAGAAATGTATTCGCAGCACTGAATGTCTTACAGATTACCTCGGAAGAAACTGTTGGAAGGATGAGAGAACCCATTGTGAAAATGAACATATCTGCATATGTGTGCCAGTCTGTCAGATATAATTACTTAAAACACCTTAATATTTTAGTAAGGTAGTTAAAGTTTGCCTAACTAATGACCAATCTTATCCACCTGTGACCCACCCATAAGTAAATATGCAGCCTTTTTTTTATTACCTGACCGGCGCATTAACAGCAGCACCTGCTGATTTAACCGAGAAATGGTTATTGCACAGCGTCACCCAGAACTCATCATGAAGAATGAGAAAAAAAATGAAACATGCAAGACTTTCTGTGATGGTGTCGTGAGGAAGGCATGGTATGGGTTGTCGTGAACTATGCCACATTACATGAGAAGAAATGATTGAATCTTGTGTTATGATGCCCATTTGTCGTTTATAAATCCCCACGACACCCTACATCAAGGAAATTGTGCAGAAATCATGACAAATACATATGATCTGAATAGAGCTTAACAGTAATTGCATTTTTAAGCACATCGTTTATATACTGTATTTACATCACAAACACAGAAAACCGTGAAAAATCAATCAAATCATTTTCTGTGCTCCAATTAATGATTTTATGTTGATTTTATGTCACTTAAGAGCACTTATTGACAGTTTGAATACAACCAGGAAAAATCCTTGTGGATAGTTCCTATAACTGAGTTCCTATAATTACCCGGAGAGATAGTCCTTAATGGGGAACAATGTCATTTGGACCCCTCTGATGAGCTATGCCTTTAAATTCATTCATTCCGTTTCCTTCAGCTTAGTCCCTTATTTATCAGAGGTCACCATAACGGAATGAACCGCCAACTATTCCAGCATATGTTTTACGCAGCGCATGTCCATCCAGCCACAACCCAGTACTGGGAAACACCCATACACTCTCTCATTAACACACACACTCATACATTGCTGCCAATTTAGCTTATTAAATTCACCTATAGCGCATGTCTTTGGACTGTGGGGGAAACCGAAGCACCCGGAGGAAACCCATGCCAACACAAGGAGAACATGCAAACTCCACACAGAAATGCCAACTGACCCAGCCGGGACTCAAACCAGTGACCTTCTTGCTGTGAGGCCACAGTGCTAACCACTGAGCCACTGTGCCACCTTCTCTGATGAACTATGCCTTTAAATTGTGGAATAAAATCATGCATTTAATATAAAACAGTATGCATACTTTGCATATTATAAATCCACAGCATACAGCCATGGATTAAAATGAAGCAAAATCTCTGAAGCAATTCCAAGATGGGCATTGCTTTGAAATAACATCTCTATTTACGACACATCAGTACTGGCATGAGTTTAAGGCGGCACTATTTGTTTGTCTGAACAATGGCAGGCATTATTTCCACTCTTCAGACTCAATTCACTAAAGTGTCAAAGCATCAGCCTACACTCTTATAAATAAAAGGTTCTTTAAAGGACTCAAAAGTTCCATGAAAATTGAGGAAATACAATGGAAAGATCGTTATTTGTAAAAAAAAAATAATAATAATAATAATAATAATAAAAATAGTTGTTTTTGTAGAATTGTTTACTGAAAATCTATCTTTTAATTCTGTGAAATGTTAACGCAGCATTTTTAACTGCATCCTACTGTATGTGTGGAACCTTGGATTGAAATGATACCTACGTGCACTGCAGCAAAATGACCATAGTTAATGTGCTTCTGCCCGCAGCTCTTCATATCCGCCTTGCAACAGCATCTCTGCAGTAACAGACACTCACTGGCCCTGAGGTAGTGTGTATATATAGCTTGATTATCTCCATGTCCACGCTGGAAGTGCAGTGAAGGCCTGGAGCTCTAACACGCTCTGCATGAAGCCTGCCCGTACACGCCATCTACCCCTGACCCAGCGAGCGGGCTCTGTTTCTGCCCATGACAGCGTGCGTGATTCAGGTAGTTCGCTGCTTCATTAAAGAGCCTCCTTTGGGACACTCTGGCAGAGCGAGGGAAGGAGAAGAAGTGGGAATAAGTAGAGGGGATATGAAAAGAGTAAATTTAGTCTCATATTAGGAGTGCCACTATTATACTGTGTCGTAATATAGCATAAAGTTTAGTTAATTGTTAGAAATGCACCTAATGGCACTTTGAGAGTCAAAAAACATGCAGGCAAAACTGAACTATTACCTGATGAGAGATTATGGTCTTTTTTACTGAAAAAGTGCAGTAGTCACTGACTTGCATATTATGAATCTCCAATAGGGGTTAGGTCGATAAACAATATTATATCGAATCGCAATAAATTTATGTCTATAACAAAGATAAATTCTGAATTTTGTATTCTAAATTGATCTGAGAGCCAATCACACAGCAGAAATGTGCAACAATGGAAATCTAAAAGTGTGCTGATATTTGAGATGTACCGAATTTTTGGCCACCGAAAATGTATCATCTGAAAATGTTATGCCATTTAATCGAACCTATCATTTTTGTGGCTTGTCATACTCTTTTAAATCTGGAAGCATTCACATAATATGGAAATATATATCATTATCGTTCAATATGGAAAATAATTATCGAGATTGCATTTTTGCCGTATTGCCCAGCCCTAGTTGAGAATCTAAACTCTTTGGGTTTTGGATGCACTGAGAGTTAGTAAATGTACATAAAATATTTCCTTTTTGGTGAACTTTCCTTATCCTAACTAATAGTGTTTTCAGACCTAGTTACCAAATCCAGTTTACTTATGCCAGTTTACTCAGACTGTACGTTTTTGGAAGTAGTTGTGTCATATGGTTTTACACAGCATGACTAATCTGGGTTAGTGTTTCGTCGCTGCTTTTTGCTCACACTGCATGATGGATCGGCGACACTGCATGACTGTACAATAGGAGAATCGCCGAACTTTGTCTCGGTTAGCAAAACCACGTCTCACAAGCAAACACCCATGAGATGTGACATGGAAACAACGCGAGGTCACGTAGTATATCTTTTGTTATTAAATACAAAGTGAAGTTTATTTATAAACTAATTTAGAGAGGATCACGTGCTTATGATTGCCTGCGGCCAGTCCTGCATTATTCAATTTATGATTCACCAATCAGATGATTCCTATGCCATTATAAATACTTTAAGTTCCATATAACAGCCATCTTCGTTTTGAAGAATCCCCCCTTGCACCCCTACTCCTCCTCCTTTCCTAGATGGGTGGTACGGTGGCCCAGTGGTTAGCACTGTAGCCTCACAGCAAGAACGCCACTGGTTCTAGTCCTTACCAAGCCAGCCTATGTTTCTGTGGGGAGTTTACACATTCTCCCCGTGCTCACGTGGGTTTCCCCCGGGTTCCCCAGTTTCATCCCACTGTCCAAAAACATGCAACTTAAGTTAATTGACTAATCCAAATCGGCACCATAGACATGCTCCTAGTAAGTAGTTCTCTTAAGACCAATCACTATCTGTTCATTAGCCACTACAGCAGGGGAGCTCTCGAGATCTACCTGAGCTCAAACTCCCTACTCGCCTTGCAAACGGGAGGGAGCCCTGGGCTCGAGGATCTCATAAGCTCAGGGCTCTCTCCCGGGACAGCATGGAAAACTAGCTTTATAATCAATCATCAACTAAGTGTGAACTCTTGAAATGAAAAGAAGCCTTTAAAGGGATAGAAAATGTACTTGTTTTGCTCACCTAGCCTTTGAAGGGAATTAGTAATTTCTTTTCAACTTTTTTTCGGTTGTGGTATTGCTCAGATAACACGTCAAACGGATATGGGTGCTCATGGGCTAAAATCATGCAGTCTGAACTTGGCATTAAAGAGAATAATTAAAGGAATAGGCTGAATGTAGTGTCAATCCGGGCAGTATGGTGGCGCAGTGGGTAACACAAGGTCGCTGGTTCGAGCCCCCGGCTGGGTCAGTTGACAATTCTGTGTGGAGTTTGCATGTTCTCCCTGTGTTCTCCCCACAGTCCAAAGACATGCATTACAGATAAATTGAATAAGCTAAATTGGCCGTAGTGTATGTAAATGTGCAAGAGTGTGTGGGTGTTTCCCAGTGTTGGGTTGCAGCTGGAAGGACATCCGCTGCGTAAAACATATGCTGGATAAGTTGACGGTTCATTCCACTGTGGCAACCCCTGATTAATAAAAAGACTAAACCGAAAAAAAAATGAATGAATGAATGAATAGTTTCTTGTTCACACCATAGCTTTATATGAACTCCATCTTTAAAAAAAATACAAGAAACCCACCCATCCCCTTTCCAAATGTCAAGAATTGCACAAGTTTCCTCCTGAGACCACACACCCCAACCTGACAATGTGACCTGACAGGGTGTAAGATGTTGTTTTCAGCAGTGGCAGAACATGACTACAGGTATGGCATTCCTCCAGATACACACCGTAGACAAGTTGACCAAAACTACAAATCTGCATTTTACATATCACAAAGAAAATAGACTAACAAACCAAACTAAAGGTAGAGGTGTTCTGATACACCCTAAGCATTTTAAAAAAGTACTTTTCAATATTGGTTCATGTATCAAGTCCAATTAAAGTTCAGCTGGAAGGGCATCCGCTGCGTAAAACATATGCTGGATAAGTTGGCGGGTCATTCCACTGAGGTAACCCTTGATTAATAAAGCTGAAAAGAA
Organism: Danio tinwini; assembly: GCA_903798205.1. Classification (NCBI taxonomy): domain Eukaryota; kingdom Metazoa; phylum Chordata; class Actinopteri; order Cypriniformes; family Danionidae; genus Danio; species Danio tinwini. Next base: position 2,433,013 of record CAIGQZ010033024.1, read on the forward strand.
AATGAATGAATAAATGTAAAAGTAAATATCTTTCTTTCTATTATGACTTTATTCAAATTCTGAGCATCATATATACTGTATATTGATATATAGATCATATAGATCTGATATACAGTTGATCAGTTCTGTATATTGAATAGAAACATGATCTAAACATATTGCAACACCCCTAGCAGATTGTTATATTATTATTGTTTTTCAGCAACCACTACCTCAATCCAATCCGTCTCAGCCCGTGATCTCCTGTAATCTGCCTCTGCTGACTTTCAGCAGACTCAGACAGACAGCTCTATGCATGCAATGGCTAAAGCATCACAAAGAAAACAGGCAAGTTTTAAATAAAATACAGGCACATACATCCGCTTTGATTTGGGGAGGTGTGGGAGGGGGGTAAATTAAACTAGAGCGTCCTTTTTACGGTTTCCCATGGGGGTCCCGCTTTAGCTCTGAGAACTCTCTCTCTCTCCCTCTCTCATCTCCAAACCCACCCCCCTTTCCATCTATCCTTACCCCTCCCCCAAGCTCCTCTTTCTCTGTGTGAGCCTCTCTCATGACATATGGGCTCTCCTCTGCAGCGGCAGCACTGGGAAGCGGCGTTTATTGTGCAGCATTCTCTCAGCAGCCATGCCAACGGCAGCAGAACGAGCAGGAATACCCTCCGCTAAACCAGTCACAAGCAGCCCGCTTTTCTTACCACAGGCTACACCAAGAACCATTTTAAGAACTGGTGCCAATGGTTTAATTGCCGACAGAATGTTCTATTCACGAACGAACAGTGCGAGCCGTCGATTCTGCTCAACATTTATTTACAGTCACCATGTCAATTGAACACATTGCTAGCACTGGTTGCATATTGTTTGGTTGATTGGGAAATCTGCCTATAAATCTGCTGATTACTATTTAAAGGGGAAGCTCACCTAAACGAAGAATATTCTGTCATCCTTTAACTCAATCTTGTCTCATACATAATCTGTATTAAGACTTCCTTCCTCAGCATAACACAAGAAAATGTTATCAACTAAGCAGCTTTAATGACTTTTTGAAGGAATAAAACATATAATTTAGTGTTTATTTTGCTTGTTATTTTGTTGTTGTTTTTTTTGTTGTTGTTTTTTTTTTTTTTTTTTTGGGGGGGGGGGGGGGGGTTTGTGGGGGGGGTTTATTGATGATAAACTGTCATTTTTGAGAAATCTACCCCTTTAAGATCCCATTAAATAGAATGATGTGTGCAGTTTGTTTTCCCGTGACAACGTATCGAGACAGAAAGTTGTGGCAGCAAACATTTATGGGGTGACATATTTATTTTTGAACAGCCAATAGCTGTTTAGTTAACAAAACAGCTATGAACTATGATCAACCAACATCCAATCGCTGTTGCTAGGCAGAAGAAGGTGCTCAGGAAGATTGTTACTGGACAAAAGTTTGCACACGCCCATGAGTGCAAGATGAGTCATCAATACTTTTGCCTCATTTTTTTCTAGAGAGAAGCTGGGTTTACACTGAATTAGGTGGTTCTTAAGCATTGATTAAGTACATTTATAGATGTTACATGGTGCTACATCCACCATGCTGGTACCCTACTTTGATCTGCATTTGACTGCATTGTAACACTTACTGCATATCTAAAAATTTACAGGCATACAGTTTAGCCCTGAGTAACAACATTCCTAGGGTATAACACTTGCCTCCTTGAAAAGATCCATCCACCTCAAAGATTTTTTTTTATCAAATCACTTCTATAAACCTATGGGATAGCAAAGTGTCTGCTACTGTAATTGCACACTTCACAATTTTAGTGGATGCAACATACTATCCAGGCGACGCATGGACTGGGTCAGTTGGCGTTTCTTTGTGGAGTTTGCATGTTCTCCCTGCGTTCGCGTGGGTTTCCTCCGGGTGCTCCGGTTTCCCTCACAATATAAAGACATGCGGTACAGGTGAATTGAGTAGGCTAAATTGTAAAATCGTGAATGTGTGTAAAATCGTGCTGGATAAGTTGGAGGTTCATTCCTCTGTGGCGACCCCAGATTAATAAAGGGACTAAGCCGACAAGAAAATTCATGAATGAATGAATGAACATACTATCCTCATTTCATAGAAATATAGATACCCTATTAAGAGCATTGCTTTGTAATCTAAATATTGCGCTAAATACAGCACAATGGCCTCACAGCAAGAAGGTCGCTGGTTTGAGTCCCGGCTGGGTCTGTTGGCATTTCTGTGTGGAGTTTGCATGTTTTCCCCGTGTTGGTGCGGGTTTCCTCTGGGTGCTCCGGTTTCCCCCACAGTCCAAAGATATGCGGTACAGGTGAATTGAATCAACTAAATTGGCGGTAGAGTACGTGTGTGAATGTGAAAGTGTATGGGTGTTTCCCAGTGATGGGTTGCAGCTGGAAGGACATCCGCTGTGTAAAATATATGCTGGATAAGTGGGTGGTTCATTCCGCTGTGGCAACCCCTGATTATTAAAAGGACTAAGCTGAAAAAAAAATAATGAATGAATAAATGAATGAATGAATGAATGAATGAATGAATGAATGAATGAATGAATATTGAATATTTGATCACTGGAACAAACATTTGTTAAAACCAAAATACATACAAGTTAAGAATCGACACTACAATTCAATGAGGTAATCATTAAAAATAAAAAACAAGTTCTGTCAGCTGTCAACTACTCATCTACTGTATAGGTCAAAGTCATGACTGTTTAGAGTGCAGCCTTAACAAAAAACACGAGAAGACGAACACCAGACTATCAACACCATGTTCTTCAAAACAGCCGATATATAGTTTCAGTTCATGTGTTGCATAACAGCTGCAGGCACTTGTCTTGGATATGTCTGGCCAGTGATATTGACTCAATAATTGTTCTCTACCAAAGCCACACCAGAAGAAGCCACTGGCCACAGAACATTGAGCACAAAAAAAGAAAAGAATTGACGCCAGATCAATAATTCTTCCACACTCCCACGTCATGCAGCCATTCTCAACAACAAGCTGACGTGAATGTACGAATAATTCCTTTTGTGGTCATATCAAGCTGGATGATTATAGTATTGATTATTGCAACAGCTCAAATCAGAAAAACACTTTCTTGTTGCCTGTAGCAAACCTGGTTTCAATTATATCTCCAACTTCAGCACCTATATTTCAGCACCACCGGACTGCAGGGGGAATTATACTGTAGGTTGAACACATGGTGCACTGGGGATGCACCAAAACTGTCCCATCATCATCATCAACAGCATCATCATCCTCATCATCATCTGAGAGCCACCTGATGTCAAACATTCAGTTTTAGCGCTTGTAAATGGATTCAGCAGTGGGACCTGCAAGTGCAACCACATCCCGTTGTCTGACAAATCGGGATTAACGGCATTAGGCAGAAGCAAAGCAGAGCCGCAAAGGCAAACTGTCATTTGCGAAAACCAAGTTCCTGTTCTAGAATCAATAACAAAACGGGGTTTTCGACTTGTTCAACCCAAAATAAAGCATCTTGCAACTGACAGGATCTCACAGGATGGTCAGAGAAGTAGGCTGGGGTCCTTAATCTCCCCAAAACCTCTCTACACAACGACATGTCAGCTCAAGCAAACACACACACACACACACACACACACACACACACACATATACACACATGCGAGCATCACATTTAGTCATCGCGCGAGTGTATTGAGCAGCTGCAGATCTCAAGCACACAAAAGGACAAACCTGTCTGTCCTTTGCCAAGCGTCTTTTCCAGGCGATACGGTCCCACGTAATTCGCATGTTGTTGGGAGCTGTTGTCTTTTCCCGACGATGACATTTTGCTTTACACGGACGAAGTTGCGATGCCGACAAAATTGCTGCAGTTCGGCAATGAAGTATTTCTTGAGTACCGCAGTTATTTCCCCGCCCAGCTCTTGCTCCAGACGCTGTGCCTCTCTCTCTCGCTTGAGGATCGGTGGGGCTGCTGCTCTCCTCCGCGTCTCCCTCTTTCTCTCTCTGCTGCCGAGCGCTCTGATAATCTCACAGCAGTGTGACCGTGTGCGCGCGCGCGGGTGCGTGTGATGCTCAGCCTGCGCCTGCGTGTGTGCGCGCATAACACACATTTCTCTCTTCAGAGATGCTCAGCAGCGCGGACTGGTGCTGTTTTAATAATTAGTGTCCTAATATTACATTTATAAAATACATTTTACATGAATACTTTTACATTATCTTCTTTTTCTAATGGACATAGGCCTATAAAGTTAGTTTGTTTGTTTGTTTGTTTGTTTGTTTGTTTGTCGTATTTTAAAGTTAGATCAGATATTTAGCGTTTAATTGAACATGTTTGGCATATTCCACAAATGCTTCTTGCTTGTATAAACAGAACTGTAGATGAAATTTTTTGAGAATTCATGTTTGTTTTTTTTATGTATTTGATAAATTATTTGGCAAAAACAAAACAAAAAACAATCAAACATAGGCTTATAAACTAGATGTAACACATGTCGGGTGGCTAAATGTCCCATCCCCCCACCTCTGTGCCAGAGGTCAGAGGTCTTGACCTTCTCGACTGTATTCAATTCATGTAATTCAAATAATACAACAATCAATAATGTTGGCAAAGATCTTTAAATTAGTTTAAACAATAATAGACAAAAGAAAATACATAATTATAAACAAACATACAAATTAAAACAATTCATGACTCATGATTCATGAAGAATTACCAGTGCAATTTATGTTACATTTATTGGCAAAATTAAACAAATCAACTATTTATTTGTTGGTAAAATGCTTGTAAATAATATGAAGAATAAGAGTAATTACAGGACTATGTCTTGGAGTGTAATATTTATCCACGTTCCTTAATTTTCATCCAACCATGCTAATGACAACCATGCTCCTCCAACCATGCTCCTCATAATACTCCCATAATCATTACACTATTTTATATTTGTACAATTAACATTGTACATATTCATTGTACTTTGTTGCACTAATTTATCAATTGCATATCCACTGCACATATACATTTGTAATTAGGTTCATATCTATCCTCATACTTCTGATTATTAATAGCAACCTGTACATATTGCGTCTATTGTATGCAATAAATGCAATATGTACAATATGCAATATGTCTCAAGATGCAATATGTCTCTGTTAACAGCTAATTCGACCTATTTAAAATAGTTTCACCTACTGACTATCAACATTTCTAAAGGCTTTCTAATTTACTGTTATTAGTGTCTTTCTTTTTTCATTAATTTAAAATCTGTTTTAACACATTTTAATCCATTTTTTATCATTTTTATTCTTTATTTTATGTTTCTTTTATTCCTCTTTATGTAAATTACCATTGTGTATGAAATGTGCTATATACATTTTTTTTTTTTTGCTTTGCTTTTCCTTGCCTTGTTTTAAATTTATTTATTTCATTCATTCATTCATTCATTAAATTTCTTTTGGCTCAGTCCCCTTATTCATCAGAGGTCGCCACAGAAAACCGGAGCACCTAGAGGAAACCCACGCCAACACTGGGAGAACAAGCAAACTCCTCCCAGTAGTGCCAACTGACTCAGCCAAGGCTCGAACCAGTGACCTTCTTGCTGTGAGGCATTCCTTTTTATTTTATTTTATCAGTGTTATTTTAATCAGTTTCATAACATATTTTGTGAAAAAGGCTCTTTTTGTATAGAAGATTACATACAGAAGATTATACGAGAAGCTAATCCAAATATTAGAGCAGTCGTAATTTACCATCCTTTAACATCAGACAGGTAAATAAAAAATATATAATAATAAAGCTGACAAATTTAGCAAGCCTTTGCTTTTTTTTTTTTTTACATACTCACATGGCTTTGCACTCTTTGAGTATCAGGCGCCTCTGAGATTTTGGCCTTGTGTCAAAATATTCCTGGGTAACTTGCTTCAGAGCTTCTTAAAGACTTTGAAGTCACTCAGAACATCTGGCCAGGTTGTGTCTTATCATCTCATCCTCTTACTCCTCCTTTCTCTGTCTTTTCCTTTTTAAGTCTCTCGTCGAGAGTGTGACTTGTAAACAAATTTCCGTGTCTGTTTGTAAGAGCTATGCAGAACTGTGGGCTCGTTTCTTTTAATCTACTCTAAAACATCATGCCATTTATATGATTTCCTGATCGTTTTAGTGATTGTTACATAGCAATAAATCTCTGCGGTCTGAGGCTTCAAGCATAGAGGACAATCTGATGTGATTAAATCAGAGGTCAAATGCGGTTGTGACCATCTGCCTTTATTTTTATCACATAAACTGGAGACGAAGTGAAAAGGCAGACGAGGCTGACCTTTAAAGATCTCTCTTACACATAGACAGACACTAACTACAATGAACGACAGGTCATCGGTCTGTACAGGTTGACCTGTGGAGCCCATAACAAAAGAGGTTTTACAAGCAGAAATGGCCATTAATTAATTGCATCTCCTTCCCCCATTTCATTTAAGTCATTGTCTAAGCTGTTGAAGCCATAACCCGACAGTTAAATCAATCAGCATTATCTTTTGTCATTCAGCAGTGGCCCGCACAATAGGAAATCTGTTCAGAGAAAAAAACAAAACATTACATAAATGATTCCACTTCTGTGGAGTCAGATAATTCTGAGGTCCACTTGATAAAATATTCCAGAGTTTTAGTTTGCATAAAAGGCAGAAATAGAAATGGCAGGGTGGTGGGGTTTCTTTACTCAGTCTAACATGAAGACTGCACACGCTCAGAGCTCAGAGAAAATCAAACATATTAAAAGGACTGGAAGAGCTGTGTACACTAAAGCTCTTTCTCTATGAATAACGAGTGTCTGCTTGAAGTTTGATTAGTTTTGGCACTTTTACTAATAAGATTTAAAGAAGAACTTATATGCTTTGAACTGTGACCTGTCACTCATAATATGCCAACAGAATAGGACAACAGACCAATTCATTTGTTTTGAACAAAATCAAGTCTGGCCTTTATATTTTGTTTGAGAAGCTGTTTCATTTAGGTGTGTCTGAAATTACAGTATACTTATTCTCAGCCGCACCATGTTGGTGTTTTGTAACATCTAATTTTTACGAGGTGAGTCGTTAGCTCAACCCCCAACCTGGAGGACCAGGACATATACACATACACTATGGAATATTTAGCTAACCCAATCCACCTATAAACCATTTTGAGGGATGTAAACAAAAACAATGGTCCCAACACATTTCCTGTTTTACATTTTTAATTTCTTAAGCTTCTGAAAATCCAAAAAGAGCGGCATATTGATAAATAATGATATGATTATTTTGTTTTAACATGAAGTTATGATTGAATTGCCTCTTGTTACAGTTATGAAATAGTTTGATAACAAGCAGGAAATGTTCATGGGCCAATGGCATGACCACATTGAAATGGTTTATAGCGCATGTCTTTAGACTTGTGGTGGAAACCAGAGAACCCAGAGGAAACCTATACCAACCCTGAAACTCAGTATATGTGATATACTCATTCATTCATTTTCTTTTTGGCTTAGTCCCTTTATTAATCTGGGAACGCCAGATTAGTGGAATGAACAGCCAACTTGTCCAGCATATGTTTTACTCAGTGGATGCCCTTCCAGCTGCAACACATCATTGGGAAACACCCATACACTTCCATTCACACACATACATACAGACAATTTAGCTTACCCAATTCACCTACAGCACATGTCTTTGGACTGTGGGGAACCGGAGCACCCGGAGGAAACCCACGCCAATTTGGGGAGAACATGCAAACTTCACACAGACATGCCAACTGACCCAGCCAGGGCTCGAACCAGCGACCTTCTTGCGCTGTGAGTGACATCGCTACCCACTGCGCCACCGCATCGCCCTTATAGCTGATATATTTTAAAGTAATTAATGTCCATTGAGAAGTACATTCTAAGAATATATGAATGGAATGGAATTCTCTCCCATTGCCTCAAGGGATGGTAGCTTTAACTAAATACACGTTTCAGAATCTCATTAGAAGCAGTAGGTCATCTGGGTACTTCTCACCTATTGTTTTTCTAGCACTATGAAATCACATGTACTGCTCACATACAATTTTTTCTTATCTACATACTTAATAGGTATGCAGTTTGGGATAGACCAATACATCCACCGGCCACTTTATTAAGTACACATCCTCAGCTGCTCGTTAATGCAAATTTCCAATCAGCCAATTAAATGGCAGTAATGCAAAGCATTTAGACATGTAGACTGTTCAAGAAAATCTAGCTTAGTTGTTTGGTGCCATACAGGCTAGTCTGAGAATTTCAGAAACAATTTTTATGCACAGCCATAGGATTTACAGACTGGTCACCCCACACTATTAATGTTCAATGGGATTTTAATAATAAAAAAAGCTATTTAGATATAGATTATAGCATTTTTTGTTGGGAAAAGTATATTATACAAGGTTGAATTTTGATTGGTTGTGAACACGGTCCTTCGCCTCATTGCAAAGGTTGACAGGTCACAGTTGTCAATGTTGTCAGGTGGTTATTCCTTTAAATGAACTTGTAGGGTCATAGGTAACACTTTAAAATAATGGTTCATTAATTAATATCAGTTAATGTACTTACTGACATGAACAAACTATTAGTAATACATTTATTACTTCATCTTAATGTTAGTTAATGTTATTTAAGCTAAGTAATGTTAGTTTGTGTTATTTATATTAACTCATGATGCATTAACAAGCCTAATTTTGGATTTTAATAATGCATTAGTTCATGTTGAACTATGATTAATTAATGTTTTTAAAGATTATTGATACTTTATCAACTAAAACTAACTAATGGACCATTATTAAAGTGCTACCGGGACATATAAATAGCTTTTGGTGTGGTTGTTATGGTAATATGCCTGCATTAGCAGTAAATGTTCTGAAATTGTGTACATGGTGATCTACAACTTATTTATAAGCACATTAGAGTTTTCAGGTTTAGGTGGTTTTATTTATTTTATTTTATTTGTATAGTAAGATTGTAGGCGGCACGGTGGTGCAGTGGGTAGCGCTGTCACCTCACAGCCAGAAGGTCGCTGGTTTGAGTCCTGGCTGGGTCAGTTGGCATTTCTGTGTGGAGTTTGCATGTTCTCCCAGTGTTCGTGTGGGTTTCCTCTGGGTACTCCGGTTTCCCCACAGTCCAAAGACATGCAGTATAGGCAAATTGGTTAAGCTAAATTGTGTGTAGTGTATGTGTGTGAATGAGAGTGTATCGGTGTTTCCCAGTGATGGGTTGCAGCGGTTGGCAGTTCATTCTGCTGTGGCGACTCCTGATGAATAAAGGAACTAAGGCGAAAAGAAAATGAATGAATTAAGATTGTTTGAAGGTCTGTTATCTATACGTTGATTATTATACTTTCTTGTTGTAGCAGTGCGACGTCTGTTTATGGCTTGTTAAAAGTAAAGGAATAAACTCATTTTACTAGCTAGGATTTGTATATGAATATATGTGTTTGCCCCCTCAGTATTTCAGAAGCCCCTCTTCAGCTTACTGCTCACACCAGCTCTGCTTTGAACACATGTACAACCTTAAAGCAGATGAGCTACAGCAGCAGAAGACTACACCGGTGCCACTCATGTCAGCTAAGAACAGCAAACCAAAATTCACACAGGTTTACCAAAATTGGGCAATTATAAAAAAAACTGGAAATGTTTACAGAATCTGGGGTCTCTTGGTTTCTGCAGGATGAGTAAATGATGACAGAATTTTCAGTTTTTGGTAAACTATCCCTTTAAAGTCAACATGAAACTGAAGTTACTGTCCTTGTCACGAAAATGACGAAATGCAATACAATCTGTGTGCCATATTGAACAGTATATAGCATGATTGAATAGGAAGGCAAATCTATCCTTTTTTTCCGTTCTGCTCTATTTCTTTAGTTTCATTCACCTTCCATTTTAATGAGTAACCTTTAGCTCAGCTCTATGTAATGTATGAGATCCAAATCAGCGAAATTCTGTAGGGAAATATAATATAGGCATAGAAATATTCTCTTGGAAGAAAAATCTGTCTGATTGAGTAACTGAAATGGATTATATGTTCTGTGTTTCTGGACAAATGTATCTAGTTTTGATCGTCTCTGCAAGACCAAAGCGGGCTGTGTGCAGTTGAGTTAAGTTTGTGACACTGCTGCAATGCCCTCTTCAGGACGCCTCTGAAACTGGACACACTGCACTGACGCTATTGCTTCTGTCCATTAGAGCACAGCAGTAATACCAGCTAAGATGTTGTTATTAGATTTCTGATACATTTAGCCACACAGCAATAAAGAAATATCATTTTGCGAGGGGGAAATGACATTTTGAAATATTATGTGTCTTGTTGCTAATATTTCCCCCCCAGAATTGCTCACATTGCAGACACTGATCAGAAGTAAAACAAAAACTTGTCATGGACAAAAGTTTTCGCCAAAACTGTCAGATCTGTTTAAGATGTTTTGCAGTATTGTAAAAAAAATACTCAAAAACATCTGTCAACACTTTTAAACAACTTTATTTGATTTACTAGTCACACAAGTGCTAATTTCACATCAGTCACATACATAATGTCAAATAAAATAAAATACAATGTTTAAGAGTCAACATTTATCTTTTTGATTAGTGCTATTTATTTTGGGTTGTGCATTGCAATGTTCACAGAATTTCTACAAAGTATGTTGTACTAAATACTGTTATACTGTCTGTAAACTCCATAATAAATATGTTTATTTTCCTCATTTGAAATATAAAACATGTTTTTCTGATATAAGTGCACCCCTAACAAATGTCTCTTTTTAAATTTATATTTTCAATAGGAAGCGCTACAATATTATAATTGTGCATATACATTAGATTAGTCAGCACTGAAGCCAAATCTGGAGCTTATCTAGCAAAAATAACTTATGATAACAGTCCAAAAACTAGTACAGCCAAATTTATATGTTATAGAAAAATATTAAATACACATTTAAAAAAGAGGAAAAATCAAGAGAAGCAAAACAATGGAACATTTTTGTTGACATTTTGTTGGTTGTAATTTTGTTTTTGCAATGATTTGCTTGAATTTAATTGTACTATCTTTCAATTTCTAAATGTTTGATGACTAAAATATTATTTTCATAAATATATCTGTTTAATAAACATGTTTTGTTTAAATGCACCAAAATACATTGCCTATATTCACTGAAAAATGGATATACAACTATTCATTTTCAAAATGGGGTGTACTCACTTATGCTGAGCACTGTATATACTGTTAACATATACTGTACATTCTCTTTGAATTTATACTACAAAATTTTACTGCAAATATCACATTTATTGTTAGTATTTGTACTGTAGATACTGGAAAATATGTGAAGAATCTGTACTTCTTTGGTTGGTGAAAGCTAAAACAAAGCCACCTTTGTGAAATATCAAGGCAGATATTGTCCATACAATATTATAAATGCCCAGTTAAACTGTGTGGGAAATTAGGGTGGGAAATATACTTTTAAATTGAAGGGTAATAATTACTTCTTTGGATAATTTTTATTTATTGAATAGGTATTTTTAAGTTATTTTACAATTATCTTAATAAATGTGTATGTGTTGCCTTTTTATGTGAAATAACCTATTACAATCAACCTGAATACAATAAAGTGATATCAACGACCAGTGTTGGGAAGGTTAAAAGTGCATGTCAATATTGAAGATTGTTCCCATCCCTTAAATAGAGAAGTTCAGCTTTTGTCATCAAAAAGACATTTTAGGCAGCCTCAAGTAAAGAAAATGTGTATCAAATGTCATTTTATATATATGAATAGGGATTATTGCATTTTTAATATGCTTTATGGGATAATATTGAATGTATTTGTGTCACTTTTTTGTGATAAATGTACACTAACTGACAAAAGTCTTGTTGTCAATCCCAGTTGTAAGAGCAACAAATAATAACTTGACTTCTAGTTGATCATTTGGAAAAGTGGTAGAAGGTAGATTTTTCTGATGAATCATTTGTTGAACTGCATCCCAATCATCACCAATACTGCTGAAGACATATCGGAACCTGCATGGACCCAAGATTCTCATAGAAAATCTGTCAAGTTTGGTGAAGGAAAGATTATGCTTTAGAGGAACATTTATTATTGGAGCATGCGTGAGATCTGCAGAGTGGATGGCAACATCAACAGCCTGAGGTATCAAGACATTTGTGCTGCCCATTGCATTACAAATCACAGGAGAGGGCAACTTCTTTAGCAGCATAGCGCTCCTCATACATCAGCCTCCACATCAAAGTTCCTGAAAGCAAAGAAGGTCAAGGTGCTCCAGGATTGGCCAGCCGAGTCACCAGACATGAACAGTATTAGGCATGTCAGGGGTAAGATGAAGGAGGAGGCATTGAAGATGAATCCAAATAATCTTGATGAACTCTGGGAGTCCTGCAAGAACGCATTCTTTGCCATTCCAGATGACATTATTAATAAGTTATTTGAGTCATTGCAGAGATGTATGGATGCAGTCCTCCAAGCTCATGGGAGTCATACACAATATTAATTCTTTTTCCACTGCACCATGACTTTATATTCTATACTGGACATTATTTCTGTTAAGTGACAATACTTCTGTCTAAGCAAAATCAGACATTACTGTCTAAATTAAATCATTAAAAATTAAGGCATGATCATATTTTATTTTGGTAAAATAAGCATAATCTAGAGGCCGTTGTCTTTCATATAAGCCACTTCTGATACCAAATGATCAACTAGAAGTCAAGTTATTATTTGTTGTTCCCAAAACGTTTATAGGCGACAAGACTTTTGTCAGGTAGTGTAATGTGGATGTTGATGTTATTTATGTGGTGATGCCAAAGATAAATATCCACATGGACAATAAAGAAAGTAAAAAAAATAACTATTTCAGTTTAATAATGCGACTAATTACATTTGAATCAGAATCAGAATCAGTTTTATTGCCAAGTGTGCTTCACACACACAAGGAATTTGTTTTGGCAACAGAAGCTTCCAGTGTACATAAAGTGACAAGTGACAACACAAAATTAAATATGAGAAAAGAAAATTGTGATAAACATTAAACAGAGATGCAGTTAGTCAAAAATATCTGGATGTTGAGTTGTATGTACAGATATTTTGTAAATATACAGGTTATAAGGTGCTGTGTACCAATGCGAATGGAGAAAGTATTGCATTGTATATTGTATAAGTTGCTGTGAACAAGTGCGTATGAGAAAGTATTGCACGTTTATTGCACAGTAGGAGAATATTTATCTGTTCATGAGGTAGATGGCCTGAGGAAAGAAACTTCTCAAGTGTCTGGCTGTTTTTGTGCAGACGGTAACAGTTCGAACAGGTAGTGTGCTGGGTGCGAGGCGTCCAGAGTGATTTTGCGAGCCCTTTTACTCACTCTGAAAGAGTACAGTTCTTGAAGTGTAGGAAGGGTAGTTTATTATTTAGTATTTGATAACTATTTACATTTGTAATACATTTTTCAAAACCTTATCAAAATGATCGTTCTTTCTGCTGTGGCGACCCCTGATAAAGAAAGGAAGAAACTGAAAGAAAGTGAGTGAGAACTTTTAATCATTTTCAGATATTTAAAGCACACAGGCAGGGTTAGTACTCAACACTGATTACTGACAGACTTTCAAAATCACTCATCACTTGAATTAAGATTATAATCATTACATTTTTAAGTGCAGCCACCACAAAAAAAACTCCTCTTTTTGTACTTTGATTTCAATCTGAGGATAAACAGAGATTTTATTCATAACTAATACTAATGCTATAAAATATTTGCATACAGTTCACTTAAAAATTATGTATGCTGTTTATTTAAACTACTTATTTAAAATGAGCTAAAACACCACAATTCTTGAGTTTTTTTTGAGGGGACAGCTTATTTGTTTTATGTTCACTCCACTTAAATAAAAAAAAAAGAAAACTGATAAGTTAGCTCGATTCCTTCATGTTGTCCCAACCCAAATCGATTGTGTGGAAACATGCATTTTTAAAGTGTATGACAGAAACTACTTGGATTTAACAGAGCTTTAGAAGCAGTTAATCAGACAGGTTGTACTGAGGATTGATTAAATTGACAAACATGATGTGCTGTAAATTTCAACAAGAAAACCAATCAAAAGCATCAGGATAGCATCGCTTTACTAAACAGCCTTTAAATGACAGGAGACAGTGTTTACATCAGTAACAGGCACTGAAAAAAATATCAATGAACACATTCTAGATTTTTACAGTAAATATTCAGGTGTAACTCTCTTTGCAACTGTTTCCATAAAGTAACTGTTTTCTCAGTAACTGTAAAAGATTAGAGTTGCATGTATTTGGTAATTAAATCACCTACTAGTTATTCTTTAACACCGGCGATACCAACAAACTCTTTAATGTTGTACAAAAATATATAAAAGGTAATTTATTACAGGGTAAATCTGCAGTATTATGACAAAATCATTATTGCTCTTGATAGCCTATTGTTATGATTTTTAATGTCAATAAATTGAGGAATACTTGATAATAAGCCTTTTTAGACGCTCATAGTGCCTTTACACATTTTTGAGGCGATCTCCTCATCCACCACCACAGTGTGCAGCATCCACCTGGATGACGTAAGGGCAGCCATATCACACCAGACTGTACACCATGAGGAGACAGAGTAATGAAGCCAACTATGGTATAGGGATGGTTAGGCCTTGATGGACATTAGATTTTTTGGTAACACTTTATAATAACTACAAACTATGAACCATTTGTTAAGCATTAGCAAATAGTGAATTCATTATCCGTTAAGCATTAACTCTACATTAATAAACGCTAGTAAGCAGTTTATAAATACAAATACAAATGCTGTATTCTTGACTTATAAGCACATTTATAATGTGCTTAATAATTGTACTTTCATACTTTGTTAATGATTTGTTTTTTTATTACTAAATGAAGTATTGCATTATTTACGAACCAGTTATTTAAGCATTGTTGGTTGTTTTTTAAGATCATTCAGAACGAGTTATTAAATGATTAATAAACTATTAAATTAACATTTATAACTCGTATTATTTAGGCATATATTTATAGTTAATTTATATGTTATTAAATGCTTTATTAACTCAACTTCATCCAGTGTCGTGACCTAATCTAAAGTGAGCACTATTTATGCTTTATAAATCCCTTATAAATGACAATTAAAGGCTCAGTTAAATTCTAAACAGGAAAAAAACATAAACAACATTATTAATTTCTATTCGTTTGAAGATACACAAATAAAACAGATTCAAATAAAAAAAAATCCTTGCAACCTTTTCTTAAATTAAATTACTGTACAGTTTAAACATTGCATCCGATTATATTGTTAAATTAATATATTGTTGTTGTTTTATCCAATTGTATATGTCGTATTTTGACACTAGTTTTATTCAGCAATGTTTAAACTTTACAGTAATTTTACTTTTTAGATAAGTAATTTATACGGGATTTATAAATCATGTATAGTCCTCACTTTAGATTAGGTCACAAAACTGCATGAAGTTGAGTTAATAAAGCATTTATTAACATACATTGTAACCATTACTATCTACCTGAATAATAAGATATCTAAATATTAATGTGAATAGTTTATTAATCATTTACTACTTCATTCTGAATGATCTTAAATAAAAAAAAGCAAATGGTTTGTAAATAATGCATTACTTAATTTAGTAATGAAAAATCAACCAGTCACAAAGTATGAAAGTACAATTATTAAACACATTATAAATGTGGTTGTCAACAATACAGCATTTGTAGCTGCAGCTATAAACTGCTTACTAACATTTATTAATGTAGAGTTAATGCTTAACAAATAATGAATTCACTAGATGTTAATGCTTAACAAAGGATTCATAGTGTGTAGTTATTATAAAGTGTTACCGATTTTTCTTTAAACCACTCCTTTATGGACGACCTATTTATTTATGTATCGCAATCAAAGGCTCCATTTCTAATACAGAAAAGTCCATTTATAGCTAGTAATGGAGGCTTGAGCCATTTCATCATTTTATCATATTCTGGTCACACTGACAAAACATGACGCTTCATGGCATTTACAGTATTATGAAAATCTCTGCTTTGGATGAAAACAACTTCTTAAACTTTAGAAAAGTTCTAAAAAAATTTTTAAAAAAAGGTTAAATCTTGGTTTTGTTTCTGCAACAACAGGCTGATATGCATGTAAGGTCTAAAAACACTTTCACTGTCTTATAATATGCATTTATTTTTACCCAATTATCCCAACGACTCCCATATAAGTTGTTCAGTGATTCATTTGTTCCCAAACCGCTCCCTAGCACGATGCTAATCTGCGCTAATTGGTTTGATGACCCAGTCTGTTGTGATTGGTCAACTGCGTTCAGCGTGAAAGAGAGAGAAATGCCCAGCATGGCTTATCAACAATTTTGAAGTAGTCAGAGTGCAGAGTATATGTGTGAGCCCAATGTAGGAGTGCCAGCATATTGCTCTATTCTTAACCATAAGTAAAAACAACGACACACATTCAGTAATAATCCACATAGTGGCAAAAGCTGAATTATTTTGATACTTGAGTTACATAAGAATATAAAGAGTTAACCAGATACAGTACAAGTGGTTACAAGTAACAAAAAGCAATTAAATACATAACTTGCGAGCTAGATAAAACAAGGAGGCAGCTATTTTAATCACACATACTTACACATGTAAAATTGAGGAAAAAACTGGTCCATGAACTGTGTACGATAAAGTTCTTGTCAAGCTCTGACAATGTCCCATACATCAATAGTCTTTTCTGATCCTTCCTTTTACAAATGGCTGACGAATCCCCCGTTATAAGCATGTAGATTGCTGAAGCACTCGTCAGAAAAATGACAGGAACACAGCACAAGGCTGGAGCTATAATGCTGAGGTATTTTTGCAAAAATAAACTTCAACCACTGACTCTTCAAAGCCTCATCAGAGAAAATTACACTAACTTTCCCTCACACAGGCACATCGTCTTTGCGACATGATTCAACCGGGATCTGCTAGTGTTTGTCTTCCTCTTTTTCTTTCTACAGTGTTTGTGGGTGGTCCGGGGTTTTCAATTTTCCCAGGTCTGAGCGCAACTAATGAGTGGGGCTTGAGTTCCGTAACAACATTATCATCGTTACAGCGGTGATTCATTCGAACCACTATGAGTCAACTCTTTTATAGATGAATGAATAGTTTTAAATACGGCACACTTTCAGATTTAAGCCTTAGCTGGAAATTTCAGTTCACTTATAGGTCATTTTCAAAAACCTATAGGGGCTCTTTAAGTTCCAGTTCTCCCTATTTGGAATATTGCAAAGTTAAACATCTGTCAAGAACATTAAAAAACTTAAATAATAATTTGGTTACTTTGATTTTAAGATTATTTGGACAAAGAAAACAGTGGACGTCAATGTAAAAACTAAATTCTTTTTAATTTTCAGAATGTTCACTGGACCCAAAAGTCAACAAAAGGCATGCAATCACTTTCTCCATAACAAACAGCAAATTCAGTCCAATTTATCCCCATAATACACACTTGCACCTGCTCACCTTTTCTTCACTTTGTGGTAAACTTTCAAATCAGATGGCTACCATAAAGTCATCATAAGAGACATCATTCCAGTTTGAGAACAAAGCCTGAGAGAGAACCTTTTCAGCAGCTCGTTAAGTAAGCACTGCATATAGTAGGCCTAGAAGAGAATAAATATACACTGCTCATCCTTAATTATAATTAGAGAGAGATGTTTCTGGGGTAAATAATTACTACATAAGGCACAAATTGTTAGTAATTAGAAGTAGACTCGGGTGCAAGCAGAGATAATTAAGTCTGCACTGCTTAAATAATTGCACAGTGGCTAACACCGAATGCTGCGTTGCAATTGTAGTGCCTTCAAATCAATGCAATTACATTAACCCAAGCTGCATAGTTAACCCCCGACTTCATGTAGAGCACAACTCCTCTAACCTGGTGTTCCCTAAGTATGGGCTTTGTTTTGTAGTTATTGCCAGTTATTTTACCATTCTATTTTTACAAAACTATCTAGAGCAGTGTTTCTCCTGGAGGACCACCAGCTCTGCATATTTAGCAGAGACTGAAAAACCTGCAATGGCTGTGACAGAAAAAGAAGACATCCAAAACATGCAGTGTTGGTGGTCCTCCTGGAAAGTTGTTGAGGAACACTGATCTAGAAGACTCGAATGTGAGCAATTGAATTCAATTCATGTTTATTTCTATAGGGCTTTTACAATGTAGATTGTGTCAAAGCAGCTTAACATAGAAGGTCTAGTAGTTTGAAACTGTGTCAGTCCAGTTTTCAGAGTTGAAGTTCAGTTTAGTTCAGTTTAGTTCAGTGTGGTTTACTGTAAATTTCACTGCTGAAAGTTCAAACACTAAAGAGCAAATCCATCAATGGACAGCTCCACAAGTCCCAAACCAAGCAAGCCAGTGGTGACAGAGGCGAGGATCAAACTTCACCAATTGATAAGTGAAAGTGTAGTAAAAAAAAACCTTGACAAAACTTCCTGTGTGGAGCTGCAGTCTAGGTGCTGGTGGCTGGAGAACGCTGGACGTCCATCGTGGAGAAGTTACAGGTGTGAGTAGGTAACCAGGCTGGCCCACAGCATTAATGCGAAGACTCGTCTGTCACTGTGTTCTTTCAGGAATCGCTCTCACGCTCTCCGCTTCTCCATGACCACCACAGCATCAGCTTAGGATATGGTCTGGTCCAGGATTATGGATACCTTGGCATCATTCTTAATTCGCATCAATGGCGCTGCATAATCTCTAGTGGCCTCGAGATGATTGTGGCATTCTTGCAATTGTGGCATTGCAATAATGTATTTCAGTCGCCATGTTGGTATGGTAAAAAAAATGCTGCGTTCAAGTCCACCTGGGATGTTCCTACTTATAAATTTACAAGTCATAATAATGACATCAGGTGCGTTCAAGTCACTTTCATCTGCACATGGCGTTTTGATAAACTACAATAAAATAGTTTGTTAACTCTGCTTAGAAAATGAAGAGCAAAGAATCTGCATCAATTGTGTTTTGTCAATGAGTATGTTTATATGGACACCGATAATCCAAATTTAATAATACTCTGATTAAGAGTCTACCCAATGTAAACAGCGATTTTTGATTAATTCAATCCGAATAAGGTCATAATTATGGAGGATGAAACCTGCAAAAACAATAAATAAATACGCAAAAATATAAATAAATGAGTACATAAATCTATAAATAAAACATTAAATAAATAAATGTGCTATAAAAAAATAATAATAATATATATATATTTTTTAATATAAATTCCTGCATAAATAAATATTTAAATAATTAATATTGTGGGCAGGCAAATAATAAAAAAAATTTACTCAAATGTTGGTGGAAAAAGAAAATGTCAAACTGAAAGTAGATTATTTTTCCTCCCATTCAAATGTTCATTCATTTTTTGAACGTAGTTGCGTCTTTACTTTTCCTCAGCTCAACATGCTAATGAGAGGGTGTGGGAGGGGGAATGCTAATTTTTTTTAATGATCAACCAATGGTGGCACAAAGAACGCCTTCTGATGATAGACAGACACCCTCTCATTAGCATATTGGCCTGAGAAAAAGTAAACACGTAACTATGTTCAAGAATTATTAAATGTTTAAAAGGGGGGAATCTACTTTCTGTTTAGCATTTTTAACATTTATGTAATTTTTTTTATTATTTACCTGCCCGCACTATTTATTTATACTTAGAATTGGTCGATTTTTATATACATTTCTTTTTTGTTTGCATGTTTATTATTTTATTTATGCAGGAATTTATGGATAAATTTACTTATTTATTTATTTATATATTTGCATATCTATTTATTTATTTATTGTTTTTGCAGGTTTTGTCCTCCGTAATAATCAAACTAAACAGAAATCGGATCAAGACATGTGGAGTATGCCGATTCTAGTGGCATTATTGAAGTGCAGTGCAGACATGTAAACACCGCAATCAAACTATTACCGTCGTGTAGGATTTTCACCACATTTTGCGACAGTCCAGAGGTGTGGGCTCGAGTCATGTGACTTGGACTCGAGTCAGACTCGAGTCATGAATTTGATGACTTTAGACTTGACAAAATATAAAAAGACTTGCAACTTGACTTGGACTTGAACATAAATGACTCATGACTTTCACTTGGACTTGCGCCCATTGACTTGTGAAGGCTTCCCATAAAAAGCCCAAAGATAAAAAAGTATGTTGGCACGGACCGCTCTGCGCGCTCTCTCTCTCTCTCGTTCTCTCTGTTTGTGTGCGTGTGTGTCAGAGAGCATGCGCGCATTCGGCACAACATCCAATCAAAGCACCGTAGATTGTTTTGATTCAACAGCGTTCAACGTGGATACTATTGGCTAGTTTCCACTGACTGGTACGGGTCGGTACGCTTTTATGACCGTTTTCACTGTCAAAAGGCATACCGTACCGAACCGTACCATACCACTTTTTCGGCACCCTTTCGAAAGGGTACCAAACATGAGAAAGGGTACCAAAGGGGCCCAAAGGCGGAGCTAGACGCGCAGCCGAACGCTATTGGTTTACAGAGATACCTCACGAGCTCAGGCAACAAGCCAGAATGAAAACAATTATTGATTATTGACATGCTTTTGAAACCTGATCCTGTCAGAATCTGACAAACACGAGAGTGACGCGCCAAAACACAAAAGGAGAAACCAGAAAAAAAGGAGCACATTATTTTTCCAGCAAACGTGAACAAACTGCCATGTTTAACTATTATTATCACCTTTTGGACTATTATGAACTCAGAATGATGGAATTACTTTCTAACAAGAGGCTACACGTGCTGCTGAAGATTAAAGACACATTTAATCATGAGAGGTCTGCACTGACTGTGGGCTATATTTCCTGCTGTTTTGAACCTAAATAAGGACTACATGTATTTATTTTATATAATTGCAGACGCTACAGTAGGCTATTTCACACTATCATTGATCTGCAGTTATAATCAACTCATGTTAATAGAAAAGTTAGTAATGAACATTTATACAGAAGTATTTATGTGTGTAAAGCATCTGTTTTGTGAGAAGTGCTTCTCATATGATGTGAGCGACCCGTACAGCTTTACTGTAGACATTTTCTCGAGCAAAAATGATGTTGACTGCAACTTTCTGATGTACACCACGCCAACCAAAAGAGTACCATTGGTATCCTTTTAGCAGTGAAAAAGCAAGCCTGATAAAGGTGACCCGTACCGTACTGTACTGTACCAGTCAGTGGAAACGAGCCATAAAAGGCGCCGGAGTGGACAAAAGTCAAGCGAGAGACCGAGCCTAGTTTATTCATTGGACCGACCAATACTCGGTCTCTCACGCGCGGCGCTTACATTCGGGCTCTCACGTGCACGGCGCGTAGATTCAGTCTCTCGCGCCCGCGGCGGGTACATTCGGTCTCTCGCGCACGTATTCAGCCCCTCTGCGTTCGCTTGTCTTTTGTCCACTCTGGTGCCTCATACCATTCGTGCTTTTGCTTTTCAGAGATCATCCTGTTAAATTGGTTATCTCAAGAATGTTGATATGGTTTCTATATTGCTACACTATTTATTAACAATACACGAAAAACTTGAAAGGTTAAGGTAAATTCTAAATTCTAGTGTTTTTGAGTGTTAGGTAAACTGCTTATGTTTTAGGCTGGTATTATTTACAACTTGTTAATGAATGCTTCAGCATACTGTAGTATTAAGAATAGTGAACTGATCAAATAAAATACAGAGTGTAGTTTTACTACAGTAAAGTGTGGTGAATTGTAGTATAATATACCATATAGTGTAAAAAAAAAACAAAAAAAAAAAACACTAGGTAATTCGTTTATATTACACTTGTTGTGTTACCGGTAACGCAGTGGTGCAGTAGGTAGTGCTGTCGCCTCACAGCAAGAAGGTCGCTGGTTCAAGCCTTGGCTGGGTCAGTTGGCATTTCTGTGTGGAGTTTGCATGTTCTCCCTGTGTTTGTGTGGGTTTCCTCCATGTGCTCCGGTTTTCCCCACAGTCCAAACACATGCGGTACAGGTGAATTGAGTAGGCTAAATTGTCTGTAGTGTATGAGTGTGAATAAGTGTGTGTGGATGTTTCCCAGAGATGGGTTGCAGCTGGAAAGGCATCCGTTGTGTAAAAATGTGCTGGATAAGTTGGCGGTTCATTCCGCTGTGGCGACCCCGGATTAATAAAGGGACTAAGCCGAAAAGAAAATGAATGAATGAATGAATGTTGTGTTACCATAGCAACTATAGTATTACCACAACAGATTAATCGAAGTACTTTACTGTTCAAAACACTGTACATGCCAATATGTGTGTTCAGGGGCCCTGTGGAACAGCTTCTCCTTAAAATGAAGAGGATGACAGGGAAAATGCCCTCCACAATCTCATCAGCAATGTGGAAGACAGAAAAGACTAGTTCACTTTATTTTAGTTGCCATGATAAAATGGGATTGATAGTGACATTTATTTTAAAAGTGAATAGTACAGTAGGCCTAAGTTTTTCATTATTTTTATCACAGTTACATTTCTACTTGCGTTAGTTATTGTTTAAATGTTTTTATTTAATTAGTATGGTGCACCTTTAGGATGTTTAATAAATGTTTTTAAAATAAAATATATTCTTTACATCTAACGTCTATTCCAGGGGCATCTTCGAGGGGTGGCCATGGCCACCCCTGTGTAAACTCTGTGTAAACCCCAATATGATTTTGCTGTTGACATTATTATATTATTACATATATTATTATAATTTAAATGTACTTATGTAAATGCACAATATTTCAATAAATAAATAAATAGCCGCCACTAAATTATTATGGATTGATTGGTGCCACTAACATAGCTGATTCACTTCAGCTGATTTTTTTTTTTTTTTTTGGGGGGGGGGGGTAAATGAAATGTTTCAAGAGTAAATAATTAAATGAATTAAAACCACATTATTTAATTTACCAGAAACAATATATAACATTACACTGAATTCATACTAGCCACCCCTAAGTAAACTTTCTGTGGGTGCCACTGGTCTATTCTCTGTATCTTTAAGTGTTTGAAACTGGAAATATCTCATCATATAACACAGCCAAAAATTTTATGATTTATTTAAAAAATTGTATATGCAAGTCTATTTTAGTATTTTGGTTATTGTTAATAAACAGTGCACCAATATAAATCATATATACAAAAGCATGAAAGGAAAAGGGAACACAAGACACAAATTGTGAGTCTGCATATAATCTCTGAGAGTGCTCAAGAAAATTTGTGCGTGAGCAGTGCATATTTGAGAGCTCGCAAGCAGTTTTGTCCACAGAGTAAATCGGTGCACGAGCATCACACAAGGTAGAGAGCGTAGAGAAAGTTCTTCAATGTTATGTGAAGAAAACAATGTTATTGTTTATATGAAGTAGCCTACTTCATTGAGAATATGTGCTACCATTTTACATTGCTGCTAGACGGATTTGCATCTTAATCTCTTCATCACACACGAGATTCAATTGACAAAATACCAATTTCACTCAGTTTTACTTTGCAGCATACAGGAGTTGTTGGTCCACTGCTGCCTCATTGAGGTCGTTTATGTAATTAAGTTGATCTCTGAAGACATAACATAGCACAACTAAACTTAATGAATTAGACAGCAGTAAACCTGCAATTTCTGTGTGATGTGAGGTAAAATGGACTCTATTGTGGTGGAACTCGTTCTTGTGGAATATGCTGTGGAGACGAGACGCAGCACTGTTCAGCGCTTTTTCAGAAAATTACATTTGTATTTTGATGTATCTGAGCAATGTTCTTTCATAAAAAAAGGTTTGTTTAATTAATACAGATTTTACAACCATACATAATCTGTATACGTTTTATTTTTCTGTTAAAAAGATTTGAAAAGACTCGAAAATCAAACTGTAGGACTTTGGACTTGACTTGAGACTTGTTGGCCTTTGACTTGGGACTTGCCTGTCTTGACTCGGGACTTGAGGGCAATGAATTGAGACTTACTTGTGATTTGCCAAACAATGACTTGGTCCCACCTCTGGTATAGTCTATACTACACACACACACACACAGCTGCATGACACTATTCTGCACATACCGAGTCAGTAAAGCACCACAGACACCTGCATCACGAAATGTGGAGTTTTTTTTTTTTTTCATTTGGCGTGTGGCATCATTAAACACCACTTTTCCAGCAGCTCATACTCGCATCCAATATCTCGTTTGTCACGGGTGGTGGGGTGGGGGGTCATGCATGAAATGTTCCTGAATGAAAATGAAAGTGCCAAACTGCAGTTAAAGTCTACAAATTAAAAATGAAACATCCTAATT
Organism: Danio tinwini; assembly: GCA_903798205.1. Classification (NCBI taxonomy): domain Eukaryota; kingdom Metazoa; phylum Chordata; class Actinopteri; order Cypriniformes; family Danionidae; genus Danio; species Danio tinwini. Next base: position 2,457,375 of record CAIGQZ010033024.1, read on the forward strand.
TACATGAAACCCCGGAGATATGTGGATAGCGTGATGACACAATGACAATAATCAATCTATGTGCTATAACATTAGAATGGGATCATGAAAGAAACATTTAAAAAGCAACTCATGTAAACACCTTAATCATATTATTGTCTTATTCAGATTAAGGAAAATGATTTGATTACTGATGTCCATGTAAACGTAGTCACTGACAGTCACAAGTGTAGACTTGTTGTATATATTGTTAAGATATATAATGGTGTATATACAGTATAACTCTCTTTTATAGATCAGTGATTCTGCAATGTTTCTCACTGACACCTCTAATTTGAAAACTCGCTAAAAGGCTGTATTCCAGTCCACTATTTTATGCTCCACCTGCTAACTTCTATTTTCTCATTGACTTGGATATACAGTACGTCACTGATTATGTTACACAAGTGTCCACTATACTGTTGGAGCATCTGAATGGGTTTAAATGGAATGCCCTAAACCATAGGTCTCAAACTCAATTCCTGGTGGGCCGCAGCTCTGCACAGTTTTGCTCCAACCCTAATCAGACACAGCTGATCAAAAGAGTCATGAACACCTTGGTTTGTTGCATCAGCTGTGTCTGATTAGGGTTGGAGCAAAACTGTGCAGAACTGCGGCCCACCAGGAATTGAGTTTGAGACCTATACCCTAAATCCTTGAACTCTCGAGAACTACTCTATTGTGACTACCTCAAAATTGCATTGCACTCTGGGACATATAGATGTTCGAGTGGCCATATAACCTTCCCTTCTTCACTTGACGCACTTTAAAATGGTGGCATTCTGATTTGTGAGTGAGTGTCTAAAAGTGAAGTGTAACGCAGCCAAAGTCACAATGAAACAGAAGTTAAGATTGTCATTTTGTTCCGCTATCGTGATATACATCCACTTGAAGTGGTCCTGAAATTAGATAAAAATGTAGGGATTGGGAACTGATTGGATTGTTAAAAGATGAGCATTGTAAACAAAAAGAAGGAAGACTGAAAAATGGATGAATTCAGAGCAGAAATGAGACACCAACTTATTTATATGCCTGCCCTAAATAAATTCCATGGTAAGTTGTTGATTAATGTTTATATAATGTTATTTTTTTTTTTTTTACAAAATAACAAAGTGCATAGATACCCCAATTATAACAAGAACTACCAACAAATAAAAATAACAAGAGTAAATTTAGATTTTATGGTGACTTTAAAGAAAATTTTGTCTTCCACTCATAATAACAGTTTTGGAGTATAGCTTTCATATGCATTCAACTCATAAATACTATTTAACCCACACACACCGGCCACTTTATTAGGTACACCTTACTAGAACTAGAGGGTTGGACCCCCTTTTGCCTTCAGAACATAATCCTTTGTGGCTTAGATTCAACAAGGTACTGGAAATATTGAGAAATATGAGTTCTGGTGACTGTGGAGGCCATTAGAGTATAGCAAACTCATTGTCACGTTCAAGAAGCCAATCTGAGATGATTCGCGCTTTATGACATGATGCATTATCCCGTTGGAAGTAGCCATCAGAAGATGGGTACACTGTGTTCATAAAGGGATGGACATGGTCAACAACAATACTTAGGTAGGCTGTGGCATTGACATGATGCTCAATTGGTAGTAATGGGCCCAAAGTGTGCCAAGAAAATATATCCTACACTCTTACACCACCACCACCATCCTAAACTCTTGATAAAAGACAGGATGGACCCATGCTTTCTTCTTGTTGATGCAAAATTCTGACCCTACCATACTAATGTCGCAGCTGAAATGGAGACTCATGAGACCGGGCAACGTTTTTCCAATCTTCTATTGTCCAATTTTGGTGAGCCGATGTAAATTGTAGCCTTAGTTTCCTGTTCTTAGCTGACAGGAGTGGCACCCGGTGTGGTTTTCTGCTGCTGTAGCCCATCTGGCTCAAGGTTGGACGTATTGTGCATTCAGAGATGCTCTTCTGCATACCTCGGTTGTAACGAGTGATTATTTGAGTTACTGTTGCCTTTCTACCAGTTAGAAGCAGTCTAGCCATTCTCCTCTGACCTCTGGCATCAACAAGGCATTTGCTCCCACAGAACTGAAGCTCACTAGATATTTTCTCTTTTTTGCACCATTCTCTGTAAACCCTAGAGATGGTTGTGCGTGAAAATCCCAGTAGATCAGCAGCTTCTGAAATACTCAGACAAGCTTGTCTGGCACAAACAACCATACCATGTTCAAAGTCACTTAAATCACCTTTCTTCCCCATTCTGATGCTCGGTTTGAACTGCAGCAGATCGCCTTGACCATGTCTACATGCCTAAATGCATTGAGTTGCTACCATGTGATTGGCTGATTAGAAATTTGCGTTTAACTAGCAGTTGGATAGGTGTACCTAATAAAGGGGCCAGTGAGTGTGTAGTACTTGAGCAAACCATTAGAAGCAATCTCATCTCTAAGTGCAAATTGAGCTATTATAATTGTCTGTTTATTTTGCTTAGATTAATACTTGCTTGAAGTAAAAAGAGTTTGAACTCTTTTCCAAAGCCACAACTGACACATTCCAGTAGTATTTAAATGTGTATAATGAAATCTGGCACGGAAACTAGTTTTTAGCTAAAGACTTAATCAACTAAATTACAACTGTAAGGTTCCAATGTGGACACAATATTTTATCTTCACACAAATTATGGATATTGTCGACATAAATGTTGATGGCATATGAAAGCTAGGCAACTGGCTTGCTGACTTACCAGACAATAACTCTGAATATGACAAGCAGTTTGTGCGCATGGAAGCATTTCAAGAAAGTGATTTCACAGACATTTCAGAGGAAGCATAATGATTTAATAATCTACTGTATAACAACATAGACAAAAAAAGAGATTAAAAAATGTCCAAAAAAACTGACACCCAAACGCAACTTTATTTCTCAGTAGACATGTGATACAATAATTGAATTTAGACTTGCCAACCGGATCTCACAAGGAAACACAACACATTTAGTCAGAAATTTGTTTAATTTTTTTTATAATATTTTATTCATATAAAAATGTACAACTTTTAAAAGGAGATGTGTCCCCAATCCCCTAAACCTACCCCTCATTGAAGAATGAGTGAATGAGTATGAAATGCACAAATGAGATTGTACATATCATTACAAATTAGCCACAAAACTAAAAGGTTATGAATTGCCATAAGATTGCATTAGACTTGCCCTCCTACCTTCATGTCTTGCCTATGAATGTAGCATTTTTCAGCTTTGAATGCAGCCATTGAGTGTACAAAATCAGCCAGAACATTGTTTACCTTCTGTGTGACACCAAGATGTTCTAGCATACATTTCAAGTCCTGTAGGTTGTGAGGTGGAACCACTATAGGTCAGACTAGTTGGTCTGGCATAGATCCTCAGTCAGAAAAAGTTCTGGAGGCCAGCAGAGCACCTTGACCTTCTCATCATAGTCATCAACACACTTTGTAAACAATCTGTGCAGTGCGGGGTGCATTATCCTTCTGTAACACCATTGGCATGAAGGAGTGTGCCTGGTCTGCATTAATGTTAAGTAGTTAGCATGTGTCATATTTGCGTACATGTGAATGTCTTGACCCAATGTTTTTCAGCAGTACACTGCCTAGAACATCACACTCCTGGCTCATCGTCGTCCTGGTGCTATTGCTTCTTCAAGTAATCAGCATACACAGCTGTATGTAAATAAAAAGGGATGCACTGGATCAGGCAAACTCCTCCACTGTCCACTTCCAGTGCTTGTGTGTGTCTGCTGTAGCTCATTTCAACAATGGACAGGAGTCATCATTGGTACCCTGATTGTAATGATGCTACTGTACCTAGCCCCATACAGAGCAGCAGAGTGTGATTCACTGTGTATTGTGACACATTTCTCCCCTTAGAAAACATTATAATTTTGGGTTCCTTGTTCCACAGTAGTTGGGTTGACTTGGACAACATGGGATAGCCTTTGTTGTCCTATATGCACCAATAGGACATTGAAATGTAGTTTGAATGAGTGCACTCTATAATTTCCATTTTAGTTTTAGGCAACTATATAAATGCCTTACCCTTCATATAATGCTAAGGGTAAATACGGGCCAAGTATTTATGATTTGGGACCATGATCTTTCTGTCTAGAATATTTTAAGAAATTAACACACTAACTGTACATTATCTCCTACTTACTCAATTTTTATGATATTTTAGCCAAATCAAATTTTACAATGTTTATTTTGCTAGCTCTCATTGTTACTCTTAATGAGAATGGTTAACCCACTGAAAAAAAAGTTTGTTTTGGTAATCAAACTAATTCTGACCATTTGCTTTCCCATTTGCAGTGGTGGCCCTTCTATGTTGATGTCAGCTTGATGGAAATGATGCGCAAAACAAACGCCAACTGTTTCAATTTTTCAGTGTTACAGTCATTGGTTTCAACATGTTCAGTTAAAAGTATAATATTCTGAAATAAAGTCTCAGCAACTTTCGGTTCACACAGACTTTAACAATGCTCTTTCTGAATGAAGTGACCAAGCTTTATTTATTAAGCATTATTAAGCCCAAACCATAATCGAGTCTAGGAGAGCTCTTGTCACACCTCTATTTATGCATTTATGGCTATCAGTTGCAGATCCAATCAGTTTCAACACACTGGTGCTTGCATGTACAGTAGTTTAACAGCCCTTCACGAGCCTTTAAAAGTCTAGATCTCCTCCAGAAGCCAGAGGTCATTCTGGATGTAAAAATCCATTTTAAATTCATATCACTGTCTGCTTATTTATGATCTGTTCTGAGCGATATGTTTCAGCAAAGTACAATACGCTAGAGGTCTGCCCGGGACAGATTTTATTTTAGTCCCACTCCCACCTCTCGCGAGGTTTTATTCTGCACCCAACTGATCCCGCTGTATATTCAGCCTTTGTTGATCTGCTGCCCGTTTAGAAATATTTTCCACCTGACCTGACTGTTCCCGCTAAATTTAGATCTGGTTTCCAAAATCTCACGTTTAAATTGGGTACTACCAAAAGAGAAAGATAAAACTGTATGTTTGTGTAAGGATTGTTGGCTAAATGTCAGTTTTGTTTGCACCTTTGTGATGAGACATGAGTGCTACCTTAAACCTGAGGTTCCAGTCTTGACTGCTAAAGGGTAAAACTTATAACATCGCGCAAAGGGTTTTTCTTTTCCATTTGCGTCTACAACTCATGAACAAGACTCCCATACACCAGACTTGCGTTGGCGTTCTGGAGTCAGGCTAGACACTGCGCTTGGACCCTAACTCTCTCCATCCAGATCCCTGGACAGCATGCCAAATACGCATATTCTATTCCATCAAATACTGTATCTGTGAGTGTGAACTTGTGAAACAGCAAACTGACCATTTTTTTATGCAAGATAAAAGACAGCACATCTTCACTTTGCTCTGTTGGTAAAGCCCGCTCTGAGGCTCTTTATGCAGATGATGCACGCACAGACAGTGTGAATTAAAAGCACGTGCAGAAAGCAGTGGTCATGCATTCAGCATGTGTAATAGTCGTGAGTACTGGCTGTACCGGTGCTCAATAAGAATAAGAATAATGTCGAAACCCTGGAATGCTCTACTGTTAACCTGCCCACTCCCATTCAAATTACACCAGTGTTACCGGCTGCTACCATGTTTTACTTAGAAAAGTTTCAGGTCCTTTATAATACACTACGCATTTGTGACCATTTCTACTGTCAAAGGTGGTAAAGTCTAGATCGAATATGTGGCCGGCCGGAAGTGCAATTGCACATTAATATAGCAGCATTTTTTATGACACTGTATAACAATATTTTACAATACTGTGACGGTTGGGTTTAGGGTTGAGGTGGAGGTAGGCATTAAAAATACAATTTATTATGTAATTTAATAGATAACATTAATAATACTTGTTACAACTACTGTTTTTACGTTACTGTGATGGTTGGGTTTAGGGTTGGAGTGGGGGTAGATGTTACTAAAATACATTAAATGGGAAATTTAATAAACAACTATATCTGATCTAGCAACAACCGTCAAAGGTACCAAATTATCAAACCATACTATACCACTTTTTTTGGAACCCATAAGGGTGTCAACCCTGCTTCAACACACTCATCTGCAGGTTTCAAACAAGCCTGAAGCACTCTATTTTGATCAGGTGCGTAATTAGGTTTGAACCTAAATTGTGCAGAACTGTGGCCCTCCAGGAACTGAGTTTGACAACTGCGCCTAGCACAACTGTATCTGGTATTAAATGGTGGAGCTATACTTCCTGCTGAATGCTATAGTATTAAAGAAAATTATCACTTGTGCATTTCCTAAATCCAGGGAATGACTAAACATAAAGCAGCATTTTTAAATACACAGCTGAGGCATGACACTGTCTTAATGTGACAAACAGCCACATCCCACAAAGCAAGAACATAATGTGCTGTTTATCATTTATTGTTGTTTACAAAAACCTCGAAAAATCTGTCAAAAGGAGTAGTGTCATTTAATTCCTTTCTCTATTTGTGCATGCACATTTATATTTAAAATAATAAGCTTGAGTTTGCAAAAGACACAATATGTGAACGACCCATACAGCTTCATTCTTCGAGTGAGAATGACATGGTGACCAGTACTGAACTTTGCTGAGCTAAACTGAACCATACCGCTCTGTGGAAATGAGGCATTAGATGTTAACATAATTCAAAGACAACAGCAGATGTGCCTTTCAACCACTAGTGTAGGAAAATTACATTGGGGTTCACCAATTCACCAAAAAAGTCTTGTATGAAAGGTGGATTTCAACTCCCGAGGACTTCTCGATGACTGATTTTGCTCCCAGACCTCTAAAGATCCATAATTGGTCAATTCAGTCAAACCCTTGTGCCCCGAGTTTCAGTCAAAGAACATTCTTAAACTAAGGTCAACAGGCTGTCAGAAACACATTTATATCTGAAATAATGAACTTGCATAAAACATGATACGAAATATGTAAACAACCCACCAACAACTTCATTCTTCGAGTGAGAATGACATGGTGACCAGAGTCTTGATGTACTAAACTGAACCACACTGCTCTGTGGAAACGAGGAATTAGATGTTAACATAATTCAAAGACCACTAGTGTAGGAAAATTACACTGGGGTTCACCAATTCACCAAAAAAAGTCTTGTATGAAAGGTGGATTTCAACTCCCGAGGACTTCTCGATGACTGATTTTGCTCCCAGACCTCTGGAGATCCATAATTGGTCAATTCAGTCAAACCCTTGTGCCCCGAGTTTCGCCCAAAGAGCATCCTTAAACTAAGGTCAACAGGCTGTCAGAAAGAAGAAACCTATAACATTCCCATACAATGAGGTTTTCAGACAGATCATCAATGTTTCAGCTATGTCTTGTCACTGCAGGCAATGACCACTACTCTCCAGCTGAGAGCAACAGCAATAACCTGACAGCCAATAAACACCTTCTCTAGTTTCCTCCACCACACACACACATGCAGAGGCCAGTAAAAATCGACAAAGCCAAGGCGACGCATTAAACCACATAAAAATATCTGTAGGTGTTTTATTTTTTACGAGCATTTTATCGAGTGTTTCTGGGCTTGATCTTAGATACTACATCAAATACATGGAGCACTAAATCAAACATGACTTTCGCCACCTTTGAGATAAAAAGACACTGAGAAGGATTGTAATCTGTAAGGACGCAAGAAGGTTATCAGTCAGTGCAGAACCACTGCAGGCTAAAAATCAGAATTTCAACCAAGACTGCGAGGGGGGAAAAAAGGCAACGGGGTTTGGGTTAAAAGGAGCACGGGCTGTTATGAAGGTTAGTGATTGAGGTTAGCAACTATGACAGGCCTATTAGCTTTAACATCTCCACCTGCTGACACATCACTGCCTAGAAGCACTGAGTGAATTAGATTTAACATCACATCCAGCCACCGCACTTCTCCTGTCCTTCTGAACCCGAGCCCGAATGGCGAACGGCACAGGATCCAGCGGCGGCGGGCTGTTTCTTTCTCCTGTGTGCAATAAAAGCTGATTAGAGTTGAAACAGTTGACCGGTCCTACCCTCCTTCACAGCTGCTGGATTAGAGGCTGAAGCCCATCAACTGTGAAATGAAATTTCAGATGGTCGAGCAGGGACAGTCTGAGGCGCAGACTGTATGTATGAGAGTACTGGATGGTAGAAAGAGGCACGAGACATCATACGCAGGGTCGCACATCAGAGCTGAAATGGTTCATAAGAAGATGATGATCAACATTTTTCAGCCATGTGGCAACTGGAATCACTCAGCACTGAAAGGCATGAAGCACGGTTGTTGGTTATGATAGACACAGATTAAAAATCAATTGTGTACAAAGCGGAATATTACTTCTTGAATGTTCAATGTTCGGAGGTTCACTGTAAAATAAGACTCATCATCATGAATGAGAGATACAGGAAATACAGTTGAAGTCAGAATTATAATTCCCCCTGTTTACCCCCCCCCCCATTTCTGTTTAATGGAGAGAAGATTTGTTCAACACATTTCTAAACAATCGTTTTATAACTCCTTTCTAATAACTGATTTGACAATACATAATATTATACTGGATCATTTTCAAGATACTAGTATTCAGCTTAAAGTGACATTTAAAGGGGCAACTAGGTTAATTAGGCAGATCATTGTATAACGATGGTTTGTTCTGTAGACAATATTGCTTAAGAAGGCTAATAATATTGACCTTAAAATAGTTTTCAAAAATTAAAAACTGATTTTATTCCTACCGAAATAAAACTAGTAAGACTTTCTCCAGAAGAAAAAATATTATAGGAAATACTGTGAACAATTCTTTGCTCTGTTAAACATCATTTGAGAAATATTTGAAAAAGAAAAAAATAATTAAATCAGGTAACACTTTATAATGACCACACACTATGAATCATGCATTAGCATATAGTTATTTCATTATCTGTTAAGCATTACCTCTACATTAATAGACATTAGTAAGCAGTTTATAAATACAGCTACAAATGCTGGATTCTTTACTTATAAGTACATTTATAATGTGCTTAATAATTGTATTTTCATACTTTACTACTTATTAATTGTTCATTACCAAATTTAGTATTGCATTATTTACAAACCATGTGTATTTAAGAGTAGTGGCTTTTAGAATCATTCAGAATGAGTTAGTAAATGATTAATAAACTATTCAAATCAACATTTATATATGTTATTATTTAGACATATAGTAATGGTTACTATGTATGTTAATAAATGCTTTATTAACTCAACCATGCAGTTTTGTGACCTAATCTAAAGTGAGGAATATTTATGCTTTGTTAATCCCTTATAAATGACAATTAAAGGCTCAGTATCACATGAACAATATATCTGTACAATCTTATCTAAATATATTGCCGAATAACAAGTGTCAAAATACAATTAGAAATAAATACAATTAAATAAAATTGGATAAAACAATAAAATTTAACGATATATTATCATGCAACATTTCAATGTTATTTAGAGATGTTTTAACTGCACAGTAATTTTATTTTTTACATAATATTGCAAAGATTTTTTTTTATTTGATACAGTTTCATTTGTGTATCTTCAAATGAAGAGAAATTAATAAAGTGTTTTATTTTCTTTTTTCCTGTTTAGAATATAAGTAAGCCTTTAATTGTCAATTATAAGCACATAGTCCCCACTTTAGATTAGGTCACAAAACTGGATGAAGTTGAATTAATAAATAATTGTAATAATTTAGTAACATACAAATTAACTATTAATATATGTCTGAATAATAGGATATAAATGTTCATTTAAATAGTTTATTAATCATTTACATATGCATTCTGAATAATCTTAAAATAGCGCCAACTATTTAATTAGGTAATTTGTAAATAATGGAACACTTTAAATTAATCATTAACAAAGTATAAAAATACAAATCAAGAATCCAGCGTTTGTATCTGCAGTTATAAACCGATTACTAACGTCTATCAATGTAGAGTTAATACAGATAATGAATTAACTATTTGCTAATGCGTAATAGATGATTCATAGTGAGTAAAAGTGTTACCAAAAATCACAGCAGGGCTAATAATACTGAATTCAACTGTATACAAAAACAGTAAAATCACTAGCTGTGTTTAAAAACATATTTGAGTATACCTTCTGACCATTAAAAAGGTTTTTCTATTTAATATGAATGAATATGTTATAATAGAATATATTATTTATATTTAATAGAATTTGAACATAATATATCTGTCATGTTGATGTTGTCATGTCTTTTTTGATATGATGGCTCCTTAGTAGTGAAGAGTGGGCTGTGGCAAATAAAACAAAATAAATAGCCACTTGGTTTGCTATCTAAAACAAATATTTAAAGAAACGTTTTTAATCCATGCTTGAAAAATGCTTGTAGAGAAAATAATATAAGTACTGAATTTTTCAATAAGCAACAACAATCCTGGACTACACAGTTTTAGAATGTATAAATCGATCAGTAATATTTTTCAACACAAGTATTTCTGTAAATATAATATATACAAATATTTATCCCTCTGAAAATAATGCATGAAATTTTTATAAATGGGAAAACAATGCACTGGCAATTATGGGGTAAAGTCTAGATCGGATACGTGGCCGGCCGGAAGCACGATATGCACATTAATATAGTAGCATTTTTTATTGACACTATATAACAATAATTAATATTTTTACAGTACTGTGACAGTTGGGTTTAGGGTTGGGGTGGGGGTAGATGTTAATAAAATACAATAAATCGGAAATTTCATAAATAACATAAATAATTCTCGTTAACCTCCAACCGCAAACGTATCCGATCTAGCAACAACCCAATTATGGAACTGTTTAAATTATTATTATTAATATTCTGGACAAATTACAGAAAAAAAACAATTGTCTCATACTGATAAATATCAGTTATTATAACAAATATCAATACTTATAATGAATAATTATAATAAAAGTTTTACTATTGATATAATACATATCAATATTTTATAATATAATAATAATACATTATTAATATATTATAACAATACATTAATAATAATAATAATAATAATAATAATAATAATAATAATAATAATAATAATAAATACATTTGAACAAAAACTAATATAAATGAATTTGAAATCTTTTAGAAATTACACTGAATAATGTTCTCCACAGACATCACAGGAAACCAGATATAAGAGTTTTATTTTAGATATATTTATTGGAGTTTTATTAGAGTTTTTATTTCAGATATTAGTTTCTTAAATTCCCCATAACACCAGGACATATACTAAACAATGACTTCCCTTCTTTTTCTTGATTGTAAGCAAAACACTTAACACATGATTACAAAGCAGTAATAAAAACAAACAACATCAATTAAACAATACTTAAAGTATCTTAGCAAAGAAAGCTCCCTTCATCTGTTGTTGTATAATTTCTCAAACAGAAGAACAAGTTCAATCAAAAGATGTTTACATAATATTCTTGTCATTAAATCTGCATAAAAGAATATGCCAAGTACATTCATTAAACTCCCCATGTAACAACTGTAAATAGTAATGTATATGATTGACAACACCTTCATAAACCACAAGCATAACTGAGGAAGTGTTATGATAATAATGCATTCAGATTCTGAGACGTTATTGAAGATTTACTAAAACAAAGTGCTCATTTCATAATATAATCAGAGACTTTTTTTTACTACAGGTACATATATGGAGATTAAACAGTATAAAAATAAGACTAACATTCAGGCTGAGCATTTTTAATGCCATTTCTAAATTTATTTCCCTTTGCCCTCTATCTGAAAACACACTTTAGAAGAACATGACAAGGCCCAAGTTACAAAAAGTGCAATGATCATTGATTTTATAAGGCTATGTTAAACTCTTTAACCAAGCAAAAATGTCCATCGCAACCATTTGATTTTTAATTGTTTCCATCGCTGAACTTTTAAAAGATCCCCACACATTTTTGGGTGGGAAATAAGCTAATTTTACAAGTCTCCTATAGTTAAATAGTTAAGTTTTTAAAATTTTTGAATTCATTCCACAAGTTTTTGAATATGGCTTTAGCACTTTTAGCTTAGCTTAGCATAAATCATTGAATTGGATTAGACCATTAGCATTTTGCCCAAAAAAAGTTTCAATTTTCCTATTTAAAGCTTGACTCTTCTGTAGGTACATAGTGTACTAAGACGAATAGAAAATGCAAAGTTGCTATTTTCTATGTTGATATGTCTTAGAACTATACTCTGATTCTGGTGTAATAATCAAGCTTTATTGCTGCTGTACAATGGCTGTAGCAGGCACAATGATATTACGTAGCCCTGTTACCTATTTACCCAGCGGGAGACTATTTCCGGTGCAGCATAAAATCATTGCTATCATTATTATGCAAGAATGAGAGTGTAGTTCCTAGGCATATCAGTCTAGAAAATAGCTACCTTTTCCATTGGTATTACTACACAATGTAACTACAGACAAGTCAAGCTTAAAATAGGTAAATTATCATAAATGTACTGTTTTACATTTTTTAAGCATGATGCTAATGGTCTAATCTGAGTCAATGATTTATGCTAATGGTAAAAAAAAAACTGTTTAACTCTTTAGCATATGTAAAATAGGCCTATGTCCAAAATAAGTGGAGTGTTTTTTTAAGGTCTTTTTTTTTTGCATAATAAGGATTTTTAAGGCAGTTCGTCAATAATAATAATAATAATAATAATAATAATAATAATAATAATAATAA
>CAIGQZ010033024.1:2470148-2480321 GCA_903798205.1 Danio tinwini
ATAATAATAATAATAATAATAATAATAATAATAATAATAATAATAATGTCAATGTAAACTTCAAAAATCTCTAGGTTTCACTGAAATTTTGGTCTTGACTATATTAAAGTTACATTATAAAGTACTTCTCAAGACTTATATTTAGTTTACCGTCTGGAATAGGAGGATCCCCAGCATCCTGTACTTCTATAAGCTGCAGGGCTCTTGTGATACACCTCATGTGGTAAAGCTGAGAAGGAAAATGATTTAGATGGCAGGTCAGTACAGGTCACTGAGGCCTGCTATTTTCCGGGCCTTCTGCATCAAAGCTCGCAGCTGGAACTGTTTTCTGGAGAGAAGGCGCACATGCTGCACACAAACACACAATACAATACTCAGTGTTAATGTATCCTGTGTAATGTCACGTGTATCTTACGCAGGACAATAGTAAAAAACTAACCTTGAGGAAGACATCTAAATCAATGACATCTTTGCGTAATGCTTCCCCCAAGTAGAAGATTGTGTCCTCTATGGCGTTTTCCTCAGCGTAGAGATTGAGAATCTGCTTATAAAGGGGAGCTGTGGGTACGATCACATCATCAATGTCATTATTCTCAGCCTGATTCTCCATTCTTTCCAGTGCAGCAGTCAACTCCTCGTCTTTCTGCTTAAGACGGTCAATGTTTCTGTCCACCTCAGCCTGCAATTCAGAGGAAAGAGCTTTTTTTTGCCCGTGTTGAACTTTAGTTTAAATATTGGTAGTGGTAAAAACATCAGTCACTATAATCGGAATCGTCAGAATTAATAGCAGCCCTTTGAATTGTTTTTCTTTTTTAAATATTTCCCAAATGATGTTTAACAGAGCAAGGATGTTTTCACAGTATGTCTGATAATATTTTTTAAGGTCAGATTTATTAGCCCCTTTAAGCTATATTTTTTCAATTGTCTACAGAACAAACCATCATTATACAATAACTTGCCTAATTCCCCTAACCTGCCTAGTTAACCTAATTAACCTAGTTAAGCCTTTAAATGCCACTTTAAGCTGTATAGAAGTGTCTTGAAAAATATCTAGTAAAATATTATTTACTGTCATCATGGCAAAGATAAAATAAATCAGTTATTAGAGATGAGTTATTAAAACTATTATGTTTAGAAATGTGTTGAAAAAATCTGCTCTCCGTTAAACAGAATTTAGGGAAAAAAATAAACAGGGGGGCTGATAATTCTGACTTCAACTGTATATATAAGACTAAAAAGACTAATTCAGGGAAAAAAAGACTAAGTGCTAATGGCATAGAATAGCATGTTTCTAACAACAGTGGGCACATTGTAGTGAAATATTGCCATGTTTCCCATCTGAAACACCACACTTTAAAGGTGCAGTATGTAAGTTTGACACCCAGTGGTTGAACTAGGTATTGCACTCCTGGATCAAAATAAATGCAAGTGCGGGATACCAGATTGAGTACAGAAGCGAGTGATTTCAACCGTGTTGTAAATAAAAGCAACGACACACGATAGAGGGAATATTTTCCATTTTAAAAGGAGTTTTGGTTTTAACAAACTCCTCGAATTGATATAATAGAAACGGCTCCAATTTTTCACAGCTGAACAACAGAAACCTATGACAGTGATCACCTCAGGTAAACCTTGTGTGCTTTATTCAGTGCTAAATGCTTACAATGTGATTTTGAATGCCATTTTACAGGACATTTATTGCCATATACCGAAATCAGCAGCAGATTTCACCTCAGATCTTGAAAATAAAATAAACCGTTTGAATTTTAGAACTAAACACATATGAGTGATTCAGCATCTACAATTAATGATGTTAAAGATAACATGTATTAAATAGATTCTAAACCCTACTGTTTCGTGTGTGAGTGCATATTTTGTTCTTCTGAAAGGCTGTATTTAAATTTCTGTCTTGTTTCGTCTGGTGCAAACAGCCAAACTGCTCATCACTGCATATCTCGTTACAAAGCATGTTGTTAGGACATACGGTTACAATGTAACCTGCTCACCTAATGTTTACGTTCGTTATATTTCTATCATTTGCTAATTAATAACCTCATGTGGAACTGAACTGTGGAACTGTCTCATTTCGATGTCTGATACTGTCCAGAGGTCGCATTTTCGGACACGGACGCATGCTTTCAGAGCCTTTCTGAATGAATGAATGAAATACACTGTTTTTTAACAAGGCAACCCAGGGTGCTAAATTATACTTGGCTAAACTGGCAAAGACAGTGTTCTGGCATGGAAAAAAACATTTTAAAAGCAGAATATTTGACTTTAGCATTGTTTTTCAGTTAAACAAGTATGTTCACTTGGATGTTTCTAAAATATCTGTACACATATTATGGTATTTTTATGCTTTAGAAGAGTTAAAAACTTACATACAGCACCTTTAAACCTAGTTAGTGTCTTCTGCTTGCTAGCAAGGCATTAAAGAACAGTCTATGAATGGAGATAATTTTCTAAATAAACACTAATGAGATTAAAACAAATTGCTCTGGTTAAAAGTTCAATAATATCTTCAAAAACCATAAAAAATATATATAAATAAATATATATACAAATATAGTTGAAGTCAGAATTATTAGCCCCCCATTTTCCGTTTAACGGAAAAAATGTTTTCAACATATTTCTAAACATAAAAGTTGTAATAACTCATTTCTAATATTTCTTTCATCTCTGCCAAAATGACAGTACATAATATTTCACTACGCTTGGGGTAAGATAGGCAAATCATTGTATAACAATGGCTTCTATACTGTATAACAAATAAAAAAAACTATATTGCCTCAGTGGGCTTAAAATATTGACCTTAAAAATAATTAAAACTGCTAGCCAAAATAAAACAAACAAAAACACACACACACACACATATATATATATATATATATATATATAGGGAAATACTATGAAAAATGTCCTTGCTCTGTTAAACATCATTTGGGAAATATAAAAAAAAATTATATAGTATATAGAATAGTAATCATTGTAAGTTTTGTTTAGCTTTTTTTTTTGTTATGCTATGTTATGTGTGGAAATGTATAAATAAAACATATGTATTGCAACTAACTATATGTGCCCTATTCACCCCTACAATCACAAATTAATATTTTCAGTAATCTCCAGTACCATCTCCACGTCTAGTTTGGTCACCATGTCCTCCAGCTTCTGATGGCCTCTCTTTAGGTCTTCCTCTGTCCTCTTCAGAGCGTCCAGCTCAGCCTGTGCTCCATCCATCTCTTCTTTCATCCTCCGCCGCAGCTTGTCACTCACAGCAGACACCAAAGAGGCACGGATTGTGTCCTCCCCGATGGTGCCATCGCGGGAGGGTCCTGAAACAGCAACAATGAGTGTGTTTACATGCACATTTTTAACCCGATTATTTTGAACAAAGCCGCAAATGCGATAGTCATGTCAATGTGTTTTTCCTGTATAAGAGTAAGGTCATAAACGGCTTAAGCATAAACCAATTGTCACAGCTAGACTTTTTTTGTCCCAAACACCAGTTTTGCCCAGCATGTAAATGCATGAACCTGCTTTCTGGCAGTTTATTAAAATGAGCATGTGTGATATGTGACAGGAGCATGCCCTTACCACTGATTTAAGCACATCCAGACAGAGCAAAGTTTGTATAATAATAATAAGTGAGGATGACATATACAGCAAGCTGAGATGATTTTTTAAACCAAAAAAATGGTTCAAAATGTGCTACAGTCAAAATGCTGCATCTTGAGAGGATGATATATGATAATTATTAATATACATAATATATGTATCCTGTTGACATGTAGCAATACTCTTATTTTCACTTTGAATGATTCATTGAACACGACAACTGTCATAGCAGATAAAATAATTTAAGTTAGATGTTTGAGTAATATGCTTTGATATTACTACTGGGACATATTTTTCTATGAAGACTTGTAAACTCGGTTTGCTTACATCACCAGTTTATTGGATCGCATGAAACCAGGACATGTTATTTTAATAAGCTGATTTTTACCAGTTATTATTGTATTGGAGAGCATGCAAACATGCTCAAAAATGCAATTTACTGTACACAGCCTCTTTTCTCTAACTCACGTCTTAAGATTAGAATTTTATTTTTAGGTCATGTACAGTTGGTGCTAATTGAAAATGGTACCGCTGGTGGAGTTTTGTATAAGAGCTGTTAAAGAAACATGATTTGAACTTACTGGAATTATGCTTATATATGATATTTGCTTTGCAAAGGGAGAACAAATAACAAAACAAAACATTTGAAGTTCCTTCATAATCATTATAAAGTATTAAAGAGCCCCTATTATGGGTTTTTGAAAATGACCTTCCATGCAGTGAATGAAAACATCCAGCTGAGTGCACCATGTTTAAAACTATTGATTTTTAAACAAAATAGTTAACTTAGAGTGGAATAAATAATTCGTGTTGAGTTCAGATCTTTTGCCTAAACGCGTCGACATCGATACGGTACATCCCCAAATATGAATTGCCGGTTCAGGTAAAACATGAACAGACATTAGCGGAGCGCAGAATATCACAAGACTGATCATGACACGAAGATGATGATCACTGACAGATGGAGATTTGGCTGTGGGGACTAAAGGGTTAAAGTTAATTTTCACAACAATACCACAGTATGGCCAACCTATTGCTGTGTTTGTTCCTGTCATTTTTATGATGATTGATACAATAACCTACGTTGCAACGTGGGATTTGCCGGCTGTTTGGTATTAAAGGAAGGAGCATGTGTATAACTAATATGACTTTGTCAAACTTTGACATGGACTTTGTCAGTGACCGTTACAGTTCATATGAACCAGTTACTTCTTCCTCCGGGTCATAACATGTAAGTGTAATTAAAATGGTTGTCTAGTTTTGTGTAGTTTGCAAAATATGTGTTTAATAGAGTGTTGTAACTTGTAATCACTCTGCGCGGCTTGTATTAATGTATTTATTATAGATCAGTGCATGTAATGCATCTCTCTATGGGCTATTCACATATTGCGTCCAAACCACGTTAAAAATGCAACGTGTGCTTCTTCCTTTAACGATTTAAAAACTTTAATTTCCTGCCATTTGTCTTTGCTATGTCCACTATCCGCTGTTCATACACTTGTGGCGTGGACAATTTTTTAAATAATACAGCTTTTGCCACTGTGTGGATTAATATTGAATCTGTGTCGTTGTTATTACTTGGGGTTAGGGTTAAGAATAGAGCAATATGCTGGTGTTTACCTGCATTGCTTTAATGTATTCCTGCATTGGGCTCTCACATACTCTGTGCTACTTCATAACCGTGCTGGGGTGCT
This sequence comes from Danio tinwini, assembly GCA_903798205.1. Taxonomy (NCBI): domain Eukaryota; kingdom Metazoa; phylum Chordata; class Actinopteri; order Cypriniformes; family Danionidae; genus Danio; species Danio tinwini. Next base: position 2,475,458 of record CAIGQZ010033024.1, read on the forward strand.
TTCCCAAAACCATTGTTAGCCAACTAAAGTCGCAAGTTCCGTCGTTACAAACATAGTTCATTGATTTGGCATAGTTCCTGGCTGTGTTATATTCCCAGTTATCCCCCCTATGCCCTTTTCATTTAGAACATTCTAACATTTAAACTTGGAATGATTAAAAATTAAAAAGCATTAAAGTCGTCTCTCTTAGGTGTAATTTGCTTTCAAAGTATTTTTACAGTTCAGTTTTAGCGATCTTCATGTTTACAATTGTGCTCCCTTAGCAGTGCACTTTGAAAACATTGATGTCATTTTGAACTCAGCCTCATGACGAAAGCTATATTTTAAAGCAGAATTTACATTACGTCTCCAAAACTTGTGAAAACAAAAAAACATAGCATATGTTAATGCTTTTAATTTATAGTGGGTTATTTATTAAGTATCTGTACTGTATATGGCATGGGCCTGTTGGTTAGAACAATTCTGCAGTGTCAAATAGTAAAAGACTTTTCAAAAAATAAATAAATAAATAAACAATATCCTACTTAATAATAATAATCATCATCATCATCATTAATATTTATATCATCATTAATTTTTTTTTTATATAAATAGCCTCATTATTTATTATATTTATATAAGAGAAACTACAGGTTTTGGGAAACACTCGTCACTACATCGTTCTTTTCCCAACCGATGCATCGTACTATGATGACACCGCGAGTTACGTCATTGTTTGGGAAACGCATCCATGGGCGTTTCTCTCTGTCTCGTGCTGAACGCAGTCGACAAGTCACAACAGACTGGGTCATCGGACCAATCAGCGCAGATTAGCTTCGCGCTGAGGAGGGGTTTGGGAACAAATGAATGCTGAACGAATAATATGGGAGTCGTTGGGATAATTAGCTAAAATAAATGCATATTATAAGACAATGAACAAGTTTTTTGACCTTGCATGCATATCAGGCTGTTGTTGGAGACAAATAGGACATTTTATAATTCAAAATAGGAGCTCTTTAACAAGCTTTATTATCATTGTAAACTTCCTAACTGCAGTAAGGATTAAGTTTGGTAATGAACACGAGAGGAAAAATAAATGTATCATTTTAATTATTGTTTAATTTCGGCAAAAAGATGTCCTCGGACTCATTTAACATTACCCAAATCAATTGTAGCCTGACCTTCCTTGTCGCGTTTTTGACTGCTATGCAATCACTAACTGTGAAAATAACTGTTTGATGAAAGCTTTCAGACCAACTGGAATATTCTGCCGGCTTCATTCGCACTATTCCCATCAACATCCCTGCTTTTGACTTCAGCAAATGCAAGGAATTATTTTTCATGAGGCCATTATCCACACAAGAAAATGCCTTGTAGTCTACCTAAGACATGATAAATAATAGAAGTCGTCTTTCACTTCTGTGATGTTCTTAAAAAGAAAAAAATATTCTTAACCTAACTGTACATTCACACCGAAAGCGGCAAAAGCGTCAAAGTAGCCAGAAGTCATTAATTTTCATTGGGAGCCGGCAGCGATAAGTGGCGAGGAGCAGCGTGGCGCGTCTTCGCCGGTGTGAGTATCAAGGAGAGTTGAAATCAAGTCAACTTTATGGCAATGAGCCATGAGCCAATCAGAATGTAGAAGTCCACCGCTTGAGAGGATTCCAGAGAACACAGTCAAGGGTTTGATTATTGAGGTCGCTGGATTTTCAATTATTTGCAATGTTTTCTTCCAGGAACATACATTAAAAAAGTTACTGGCGAGTTACTGATTACTGGCGAGTTATTGTGTATTAATGTTATATATATATTTTTTTTTTCTTTAAAAAAGCGGGAATCTCAAAAACAGTATTGCTGCTTCAGGATATTTCAGACATAAGTGGAGCAAAGCCACACCACAAGCAATTTGATCTTCCTCTGTTAAATGAATTGGATAAAAAAGTGTGCAACATTTTTACACTAGAAAGCATGTTTTAGCAGGAAAGTAATTGATATGATATGCTGCAACGGCCCCTTTAAATATGAGATTAATGTAGTGAATTTTGACATTCTCGCCACCACAGATGAAGGCAGACAGCATTGTCGCCAGAGCGACCTTTGATGCTCTCACCACCTTCGGTGTGTACGCACAGTTATTCTAAAACTTAAGATTTTTTTTGAAACACAAAGACCAAAAAAAAAATGTAAACACCAAAAGCAGTTTATTTATAAAAGTTCATTTTAATGCGATAATATAATTAGAATAATAATGTTTATTAATGAAATTGTTTTTGTTTACAAGAGAGGAAGAACAATGCTGAACAATACTGAGGCACATTATCATAACTGTTTTATTTTTTAAGATTTTAAAAGTTTCACTTTTTATTTTTTTATTCCTAAAAATAAAAAATAATATGTTGAGGGGTGCATTTCCCCTCAACATATTATATTTTTTATTCAAAATGCTAAATTTAATCTGATCTCACAACATTTACAAAACATTATAAATATATTCATACTAATTTATATTAAAATATAAGCATGTTAATAGATATATTATAAAATGTACAGTTTAAATGCACATTTGCAAATAAATGCTTCAGTAGTAAAGTATAGTAAGCCAATTGACAACACTAGTAAAACATTTATGGTGCAGTAAAAAGCGTGCCCATTATGATAGCAGCAGGCAAGCTAATCCAGCTCAAACTTGTGCATAAAATGTCACTAAAATGCAGTATTTAAACCTCATAATTAGAACAGGATTGCAAAAAACAATAAAAAAAAGACTCTCCCCCATTTTTTCATTAGGCCAGTAATGGACCTGTATCTTATGCTCATTAAGGCTGCATTTATTCATTCAAAAATACAGTAAATACAATGACTAATTATCTGCCATTACTCTAGCCTTCATTCACGATCCTAAAGAAATCAAGAAGCATTTTTTTTTTGTGGAAATCATTCTTTTCGGTATTCATTCATATTATTATCATAAAAAACTATAACATTATATTATTAGCATTAAAAAAATTACATTATAGATGTCTTCACAGTCATATTTGATTAATTTAATGCGTCCTTCCTAAATAAAATAAAATAAATCCCAAGCTTTTGAAAATTGTAGTTGTTTTTTAAGATTAATATAAGATTAGAAAAGCTTGATTGATTATTCAGGTCTTCTATTTCTATACTACATCTATTGGAGAAATAAATATTTACTCACCCACTGTAGGGACAGAGGACATTGGGGTATACATAGAGGACCCTGAGGTAGTGGGGTATCCAGAGCCTGTTGCAGGGTAAGGGTAGCCCTGAAAAACTCTGACCCACAGAAGACAAAATGTATAGTTCAACTTAACTATAAAATGGATAAATCACATAGTTATGCACACATTTGATCTTATGACAAACACACCTAATTTTGTTTTATTTATTTATTCATTTATTTATTTATATTCAGCATTTATTTACATTAACTTCAGATGCAACAGGCTGTTGACATTAATAATAACATGTAAGTGCTCCAAGCACAGTTAAATCTTTATCAGCATTTAATCACGAGTGTTGTTTACATACAAATATCTACAAAACATCAGTGCGTAAATAATAATTCCTCAAAGACGCATAAGCCTCACTAAAAGATGATTTAAGCAACATGTAACCTGGTTATATTCTGGTTAATGTTTGTGTGCAGGTTGTGTGATTAAAAAACATAATCGTTCTTTTTCTCCTATTCTCTTCTGTAAACATTGGAATGGTTATTTTATACCATGTATTATTTTGATAGGTTGATACCCTAATCAATTCAATGTATTTCACACTGTATTGTGTGTACACAAATTCAACCATCAACTGCTGGATTTGAAAAGCTTATGTTGCTTTCAATTCTCTGTATTATGATAGGCATGCTAAATGTCTTTCAATGCTAACATTTAAAAAAAAGTCTCTTCATTGCAAATTGCTTTTTTGATATTTCACAATTGTTTGACATCTTGCAGACAGAGAAAAACTTGATCTAAACATGCACGTATATAAAATAAAAGTCTCTTATAATGGATAACGATAATGAAATTTGTGAAATAAGCAGATAATCAGATAAGGGTGCTTATATATAAACAATCTGAAATCAGATACAGTGTGGGGAAAGTAGTATTCTAAAAAACATATTCTAAAGAAGCTGTAGACATGGAATTGAGCCAGATTTTGCTAAAAACCCAAACAATACAAACATAAAGATAAAACAAAAAAAGGAAAAAAATTGTTACGTTTAATAACAATGGTATGACACAAGGAGAAAGTGCTGAACTACTAAAATGTATTTAATACTTTATATAAAATACTTTTTTGGTGATGGCAGCTTAAAGACGTGCCTTATATGGATAAGAATAAAGTCACATGCAATGCTTAGGTGTGATTTTTTTTTTCACAGACTTAAACAGAGTGTAAAAAAACTTGAAGGTTCTGTTTGTCTAGTCTATCAAATCTGATCTTTTTTGTAAAATAAAGGGCCATTCTACAGCTTGATTTTCTTTCTCTGAAAGCATTAGAGTCTCCTTGGCTGTGATTTGGATCATTGTCTTGCTGAAATGTCCACACTGGTTTTATCTTCATCATCCTGATAATGTAGCTGCTGGACTAAAGCAGCTAATATTCATTTACACTGACGAAGGGCAGAGGGTTGCTGAACAACTTCTGAGAGATTTCAGCTGCTGTCTGGGCTTGCACTGCCTTTCTGCATCTCCCTTTCTTCGTTTTAAATACTTTTTCCTTGTGTCATTTCATTTTATTACACATAACTTAATTTGCAAACTAATTAAAAGTGTTATCTTTGTGTATATGGATTTTTTCTGGTTGTTACCAACATCTGGTGAAAATTTCAAGTCAACAGCACCTTTAGAAATATGTTTAC
>CAIGQZ010033024.1:2519325-2553094 GCA_903798205.1 Danio tinwini
ATTATATTATATTATATTATATTATATTATATTATATTATATTATATCCTTATTGGCATAAAATCCACATGCAGATAAATAGAATAGTCAGTCAGGCAGGGGTCGAATACCAGCATACATAATAGAGAAAATCCAAAACAGAACTTAAGAAACAGACCAAAAGGTCAGGATAGGTGGCAAAAAATCTAAAACTATATAAACATTACAGTTGTCAAAAACAAGAAAAGCCAAAATACAAGAAAACCCTTTGTAATGCAGCAACAGACTAATAATACTCGATAAAGGGTGGATGTAGGAGTGGTGTATATATAGTCCATGTGGGCAGTAATAATGTCCTACAACTGTGTCAGTGTAATCAGAGAATGAACTGAATGCGATGCGGGTGCAAGGCATGACAGGTTTTATAGTCTGGGAGGATGATAAAGGGTGTGCTCTCCAGCATCCAGCAAGGATAATGCTACTTGTGATCAAAACACATACATGTTCTACATTATCTGGACAGTTTTTGGAATAGCTATTTTTGAATTTACTAGTAAAATGAGATGTTAGTAACTTTTCTTAAAGAAGGCGTCAGCTTTGGAGGACCACTTTTCTGCATCGTTTAGCTCTAATTAGCCTCAACTCATATGTTTGGATGATTTTAGTGTGCTCAGTAAAACCTTTAAATGGTTCAGGTGTGTTAAGTCAGAGTAGAAGCTAAAATATACAGGAAAGTGGCCCTCTGTGAAAAGGATTGGAGCCCTGTAACTTAAAGAGACTACCATGGTTTGCTTTACAACTAAATTTACAGTAGTGGCTTGCAACTCTGGCCTCGCAGTTCCCTAAACACTGCACATTTAGGATGTTTAGACATTTTTCCTTTGCATTGTCAAAATGATGCCAGTAGACTAAACATGTAATGAATGTTCATGATCTTACTATTTTCACAAAATTATATATTTTTTTGTAGAAATGAGACCTGCCTTTGATGCCCAGCTTTTTGAAACACCAACACTATCTCACTGCAATTTGTAACTTTTTGATTTAGTGGCTAATTCAAACAATTTAGTACGATTTACTTATCCACCCATTGATGGTTGTGTTTAGGGGCGGAGTTGTGTGCCATGCCTCCTTTTAAAAATCGTACATTTTCATATGACTGAACTCATACGACTTCCAACGAATTAGCCACTAAACCAACAACACATACAATACTTACATTTCCTTGTGAGATCAGGCTGGAAACACAGCATTTTGAAGTCCAGCTTTAAGACAATTTGAAGCCACTACAGAGAATACAGCTATGTAGACCTTTATGGAAACTGTATGATTACTAGTATACTTTTTTAAAGCCTTTACTTACTTATCAGGTACTTACAATTGCGCTTACGTATACTGACAGAAAAGTCTATCAGTACATTTGGCCTATACTTAATCATTGACATTACATAAAGTGCAATTACGTATTTTAAGTATACAGTACTTTTCTTGTAGTTTTTTGGTTGAGTGGCCTATTAGGTATTTTGTTCACAACATATTACATATTCCCCAGTTTCGGTGATAAGGCTTAAGGCTAGTCCTAGACTAAAATGCATGTTTCAGGTGTCTTAACTGGAAATAACTTGCAGTGACATATCTTAAAATAAGTCATTCACCTTGTTTTGCCTTAGAATGCAACACCTGTGTTAACACCATGTATTAACAATTGATATATACTTAAATACCCTAACTTAACTAATGCCTATCCTGCTGGTGTCAAAAAAGACAAAAATAATACTTGTTCACTTTGCAAAAATGTAGTTTAGGGCTGTGCGATTTGAGGAAAATATTTATTTGTGATTTTTTGACAGATATTGCGATTTGATTTATGATTACATTTTTTTGTCAAGCTTTAGCTCAATAATCTGTAAGCCGTGGCAACAATTCACAGCTCTTAAAAATTACCTGTTTAGTGTGATATGAAGCTGTAATATTGCCCTAACCTACTTAATCCCTAACCCCAACCTCAGAACCATTCAAATACAGTGTTGGTAGCATAATCAATGGTAGGATAAAATGTCAGAACACCTGTTGTCGCGCATTTGCTGTGGGCAGGGCAAATTAAATAATACATATATATTTCATATTGCAGCCTTTTGCGATTAACTAAATCTCAACGTTTCAAATTGCGATTGCACTTCGATTTCGATTAAAGACACAGGCCTAATTTCATTTATAAAATAATTTATAAAATGAACTAAAGGGTCATTCTTGTTCATAAGGGAAAATGAACAGCTCATGTTTCCAGTACTGTTAAGGACATACAATATGGGCATACAGCTATGAGAGAGTTATGACGCAGTTACTTTGTTTACAGTAAGGACCAATTCAGAACATATTTTTGTGTTTCTCTGTACTCTACTGTACTTTAATTGTTTTTAAAGCAGTTGAACGTTTGTTACAACTGAGAAATTTTAAGTATTTCACAAGGTTGCATATTTGAATCAGTTTTTTTAAAAATCTTCTTCAGTAATTTACTGAAGAAAAAATATGTCACCTCTAGGCATGGGTCAGTATAAGATTCTGATGGTATGATAACCTTGGATAAAAATATGATGGTATAATGGTATTGTGATTATTGCTCTAAAATATATTCTTTTTAAATGTCTGGGTAAAAAACTAAAATTAATTTAAAGTAAATTTAAAAACATTTAAAGTATTTTGGACCAGTAAACATGGCATACTTAATAATTCAAATGAATCATTGACCTCTGCTGTCTTCATTAGTTTTAAAAACACAGATTTCTTTATAATTTAAAATGGCATCTTTGGATATATTTTCTGCTGAAGATACTGTTGTCCTAAAAAACAAAAAAAAAGTTTTAAAACCTTGATTTTTCCAAACCGTAGTATACCTTGAAAATGGTTATTGTCCCATGCCTAGTCACCTTCATATTGGATGGCCTAAAAGTGAGAAAATAAACAGTAATTTACATTTTTGCCTTTAGGTTAAAATGTTACACAGAGTGACCAATGTTTTAACACAGTTTTAATGCCAGAATATTGACATCACACTTTACAGATATTTTGGAGCTTTTTATTTGTAAAACAAGATGGAAAGTTTGTGTAAACCACATAGGTTGATTTTTACCGAAAAAGATAAATTTCCTCCTAATTAACCGTTTTATTGTGTGAAAACAGTATTAACGCTTATGTAAAACAAAACATTCCAACATTTTAGCTTAACATTGAATTGAGGTTAAATCTGCGAAGGTCATTGTGCAGATAATAAGTCAATGATTACTTTTTTACCATAGGTGTGCCTTAATTAAGCCAAATACATAACATCTCTGTTGCTATATTATTATGAAATAAAAACCACAAAACCCGAGGCATGTTCTGTGGAAGCTGACTGACAGTATATATCTGTATTTCCCTCCATTTTATTCTTTGACCTAAAAAACATAACAAACCACAAAACCTGAGCTATGTTCTGTGGATCAACTGACTAATAGAGTACTTATCTAAACATTATCACCTTATCTCTATGGTTATTTTGTCAAATGAATGATCTAGACTGAAAGGCAGAAGTGTTGTGACTGTGAGTGAGTACAGTACGCACATTCTTTGAGCATGTGAGCACAGTTTCATGGTTTACAGGAATGTGAAGGTTGGTTAATGATTGCCTGAGGTGTCAGGCAATATGTGCAGGTTGGGGACATTAGAAACAATCTACTTCAGCACTAGTTCACAGAGCATATTTAATGAAAAAAAGGCAGACAAAGAGCCAATTGTTTTTGCCAGAAGCAGTGTAAAACATGTGCCTCTTTAAAACACTAGAATTATGTACAAAATATTATTGATTGACAATTTCATATTAAACACAAGAGGAGAAATTCGGACTGAAGCAATTTTGACTGTTGCATCTCAGCCTTGATATATATATTTTAAAATATATGATTTTAAATGACTTCTCAGTGTGATGTTTGAAGGTTTTTTGACTTTCATTGCTGGCGTAATGACATATAAGTTGTATTGAAAGACATTAATTAAGAGCCTGATTGTGCTTAAAGGGATAGTTTACCCAAAAATTCTGTCCTTAAAAATTTTGTTTACTTACACTTCACTTGTTAAAAAAAACAACAGTATGTTGTTTTTTTAGAGAGATTAGAAACCTTTAACCATTGACTTCTATAGAATTTGTTAGTATAAACATCTAGAGAGATGGTGGTGTCAGATTAAAAGTGATCATCCTGTTGTACCTCTTCTGAACAGTGTTCTTACATTACATAATGTATTACACATCTCTCTAGTGTAGTACAAAACATAGAACAGTAACAATGCTTTAATTCATTATGACTTTCATTGGTTTAATTTGCAGCACACTTTGTCATTCTCTAACTTGTAAAGCAGCATTCCTCATAATCTAATGTCAAAACGGTTTAAGTGTGTTATAGTTTATGGTTAGCTTGGTATAGTAGATATTTAGTATAGGGATGATTAATCATCTTTAAAGTGCACCTATTTTACCCCTTTTACAAGATGTAAGATAAGCCTTTGGTGTCTCCAGAATGTGTCTGTAAATTTTCAGCTTAAAATACCCATCAGACGCCCACCGCTCAGATGTGTTTGCTTCTCATCATGCGTTACATTAGATAAACAGCCGTCAGTGACAGAGACAGACTCGGATAAAGCTGAAATACTGCTCATTAGTGGAGTTTATTCAAGCCTTTATGAAATGATCTCACACAAATGGCATTTGACATGTGTATACATGTTATTATAGAAACATGGCGTCTGTCAATCAATTTGGTGGGCGGGAAAACCACAGTCCTATGTCATGTTGCGGTGGGCCTTAAAATCACTGGGATTTGGATCCTATTTAAAAAAATAATAATTTTAAAAAAGAGACTTGTTGTGTTTCTATCACCCCAATATGACTGTGGAAACACTAGGGGAGCGCGGGGCACAAAGTTAAATGTAAAACAGAGTTTTAAGGTATTTGCTCAGGGTTAACCATGGCATGCTTCCGAGGTTTTCTCCACATTGTCAGCAGACGTCTTCCTGCCAATTATTGAAAATGTATTTCTAAATTAAAATTTGGATGAAAAAACCCAGTAGAACCATTTTTGCAGCATAAAAGTATTTTTTTGTTACAGTCAATATTTTTTTATAAAAAATAAATAAATCTGTGAAAGTATGTATGTAAAATCTTATATTGTTGTGATCACCGTCTTTTAGGCTAAAAGATGAAATCATTTTGAAAGATGTATAAAACATACAGCGACTGCTAGCCAGTTTTGAGGAAAACATGACACAGCGGGGTTAGTTGTAACAGGGTGTTACAATTAAGCCACACATTGTTGGACACCTACTAACAAAACTAAACTAACAAAATATTTTTTTGAATTTTGAGTGTAATGTTGAGAACTTTTTAAGTAAAAATGTTTTTTTAATAGAAAATATTGTTTTAATATATATATATTTTTATTGCTAATAATGCAAATAAATGTGTTGTATTATGATGAATAAATTGATAATAATGCAAATAGATTCAAATGTGTTTATCCTATAAACAAACAAATAAATAAACATACTGTGCTATGTAGAATAAAAAAAGAAATGAGCCAATTACGGAGGAAATATAGCTACTATTTAAAGTAAACTGAATTTAATTAACTGTGTGAAATCTGCCTTTATAAGCATGTGTTACAGCTAACCCCCTGTCTGTTACAACTTGCCCCACAGGTGGGGTAAATAGTAACATTTTTATTCCTGGCACTTTTGGCAATACTGCACAGAAACCACAGGTCCGGCGATCATAATTCCGGTGCTCATTTGTAGGAGAGGCTTGTGTTTTGTTGGTAAACAAATATGGTTTGTCTAACCCCATTACTTCGTTCATTATTTGACCAAAACCAAAAAGTGTTACTTTGTGCCCCGCTCACCCCTATACCTACACACAGCTCTGTCCAAACAGCTTACATCATAGGTGCCCTTTAAAAGTGCACCGATCCTAAATTAATTAATTATTAAATTGATTGATTGATTGATTGGTTGATTGATTGATTGATTGATTGATTTTTGTCATCATTTACTCACCCTTATGTTTAAAAAACTCTTAAGTACAAATATGTTTATAGAGCACCAAGAGATTTTGGTCTCTTAAGTTCAAAGAACCAAAAATATAATGCTTTAAAGTGTTATTTTAAATTTTAAATTGTAAAACAAATCCATCAAGCAGTTTAACCCATCTCTTACATAATCAAAAAAACAATCATTTTATATAACGAAAGTATATAATTTAAGCTTTATTACATACTGTAGATCAGTGCACATGCTACATATCTGCAACATCAATGCACATACATAGCACACATCAAACAAGTAAAGAGAAGCTCAAACATGCTTGTTTGATCTGCAGAAGACAGTGAGGTTTGTTTTTGTTCATGAAAGCGGACATACTGTATTAGAACTTCCTTTTCAAATATTTTAGATCCTCTATGTTTTGCATTAATCAATGTTCATATGTGATAAGCCTAATTTAAATATTAAAGTTCTTGTGAACCGTTTGGGCTCCGGAAGTTTCTGAGACTTTTATTACAGTATGTTAATGTACTTCCAACTGAAACTGAATATTGAGTAGGGCTTTCTTTTTGTGCATCATTGATCATTGCCTTGTAGCAAACTAATAGTAAGAGCGCAATTAAGAATATTGCGGCTGTTGCCAAGAAACTGACTTCAACAGAGAAAGAATCCCACTACAAACACAGAAGTAAATGGTCATATTTGATAAAAGATTAACTTAAGTGGATTAACTGCATGGATTAATTGTTCACCAATAGTAACTTTATTCTGAAATGTGGAAGTGCCCTTGTTTTTGCGATTGTTTTAGAACTTCCGATTTAGTTGACAATAGGAGAAATGACTAGTAATAATTAAAGCTGTTTGCAAAATCAAGCAGCATAAAGAGCTGAAATCAATGAAAGTGAATGAGACCGGAAATCTCGAGCCAAAAATACTCCAATGGTTGCACCAATAAGGTCAATAGAATAACAATGTGCACTAGCAAAATAAACATTGTAAATTTAGATTTCGCATGGACTTTATGACTTAAGACTTTAAGACTTTGATTAAAGTCTTCAGTTTCATGAAGTGTTTTTGAATGGTTCAGCTTTTGGTTGCATGTATTTTTAATACATGTCCCAAAAGCATGTGAGAACATTGTAAAAAATGTAAGTTTTTATTATTTAGTTTCAGTAAACTAAGCCTTTAAGTTTATGGCTCGTTTCCACTGACTGGTACAGTACGGCACGGTACGGGTCGGTATGGGTCACCTTTATCAGGCTTGCGTTTTCACTGCTAAAAGGATACTAATGGTACTCTTTTGGTTGGCGTGGTGTACAACAGAAAGTTGCAGTCAACGTCATTTTCAATTTTGCAATTATATAAAATAAATAAATAAATGAACATATATAAACACATACAGACCCTTACAGTCTCCGATATGTTACCACTTACAGAAAAACTACACACAGCATACATGTAGTCCTTATGTAGGTTCAAAACAGCAGGAAATATAGCCCACAGTCAGTGCAAACCTCTCATGATTAAATGTATCTGTAATCTTTAGCAGCATGTGTAGCCTCTTGTTAGAAAGTAATTCCATCATTCTGAGTTCATAATAGTCCAAAAGGTGATAATAATAGTTAAACAAGGCAGTTTGTTCACGTTTGCTGAAAAAATAATGTGCTCCTTTTTTTCCTCTCGCGTTTGTCAGATTCTGACAGGATCAGGTTTCAAAAGCACGTCAATAATCAAGCGCACGTTATTATCATCACCTCAAGAAGTTTGTTATTTCAGATATAGACGCGCAAGCAAAAAAGCTAAACTTCATCCTCGCACTTCAGACTGGCTCGTAAAAAACTACGGGACACAGGGTAAAATCTGCTCTTTTTTTTTGGCTTTGTGGCTGTTCATCAAGACGACGACAATGTTCATTTGAGCCCAGATAGAACAGGGCTTGTTATTATATGTTATCATATGTATATATAATCTCTCGGCTGTGTATGAAAACATGGCGGCTCCTTTATTTCATTCTGGCTTTTTGCGTGAGCTCACAACGTATCTCTGTAAACCAATAGCGTTCAGCTGCGCATCTAGCTCCGCCTTTGGGACCCTTTTGGTACCCTTTCTCGTGTTTGGTACCCTTTCGAAAGGGTGCCGAAAAAGTAGTACGTTGCGGTTCGGTTTGATACGCCTTTTGACAGTGGAAACGGCCATAAAAGTGTACCAACTTGTACCGATCCGTACCGTACCAGTCAGTGGAAACGAACCATTAAAGCCTAAATGTGTCAAATCTATTTCACTTAAAAGTTCAGGTACACTATTAAGACAATAACAGAACAAATTGTGGTACTCTGTTTTATTATCTCTTCTAACAACACAATAATCAGTTCCTGACAGCACAAGTCTTTAAAACTTTACCATCCAGTTAATTATTTAGTTAAAAATTCTCTAAACTTTACATTAAATAACCGTTCTTCCCTGTCTGTTCAGCAGAGTATGGTCATGTAGAGAGACCCCGTACTGACTTTCTCACAGTGATGGAGCTGAAGGTGTGGGTGGATGGCATTCCCCGTGTCGTCTGTGGCCTCACAGAAGACACATCTTGTCAGGATGTAGTCATCGCTCTTGCCCAGGCTATAGGTATGTTACAGAATACCTGTCTTTCTCTCTATTTTACCTTTTGACCAACTGTAATTTAACATTTGCTCCTGATGTCTTCTCCAGGGCAAACTGGTCGTTATGTTCTCATCCAGAAACTACGGGATAAGGAAAGGCAGCTTATGGCCAATGAGTGCCCATTGGAGGCACTTGCGAAGCTCGGCCAGTTGGGCAATGAAGTGCAATTCATTCTACGTCGCACTGGACCCACGGCCAGTGAGGCCCCAGACCAAAGTCGGGCCCCTAAATTACATAAACCTACAGACCTAGTTCCCATCAAACACAAAGAGCCCAAAAAAGCTCTTACGTTTAATCTGGGCCCCTCCACATCACCCAGAACTCGTGTGAAGCAGGTTGAAAAACCACCTAAAGACTCCCAAGCACGAGGGGCATCTCCATCGCCCTCTTCGTCACTTGCCCAAGCGGCACCATCCAAAGACGCTCTCTATCAGCAGATTCTTCGACAACAAGGGCAGCTGCAGTCTTTGCAGGCCCAGCTGGAGGGTTTTGAGAGGGAGCTAGGCGTTTGGGAGCGCTCTCCTCCTCCAACACTTTCTCCTGAACTCCTTGAGGAAATGGACCGCTTACAGCAGGCTTTTAGAAGGAGCGAGGCAGAGCTGGCCCATGCTACGATTTGGGAAGATGAGTTTCAGTCCGAAGTTCAAAAAGAAAAGGACATCCTACGGCAAAAAAATGAACTCCAATTTGCCTTAGATAAACAAAACCGAAGCCTGCATGATACAGACAGCCAATCAGAGCAGCTACAGCGAGAGATTCAGGTGCTTATTGAGACCAAGAGAAATGGTATGCTTCAGGTCAGACCCAGTGTTGAAGAATCTGTGGTTAAAGCCAAAGAGCAACTGGTCAACCATCAGCGTCACGGGGCTGAGCTGCAGGCATCATTTGAAGAGACAGAAAAGGCACTAAGGCTGGCGGAGGAAGAACTGCAGGTCGGTATTACTGATTTTATTACCCACAATCAAACATACTTGTCACTTAGTTACATTTCTTAAAACTGCATGAATCAACAAAAGTATACGGGTAGTTAATGGGCCTGTGAATCAACTTATAACTTTAATCGGTATGTTAGTTTTAAGGTTGTCTATAAGCTAGTGTGCTTTAAAACAGTGATAAATTCCACATTTATAAGATTTAAACCTGATATACAGTAAACACCCAAAGCATGGGTCCTAAATGGATCAAAGATTTTTTCAAGTCACCTCATAGTTTAGTTTCTCATCAAATCTTCTGACCAATCAAATGCTTTCTAGTAGCTGACATGTCCCGCCCCCTTCTAGATGGTTCTCATTTGCTTTTCATTTGATGCGCTTGAGCTCAACCACTCACACTGGCAGAGCTGTGAGAAAAACAAAATGCTATTGGCTGATTTTTTTAAGGGAAATGAGCTACTCTATGTCCCACTCTCTCTTTGTGTTTAAGTTAAGATTATGTCAAATTTTGAATAAAAAAATTATTTCAAAGTACTTAACAGGACCTTTAAGGACTTGATATACTTCAAAGCGAAATTGAAGAGCAATTTGTTGATGTAATTCTCAAACAAAATCAAGACAAAACAACAACAACAAAAAAAGGAAATGTTTGCTTTGGCTGTTAAACGCCTTAGAAATCCCAATGGTCTTAGAGGGCCACTGTCCTTTATATTTCAGCTCTTACCCTAATTAAAGCCACCTGAAGCAGCTAAAGGTCTTTTAAAGTCTAATAAAAAAAACTTCCAGACAGGTGTGTTGAGGCAAGCTAAAGCTAGACTCTGCAGAACGGTGTGGTCCTCCAGGATTGAGTTTGGACACACCAGCATTAAACCAGTCTGGATAATCGAATGCTACTTATAAAATTGCTCTGTTAAACATAATTTGGGAAATATTAAAAAAAAGAAAATCAAAGGGGGGCTAATAATTCTGACTTTAACTGTAAATATATATATATATATATATACTTTTTTGGCCCACCTGGAATGACACATGGCCCACCCTAAAGTTCTAAGCTGGAGGCGGGCCTGTAGTGACAAGTGTTTCCCAAAACCGTAGTCATACTGTCGCAGATACATCGTTTGAACCACGTTAGTTATAATGTAAAACAAGATGCTCTAAAAGGGGCAAAGTAACAACTTCTTTAGATAAAATTGGCATAAAATTTTTATATATATATTTTTTTTTACAAAATATTGTTTTACACAAACACACACATGCATGCACATTTATTTAATCCAATAGACTGCTAGTTTTATTAAAAACATGCATTCATTTTCCATAATAATGTAAACGGCACATATAGGGCACATTTCTTTTACAAACAACATGGAGAACATTCCATATTCTATTCTAAAACATAAAACTATTTACAGTAGCTAACACGTAGGCTAAACTTTTATCATATTTATGAGTCTTTAATCAAATTATATATATGGTCAAATAATGATGTAAAAACAATTTTTTGGGGCCATAATTCCATTTAGGTTCAGAAATCCCATATTTTTTGTTTTCATGAGCTTTGTAGATGTAACAGATTTCTGCTTGTAAATCATAGGTCACATAGGCTAGCTTTTGTTGCCACAGTTGCGTTCAAAATAGCATTAATTATTTTGGACCACGAAGAGATTGCAATCTAAAGTTTGCTAAAACTGAACTGTAATAAAATTAATTTAAAGGCAGATCACACATGAGATAACTTTATGGGGTTTTTTTTATCAGTCGTTAAAAGTGGATGTTGGAATGTTTGAAAGGAATAGGGTATAGGGGGTAACTGGGAATAGAACACAGCCAGGAACTATGATTCTAACTGCAGCTCTAGAAGAGTAACTGCATCCGAACATGTTTGCGACACAGTTTGTGAATATTCACTGTAAAGACTGGATTCAGGAAACACCAAATTACTGAACCATAATTGTGACAATGAAACTTGCAACCTTAGATAGCTAACTATGGTTTTTGGATAGTTGTTTTGTAAACATTTTTATTAATGTTTTGTTTATGTCCGATTATTATGTCCAATTTTTTCACCATAGCATTTTGTCCACATATTTTGAGTGAGTTCTGATCACCACAACTTAAAATGGCAAAGCCCTAAAAATTAAATATGTGGTTTATATTATTCTAATTATTCCTGGGAATGCATGTCAGGATGTATAATGTAACGGAATATGGTATATACTGTATTTTAGTGACATTTTAAGCACTATCTTTTGGTCATCATAATCACACGTTTTGATGTACCAAAACATTTCGTAAAGATTCAGAATAAAGAAATATGAAAACAATATATTTTTTAAATGCAAATTTATCACTTTATATATCATTAGAAAAACAGTAATCTGTTAAAGTTTTAAAATAAAGACTGTAGCTTATTGTCATTTATTAAGCAAATTACAAACAGCACATTCAACTTTCCTCAGTCAGAATTAGGGATGCCGTATTTGGCACTTCAGAATGGAAAGTCACACCTCTTTAAGCTCTTTAAGTCACACCTCTAAAAGTCTTTAAGCTTTCTTCTATGGGTTATTTTTTGTAGATATCTTTTGCAATTTATCATGGCATAGTAGTCAAAATAGGACAACTGAGCTTTTGTATGGGACAAATTCTGGACTTTTGTCAGTGAGGAGTGGGTCTTTCGAACCACCTGAACCCCCTCCCTCCCCCCACCCCCCAGGTGGTCTCGAGAGCAATTCATTTCATACTAAAAGATCCACATGAACTTCATCTGTAGTTGCTAAGAGTCTGAGTCACTTCTAATGTGCAATTGAAAACACAGTATGTACCAAATACTGTATCTTCCCAAGTGTGTAATAACGATGGCATAAAAAACCTTCTCAACAAGACAAGAATTTCAAAAGAGAAGTCTTCCTGTGGTTTAACACCTAAATAAAAACTCTATGGCTAAATATTTTGGTTTGAAGGAAAAACATAACATTAGCTTTGTAAAATTATTGCCATTAAATAAAATATACCATGTACAGTTTAAATAAAAGTGGCTAGTAAAAATATACATATATCGTCACCTTGTAATTATAAGGTTCTATCTGCGTTCTGAATGATTTTGAGATATTGAGCTTCAAGGTTTTGCATTCCATAGAGCAAACAATATGTGTGTAACATTAGTTTCTTTAAATAAACCGTCTTAAAATGTAAACAACTTATAAAAAAACATCCCATAATGTAAATAAGTTGTCATTTAATAAGAATGTCAATAACTCAATTTTGACAAAAATGTCAGACAGAACCTTATAATTCTAAGGTGACGATACAGTATGTTGCCTATAGCTGTTCTCAAGTCACTGGCCATTGGCAGGTTTGACTAGCTGTCAGGTTTAGTTTGTGATATTGATGCTGACTATACAGTATTTTTTTTATAAAAACCTCTTTGTAGTAGTAGTTGCCTCACACCAGTACATTACCTGCAGTCACACAAGAGCATATTGTTCCATCAGCATGACTAACTGAACCTCAGGGCATCATACACACTACACCAATAGCTCAAATTGTTGCCTCACTCCCATTTCCAAGGGAGGTGATATATATGCATCTGTTGACAGGTTGTTGTCATTACCAACAATACAAGTCACATCTACAAGTTTCTATATTAGACTAAATATGATATTCTATGGAAAAAAAGACCTAGCAGTTTAGAGAGACACTATAGTAAACATGCTCACCACTGCAGGTGTGAATGCCTTGCGAAGAAAAAAAGATCAAGCATGATGCATTTATCTAACAATTATTTCTGATTGAGGAAGTAATGCAGGAAAAATTATATTTAAAGGGATAGTTCGCTAAAAAATTGTACATTCTGTCTATTATATTAATAAAATATGCAAATATATATTCTGTTTGTATTATTTACTCATCTTTAACTTGAACACAAAAGAAGATATTTTGAAGAAAGCTGAAAGCCTGTGACCATTGACATCCACAGTAGGAATATCAAATAGTACAGAAGGCAGTGGTTACGTTTACAACATTCTTCAAAATATCTTCTTTCGTGTCTGACAGAAGAAACTCAAATCATTTTGGAACAAGTAAAGGGAACGTTTTTTTTTAAGACTTATCACTTGGCTATTTAGACTTATTGTAGAGGTTAAGGCGACATGGTGGCTCAGTGGTTAGCACTGTCACCTGACAACAAGAAGGTCGCTGGTTTGAGTCCCAGCTGGGTCAATTGGCATTTCTGTGTGGAGTTTGAATGTTCTCACCGTGTTGGCGTGGGTTTCCTCCGGGTGCTCCGGTTTTCCCCACAGTCCAAAGACATGCGCTATAGGTGACTTGAATAAACTAAACTGTCCGTAGTGTATGAATGAGTGTGTATGGATGTTTCCCAGTACTGAGTTGCAGCTGAAAGTGCATCCACTGTGAAAAAAAATATGCTGGATAAGTTGGCGGTTCGGCTGCACGGTGGCGCAGTGGGTAGCACGTTTGCCTCACGGCAAGAAGGTCACTGGTTTGAGCCTCGGCTGGGTCAGTTGGCGTTTCTGTGTGGAGTTTGCATGTTCTCCCTGTGTTCGCGTGGGTTTCCTCCAGGTTCTCCGGTTTTCCCCACAAGACCAAATACATGTGGTACAGGTGAATTGGGTAGGCTAAACTGTCCATAGTGTATGTGTGTAAATGAGTGTGTATGGATGTTTCCCAGTGATGGGTTGCAGCTGGAAGGGCATCCGCTGCGTAAAACATAAGCTGGATAAGTTGGCGGTTCATTTCACTGTGGCGACCCCAGATTAATAAAGGGACTAAGCCGAAAGAAAATGAATGAATGAATGTAGAGGTTAAGTCTATGTGAGTTTTTCACTACAAGAATAGAGAAGCTAGTAAACATTTACGTTTGAACACTAAATCTAACACTAAATCTCTCTTATGCTCCCCTGTAGGCTAAAAGTAAAGAGCTGGAGGAACTGAATAAGGAGCTGCGTCAGTGTAACCTGCAGCAATTCATCCAGCAAACAGGAGTCACTCCAGCACAATCCAGTCAGCAAAACGAGGAGATGGATTTTGCTCTCCTCAAGCCTGATGGACAGAGTGATGAAGGTGTGAAAAATTACTATTTTCTCAAACATTTCTCAAACACTTTTATACTTTTACATGGGGTAAATAAATGTTTTATGAATATTGTCCAAATTTCAAAATAGCTAAATCAAATAACTGATGCCAATAAGTCAAAATTTGTTGGTACTTTTTATAGAATTTATAAATTTTTATGAAATATTACAGTATTTATGATAAATTGTATTTTCCTGAAGATCATTATTTCTTTTTTTATATGAAATTATGTGCATTCATAATCTTTAATGCTCCCAAAAAGATATTCGCTCACCAAAAAAGAAAATTTACACATCATTTACTCTTCCTCAAATAGTAAAGCAAACCTTTATACAGTTGAGGACAATATTATTAGCCCTTCTGAATTATTAGCCCCCCCTCTACATTTTCCCCTAATTTTTGTTTAATGGAAAGAAGATGGTTTCAACACATTTCTAAACATAATAGTTTTTAAAAAGCTATGATGACAGTACAGAATATTTGACTAGATAATTAGGCAAGTCATTGTTTAACAGTGGCTTGTTCTGTAGACAATCAAAAAAATTATAATTTGCTTAAGGAGGCTTATAATATTGACTTTAAAATATATATTCTAGCCGAAATAAAACAAATAAGACTTTCTCCAGAAGAAAAAATATGATAGGAAATACTGTGAACAATTCCTTGCTCTGTGAAACATCATTTGGGCAATATTTGAGACAGAAAAAATTTCACAGGAGGGCAAATAATGTTGATTTCAACATTAAGTTTCTTTCAGTGGAACACAAAAGAGGATATTTTGAAGAATGTTGAAAACCAGTAGCCACTGACATCCATAGTAGGAAAAAATGACTATGGAAGTCAATGGCTACCAGTTTTCAACACCCTTCAATCTCATCTTCAATCAACACCCTTAATATAATCTTGTGTGTTTAACAGATGGAAACTCAAACTTTTCATTCCTTTAAATGAATTATACACCTACGTAAAAAAAAAAAAATAGCTTTCAGTCTGTTCACCCTAAGGCCACTTACAGTAAAATTTAGGTGTCTTTTAATCTCTTCTCAGTGTATGTGTTTACTTTTACAAAGGCAACTTTCGCTTACAAGAGATTGCAACTTGTTTGTGTGTTTATAACAGATTCAAATTCCTCCATCTTGGAGTTTAACCCACGCACTACTGCCAAGCAAATCCTAGGAAACCCGCGCAGCCTCCAGAACCCGCTGGTGTCCAGTCTTCATCCAGAGGGTGTGTATGTGTGACACTCAGCTTGAACACCACTGCCCTCTGCTGGCCTAAAACTCCTGCTTGTCCACTTCTACCTCTTTCCCAGAATCCGCTCTCATTTTACTGCACTCCTCCTCTCCACTGCTCTCTGGTGGCTCTTTGTCCTGGGAAATGCACTCTAATGGCCTTTTGCTGATCAATTCGACTCTACATCCAATGAGACAGAATGTTGACATTCACTATCATTCATTTGTTCTATGAGCAAATAAAAAAACAGCACGCTCATTTTGCCTTATGTAGTTTCCTATTATCAGGCAAGTAATGTCTTGTAGCTTAAAGTGAGTGTTAGGCAATAAATAAAAAGAAACCACCTTCAAATTTTACTGAAACCTGCATTGCCTTGGGTTTTTAGTTTCACGCAAGGCTCAGCTAAATCATTAGCTACCAATGTGCTTTGCCTGTCTGGCACAAATGTAGGTAGAATGAATTAAAGTAGTTCTCGATCTCACGTTTTTCTATGGAACTGCCTATTGTGGATTCTGTTCAGATTGTGCATAGAAACGTTCCAACAGAATCAAGGTCAGACTGTAAAAAATAAAACATTTTTGCATTTATTTTATTTATTAATTTTTTTAAATTAGTTTAATTAGGTTATTTTGATACATCAGCACATACAAATACAGTCTCGGTCAGGAAAAGATACAAAAAAAGGGGGAAATATACTAACAAGTAAACAAGATAATACAGTCAAGCTAGGCAAAGTATATCTAAAAAATATATACCATAGAATAGAAAATCTGGAAAAATTATTGATGTAATGCCAAAGAGGTGTCTATAGCTGCCAGAAGTCATCTGACTTTTGATGTATATCATAGGTGAGTTTCTCAAGTGGAAATAAGGCACATACTTGAGACAACCACATTTTAAAGGAGATACCTGAGGAGATGACCACAATAAAAGTATACCTTTCTTTGCCAGGTAGACCAAAATTAAAAATAAATATTTGGTGTGGGAGTCCAACACATTCTCTACTCCACCATATAACAAATACAATTCTAGAGAAAAACTGAATTTTGTCTTAAAGAGTCCTTGTAGAAAATGATGTATTTTCTTCCAAAAAGAGATGATTTTGTCAACAGTTAAAACAAAGATCAGAGGAGTTTTTTTATAAATCTTTTTTTAGACTCAAGGGTGTAAGATAAACTCTGTTAATGAATTCATAATTGAGCTCATGAACACCCAATGAAGTACATTTAGAAAACAAATTGTTACATATTTCAGACCAATCTGTATCTTCAATTTCGTGACCTAAATCTTTTTCCCCACACACACATTTTTGCATTTAAACAGCAAAAATCTGTTCAAGGCACTCAAAAAATGTGGAAAAAATATGAAAAAGCATTTATTCACATTGCTAATCCATGTGAATAAAGTTTTTTTTTATATATTTTATCCCCATTTTTCGAGTGCCTTGGACTGATTTTTGCTGTTTATTCTGATGAATCTCTTACCCGAAGACCTTAGACACATTATTTAAGCTACCCCTGAGCACCTTTTGTTTGATTTTGGATTTTTACATTTAATTTGTAGTAATTATGCTGCCTTCACTGTAAAAATGCAGGGTTCCACACAATTCATTTATGTTGTCCGAACACAAATCCATTAAGATAATTTAACAGATTTAAGTGGATTAAACATAAAACAAATCTCACAAATTCTGTTGTTTCAGCTCAGTTTAAATAAGTAGCTTAACAAAATCATTTTTGGGTGTTTCCTTTCCTTTGTTTACACTTTCCACAACTTCTTTTTCAAAATGCAGCCCACCTCTCTCACACACTCACCTCCATCCCATTTGTATTTCAAAGCATGTATTTTGATCATTCTCCATAAAGGCCAGAGCCTCATTCCATTGTGTGTGTGTGTGTGTGTGTGTCTTGCAGTCCTGTCCTCAAGAGAGACATCATGGCGATAAAGTCCGGAGTATGACACAAAGGAATTATTCACTGTTCACTTTATATCATGTCTACTTCATTATTATTATTTCTCTGAGTATTTTAATTGTGTTTTCTTTTGTATGATACTCTGTGAAATGCATTTGTGAAAGTATAATACATTTATGTAAATACAGTGCTGTCTTTGTAATTATTAAATAGATTTTTTATTGTATTTTAACAACCTGCGTATATATTTCATTAGCTAAAAACATTCTGAAATAAAAAGATATGATTGAGAAATTTGTGTCTTGCTCATTTCCCATTTGCTTTTAAATCTAAATACATTTTATTGATTTCCATAATAACACAATATGCGTATCCACATAACAGATGTGACACACTGTGCTAAAAATAATAACCATAATTAGCAATTTTGTGATTTGTGTTTTTTTTTATTATTATTACTTATATGAACATTTCTAATAGTTTGCAGTGCTATATTGTCTGGGTTGGTGTTGTATATTACACTACAAAAAACTTATACTGCCAGTGCATTTTCTGATATTTCACAGATTTATTTCTCTATATATTAGTTCTTCTACATTATATTATTTCAAACTACTGAAATGGCAATGAAAGTCACTTTATAAAACTGCAGAGTTGAATTTTCAGAACAGAGATCAAAGTCCCATAATGCAATACACAACCGTAAATAAACGGTAAACTCTTGTGATTCACAATATACGTAAACTGTTAATTAGCAGATATTATTGAGAGTGTATACAACACTACCACACGGAATACACAACCTGATGCATAGCTACATTACAAAGCTATTACACCCCTATACAGTATGATGTCATTTATGCTGTACTCAAACAGTAAAGCATAGCGTTTGCGATTACAATCATTTATACTTGCCTTGAAACCCAGGCAATGCAACAACTGAAAACACATGTCCTGTGAATGCAATGAATGTTGTGTCTGAAAGATCATCTGCCAAATGCATAAATGGAAAATGTAAGTATGTACTTGCTATTGTCAGTATATTGTAGATATACAGACACAATAGTGCGTGCATATATGAAATACTGCAGTTTGCATGAATATCAGCATGAATATGCAGCTAAAACAGTAATGTAAGGGGTTTCTAAAATGTTGGACAGAAATCATTCAAAATATTTGTTCTACACTGTAAAAATGCAGGGTACCACACAATTCATTCATGTTGTCCCAACACAAATCGATTAAATTAACTTGACATTAACAAATTGAACATTAAGTTGTCCCAAAAAAGAATTTAGCTCATTTTAAATAAGCAAAAACTATGTATTTGACAAAAAAATGCTGGGCTCCACACAATTCCTTGTCCCAACACAAATTGATTAACTTAATTGTTTTTACAAATTGAAGTGGATTGAACATAAAACAAATAAGTTGTCCCAAATAAAACTCAAGAATTGTGTCGATTCAACTCATTTTCAATAAGTAGTTTGAACAAGAAGAAAAACAACATTTTTTTTGAGTGTGTAAGATCATTTCTATGTTCATTTTAATCATATTCTGTGTATACTGCTGGCAGATCTCCACCTTGTAAACGCCCCTAATTAATATCATACCAAATAAAAGAGAACATGCCAATATCTGAATTTATGCTTGAGAATAGAGCTGCACAATACTGGAAAAATATGATATGCGTGATGAACTAAGTGTTGAAAAAGTGTTGCGATAACAGTTGTTCTTACAATATAATTGACGTGCAAAATACTATGTTATCAGCAATTTAAAAAACACCTACTGGTATGACCATACTAAAATAAACAGGTAATATGCTAAGCTAATTATATTCAATTAATATATTTGTCAAGGTGCAAACATTTAGATTTTAAAACACCACCAATGACTGAAAATCTCTGAGGAAATTATGGATTCTTATTGGCTGTTGTCTTTTTTCCTCTCTTGTCTCCAAGCATTAGTGTTTATTTTTAGCTATGGGTTCACCTACTAAAGAGATGGGGATTTTTCAAAGTATGAATTTTTCATATCAAGCCTAGACCAAAACTAGCTTGTGTTATACGTAGTTTAAATTAAACCTAGGTTATCATCATATTAGTGTTGATGATATGTTGTGCAGTGATAATAATCAAGAAAAAAAAGTCACTTTAAGGTACGGTTCTTGCTATTAACAAACCATTTCAAGAGTTCGCCTTTAGCTGATGATTGATTATAAAGCGTGTTTGGCATGCTGTCCCGGGAGAGAGCCCTGAGCTCATGAGATCCTCGAGCCCGAGGCTCCCTCCCGTTGCAGGGCGAGAGGGGAGTCTGAGCTCAGGTAGGTCTCGAGAACTCCCCTGCTTGATGATGGTAAATGTAGATTATGAATTAACTATGGAGAGTGTATGCTGAATTCAACGCTTGTCTATGATGTCGATTTAGTTTTATCAACTTACTTATGTTTCATGTTTTTGGTCTGTGGGAGGAAACCGGAGAGCCCGGGAAAAACCCATGCAAACACATGAAGAACATGCTAAGTCCACACAGAAATGCCAACTTGGCCAGGTAAAGTCTGAGCCAGTGACATTCTTGCAGTGAGGCAATAATGATTGGTAGATTGTGCATTAGCTGATGAGGACCAGCTGCTATCAATCATAAGCGCTTGCTCCTCTTGAAATTAGTTTATAAATAAACTTCACTAAATTTGGACTGAAATAATCAATTTGCAGCTTATTAATTTTTAAAAAGGTAGTTTGGATATTATGTAGGATTTGGGATGTAGAATGATAACACTTTATGCATATATATATATATATATATATATATATTATATGCATTCCCTTTATTAATCCGGGGTCACCACAGTGGAATGAACCGCCAACTTATCCAGCACATGTTTTACGCAGCGGATGCCCTTCCAGATTTAACCCATCTCTGGGAAACATCCACACACACACTCATTCACACTCATACACTATGAACAATTTAGCCTACCTAATTCACCTGTACCGCATGTCTTTGGACTGTGGGGGAAACCGAAGCACCCGGAGGAAACCAGCGCGAACGCAGGGAGAACATGCAAACTCCACACAGAAACACCAACTGACCCAGCAGAACCATTACAGTATAAATATATAAATGATGACAATTTACAATTTGGATGGACTATCCCTTTAATACCAATAGTATCTGGATGCAGCCATTATGATGCAAGCTGAGATTGCATTGCCCAGAGATGAAATGTCAGACACAATGCACTCAATGGAGCTAGTGACGTCACTGTGAGGGGCAGGGTTAGGTGTGGGCATTAAAAAGCATTAGATGCAGCTCAGATTGCATCTGCACAGAGTCTGCAGCCAGACCCCTCTCTTTAATACAACAAAGCCAGTTGCAAATATGAGCGGCAGAACCATTACAGTCAACTGAAACACATGGTTTTGAGTTTGTTTTATGGTTATTTTTCAGGTTGTTTTGTAGGAGGAGGACAAGATAGGGTGAGGCCCTGTGATAGTAAAACATCCAACAAAAAATAATGAACATTTTTAAATCTAAAACATGTCTAAAAGCTTTATAGAATTATCTTGATTGTTATGCTAGCTTGCTAGCAAGCTGAGTAATGGCAGTTTAAAATGTCTCACAGTCAGGCCCTGACATAATGACAGACCCTCACTGAGTTTCATTTCATTTGGAAGTCCTCATCCTTATTTCCTAATCCCGTCAGAGGGTCCCTCTGAAGGGATTAAAGCATGAGTCCTTCCAATCTGAAGGCAGTGTGTGACACCAAACAACTACCATTCTCAAAAGATCATGGCCCAAAGTGTCCTTCAATTTCTCATTTCCAAGTGCCCTTCAAAGTGAGCAGTTTTGATCACTTCAGTTTGGTGGCCATTGTTTTCACTCTGAATTGCCCTTCAGAGAGGAGAGATATATCTCGTTTGTGACACATCATATGTCACATCTTTGTGTTATTTGGGCCTGACAGTCCTGTCACAACCATATAGTTATTGCATGCCCTAGTAAATGATTATTTGACCACATAGACAAGGCACTGTGAAGCTTTTTTCTGCTTTGCAAACTAAGCTTCTGCTTTTGAGGTTGCTCAAAAAAATTGGCTCAAGAGAAAGGCCACAGTTTCAGAGCCTTTAAAGGGCGCCTATGACAAAAATTATCTTTTGTAAGCTGTTTGGACAAAACAGTGTGTAGGTATAGTGTGTCCACAGTTGTACTGGGGTGATAGAAACACAATAAGTCTCTTTTTTTTTTTTTTATTTCCTGACGTTAAAATAGGATCCAGATCCCAGTGATTTTGAGGCCCACTGCAACGTGACGTAGGAGTGCAGTTTTCACGCCCACCGAACCGAATTGATTGACAGTTGCCATGTCTCCATAATAACATGTATACACATGTCCACAAATAAACTGAGATTAAAATATTTGTTACAACTCTCTGTGATTTTTGTAAGTTTTATAAGTTTAAAATGTTTTTAAAACAGAGCATGTTTGTAATGAAGACAGTAAAATCACTTATTCTTAACTGCTATAATACCACGGCCGCATGGTGTCAGTAAACACACATATACATGTGTGTGTGTGTGTGTGTGTGTGTGTGTGTGTGTGTGTGTGTGTGTGCGTGCTACAAACGGCATTTGTGTGAGACGCATGAATAAACTCCACTAATGAGCTGTATTTCAGCTTCATTTGAGTCTGTCTCTGTCACTGACGGCTGTGTATCTAATGTAACGCATGATGAGAAGCAAACACATTTGAGCAGTGGGCAGGGAGAAGCAGCTCATTTGCATTTAAAGCCACAGGCTACAAAAACAGCGACAATTTATTCAGACACAAAAATAGGCAGAATCTGGAGGCTATAAAAAGTAATCTGATGGGTATTTTGAGCTGAAACTTTACAGGCACATTCTGAAGACACAAAAGGCTTATCTTACATCTTGTAATAGGTGCTTTTTAGGGTTGGAAACAGCTAACATTACAGCACACAGTACTTCACATTATAGCTTGGTAATAACAGAGTAATATCTATATTAGAAAATGTACATATTATTACCCTGTTATTGCTGAGCGGTAATATGATATGGTACTTATCTATGTTTGTGTCAGTTTTGTTGTTTATTGTTATTGTTAATTTGAATTGTGATTAGTTAATAAATATATTATTAAATCATAATCAAGAGTGTATTGTTATGTATGGATATACAAGTAGCAGTTGTATTATAATAAATTGTTATGCTGTCTTTGGCTGAAATTTACCATAGACAAATTAACATAAAAATTATATATTATAATTTGAAATAGCAATGCTTCTCAAAACTTAAATGAAGAGCACAAAATAGTACTTTATTCTGCATCAACAAAATCCAAAACTCCACGGTCAGTCCTGTCATTATATAAAATGTACTACTTAAGGAAATATTGATGAATTAATCAATTATTATTAATTAAACAAAGACATGTTTGTGACAGGGCCACACATTTTAGGGGTGGAATGAAAATGTATTTTATTCAATAATATTAACAAATGCCTAGTTTAAAATGTCCTCTTGACTCATTCAGATTTAAGATATTTATCCCCTAAGTAAAAATGTACGTTTCTGGTAGAATTTAACATTTGAAATAATCAAATTTGATCTTAAAATAAACAAAATATTTAAGTGAAAAATATCACTTCTGCTGTTTTCATACATTATTTAACATTTTAGCCATGTGATGGCACTGTCGCGCCTTTTTTAAAGGACTGGTTTGTCCAAATCACGTGACAGAAACCGAAAAAGATACAGCTGCATTTTCAAGAAAATGAAAGTAAATAACCGGGCGTGCTCTATTAAAAGCCCGTCTGATTCGGTCTATGAAACATGAGGAAGTAGATTACCGTAGAAGAGAAAAAGAGTTTCTTTATCCTCTTTCAACAACATGGCCCAAATAAATGGTACGTTAACAATTTAATATTCAGATAACGCTACAGATTTGTATGACTGTGATTGTATTACATAAGAAATGCGAACAATATGCTAGTTTGTGTATAGAGAGTGTGACTTTCAGATTTTGTTGTATCATCGTACTGAACTGTTATCTTGAGAAACACATTCAAACACAGATTTTATTTGGAAAACAAACACGAGCATACCATGTCAATCACAGAAACAAAAATGTACTTTTGTTTCAGTAACCTCGAGTGCCATCTGAAATTTCCGTCGAAAATGAACATTTTTCTCAGCCTCATTTGTTTATGTTCAGTTATTTCACTTTAAAAACCAGGAAAAGGACTTATTCTTTGTCATGAAAGTTATGTTACTAAACACACACAGGAGCCTGATAAAAATCATTTTTAGAGGATTTTAAGACGGCATTTGGAGGTTTTTACATCAAAACACTTCATATACTGATCAGTTGCCATTTACTGGTATAAATATGCTTCATTACCCTGCTGAAAAAGATAGCATATGCTGGTAAGGTATGTTTTGATGCTGGTCTTGCTGGTTTCAGTGCTGGTATTGCTGGATTCAATGCTGGTTTTGCTGGTCTTAATGCTGGTTTTGCTGGTCTCAATGCTGATCTTGCTGGCCTGAGTGCTGGTCCTGACCAGCATTGAGACCAGCAAGACCAGCATTAAAACCAGTAAGACCAGCATCAAGACCAGCAAAACCAGCATTGAAACCAGCAAGACCAGCATTGAAACCAGCAAGACCAGCATACCATATTCAAAACATACCTTACCAGCGTATGCTGTTTTTTTTTCAGCAGGATAAACAATAGGTTACAGTATCAGAGCTTTAGAATAAAACACATTAACATTTGACTCAAAGACATAGCTCCATTCAGAGAAACTGGACTTTCCAAGTAATCTGCTTATATATGTTTTGTTTTTTTACTATAGGAAATCTAAACAATCAAAATGAAGATAATTATTCAGGAAAGAAACTCAAAGCTCTTCCCAGACAGCTGCTCCAGAGAGGCGGTGATGCAGTCAAGCTGGAGCTACAGCGAAACCGACTCAGGCAAATCCCTGGTATCTCACAACTTACAAATCTCAAAGAGCTCAACCTGAGCAGAAATGAGATCACCGACTTCCCTGTGGAGATTAGAGCATTACACCAACTCAAGACACTTTATATGAATCAGAACAATATCAAAACCATACCAGAAAATGTCTTCCCGTCCTTGCAAAAACTGAATTTCCTAAAGTTGAGTACCAATCGACTTGAAAAGCTACCCAGTGACATTAGCAGGTGTCAAGATCTAACCTATCTGAACCTGTCCAACAACTGCCTGAAGGATCTGTATCCTCTTGTGGGACTCTCGTGCCTAAAAGAGCTGTATATTGAGAGGAATCAGCTGGCAGAGCTACCAGACAGGCTTTTTCAAAACAGTAGCCTGAATGTGTTTAAAGCTAATGGCAATCCTCTGAGAAAGCCACCTGGGGAAGTCTGTGCAGGAGGATTGAAAGATATTCAGAATTACTTTGCTATGCTTGAGGCAAATGCCCCTGATGTCTACACTGTGAAGACCATGTTTCTGGGCACCTCCATGGCAGGAAAATCCACTCTGTGCCGCAGTCTGAAGGAGGGTTGCCCTGTGCAAGTGGCAGAGGCGGATCGTACTGTAGGGATTGAGATCAGCGAATTTACAGTGAGCGATGAAAGTGATAGCATCCGTTTTTTATTTTGGGACTTCGCTGGACAAGAAGAATACTATATTACCCATCATGTATTCATCACACCTCAAGCCTTTGTCATATTAGCCATCAACCTTTCCAGGTAAAGTCGTTTTTTCTAGCAGTGCAGCATATTTTAAAGAGAATTTGCTAGCAATCATCGATGAACTGTTACTTATTACTTCAATAGCTTGTGCTACAACCTTTAGTCCGGGCTTATGCTTTTCCAAACATTTAGATGAGTAATGTTTGCATTGAAGGAGGGATCCCATCTACATCAGTGTCTTAACCCTTGTGTGCTGTTGGAGATGTTTTCATCCACTCTGGGCTGATTTTGAGTCTTCATTTGGCCACAACTTTATCAGTGTTTTGGCAAATGGAATGATTTTTGTGTGACAAATCTTATTTTGACACATATTTTGGGAAAATGGTTTGAACTTTTTCAAAAACTCAACAATACACTCTGAGCACTACCTTTTTTAGGTTAGTGTAGGGGTCGGGAACCTTTTTTTCAGTAAAGAGCCTTTTCTGACTTTTCTGACAAAATAGCCAGTTCCAACTGATTTAGCCATGACCATTCCCAGTTTAATCCAAGATGTAAGGAATAATTGTAATCCGATATGTAAGGACATCCAATATGTAAGGGCATTAAGTTATTAAAACAATGATGCACACCTGAGGTGGTGCATTCAGGTGTGCATTATATTCTAATTATTTATGTTTAACAGATTTTAAGTAAATTATTCTGCTTATACTACACTTAATGACATTGTTTAGATGTCGTATTTTAAGACATTTGTCAGGTTTTTGTCCTCAAATTGTAGGATTAGTTTCTCACGCATCTCAACCAAAGCCTTCTGTTTTGTTTTGATGTCATGTGACTTTTTTCCCAGTTGTAGGCTGTGAAATGACTACAGAATCATTTGATATAGTGATATGGAACTGTAATGTGGTCAAAACGTGCCTGAATCAGCTTTAGTGTGGTTCCCTAGAAATAATTGCACAAAATGTTGCATTTAATTGCAGCCAATCAGAATCAAGCATTTGCTTGACAATCGTTGTTTTGCAAACCAGGAATTTTTAACTGGGAACATAAGGTGGGAAAAAATTTCCTAAAATATAAAACAATGGGACATTGTTATGGTCATTGTGCATATCCAATATATTTTAGACCATTGCAATAATATTAAAGGTGCTGTATGTAAGTTTTTGACTCTTCTAAAAGCATAAAAATACCATAATATTCAGATATTTTAAAAAACATGCCAAGCGAACATCCTTGTTTATCTGAAAAACTATGCTAAAGTCAGATATTCTGTTTTGAATGTGAGTTACATGTCGGAACATCTGTCTTTGTTTTGGTCTTTTAACCATGCCAGTTTAGCCAAGTATATTTCAGTACCCCGGGTTGCCTTGGTGGAAAACTGTGTATTTCATTCATTCAGTCGGGAAGGCTCTGAAAGCATGCGCCTGTGACTGAAATACGACCTCTGGTTAAGCAGGCTTCAAAATGATACACAGATTCGGAGTTCCACTTTAGGTTATTAATTAGCAAATAATATAAATATTATGAGGGTAAACATTAGGTGAGCAGGTTACATTGTAACCCTGTGTTCTAACAACATGCTACGTGACGAGATTTGCAATGATAAGCAATTTGGACCAGACGAAACACCAGACAAACACGACAGAAATTTAAATACAGCCATTCAGAAGCACAGAATAGTGCACTCACTGCACTCAAAACAATTTTAATGTTTATAATCTAATTAATATATATTAAACCTTTTTATCATTATTAAATGTATGTGCTGAATCACTGATATGTTTTATTTTGAGTCACAGTTCTAAAGTTCAATTTCAAACATTTATTTATTTATTTTCAAGATCTGAGGTGAACTATCTGCATGTCCAAAGACATGTGGTACAGGTGAATTGAATAAGCTAAACTGGCCGTAGTGTATTTGTGTGAAAGAGTGTGTATGGGTGTTTCCCATTGTTGGGTTGCGGCTGGAAGGGCATCCACTGTGTAAAACATATGCTGGATAAGTTAGCGGTTCATTCTGCTGTGGCGACCCTTGATAATTAAAGGGACTAAGTGAAAAAAAATGGATGAATAAAATAAGAGGGCCTCACGGTGATGCAGTGGGTAGCACGATCGCCTCACAGCAAGAAGGTCGCTAGTTCGAGCCTCGGCTGGGTCAGTTGGCATTTCTGTGTGGAGTTTGCATGTTCTCACCGTGTTGGCGTTTGTTTCCTCCGGGCGCTCCGATTTCCCCACAAGTCCAAAGACATGCGGAATAGGTAAATTGGGTAAGCTAAATTGTCCGTAGTGTATGTGTGAAAGAGTGTGTATGGATGTTTCCCAGTGATGGGTTGCATCCGCTGTGTAAAACATATGCAGGATAAGTTGGTGGTTCATTCTGCTCTGGCAAGCCCTGATTAATAAAGGGACTAAGCCGAAAAGAAAATGAATGACTAAAATAAGCTTAGAATGATGGCATATATTTTTGTGTGTTGTTGTAGTTGTAGTTCTTTCACCTCTGTTGTTGTCTGACTTTTTAAACAATGGCCCAGAGCATTCTTGAAAACCTGTGGACAAACCAAGTAGTTTTGCTGTGGTGTGCACTGTGCAGTATACAAATACTGTGCTTACGAGGAAATGCCCTGTGGAAAACTAATGCCCTCTAAATATAACCTACTTTAGTGTGTACTGATGTATGACTAACTGAGTCTAATCATTTTTTTAAGTTACACCATGGGTGATCCGAGTTTCAAAGAGAACGTGGGCTTCTGGATCCGAAATCTTCAGCTTAAAATACCAGATTCAGTGGTCCTGCTTGTGGGCACTCATGTTGACCAGTGCCAGGATGAGAATGAGGTGAAAGAAAAGAAAGAGCACATCGAAGAGCAGGTGAAGTTAATGCTTGACACACATACAGTGAATTTAGAGCAGCGGAGGAAGAACCTGCAGGAAGTGGACGACCCGTCTTCGAACTCTGAGCAGATAAATCAGATTGAAAGACTCACAGAGTACAAACTAAAGGTAATTTGGTTTGGTAATGCTGTCTATCTAAATATGCAAGCATTTGAATGTGCTGACACAATCTACTCCATCTCCTTTTGTTATCAGGTCCTCGAATTGGTACCCATTGATTGCACTAAACCGGCAGACATCGACAAGCTTAAACAACGCATCAAAGCTGAGGTTTTAAACAAAGATACATTCCCCAGCATAGAACAAACATTACCCAGATGCTACTATGACGTGGAGAATCATATCCAAGAGCTTCTGAAAAATGGTGACATTCCTGAGCATGGTAAGTATTTGTAACCTTTTATTTACACTTACCGACCACTTTATTAGGTATACCTTACCAGTACTGGGTTGGGCCTTCAGAACTGCCTTAATTCTACGTAGCGTAGATTCAACAAGGTACTGGAAATGTTCCTCAGAGATTTTGGGCTATATTGACATGATAGCATCACGCAGTTACTGCAGATTCGTCAGCTGCACATCCATGATGTGAATCTCCTATTCCACCACATCCCAAAGGTGCTCTATTGGATTGAGATCTGGTGGCGGTGGAGACCATTTGAGTACAGTGAACTCATTGTCATGTTCAAGAAACCAGTCTGAGATGATTCGTGCTTTATGACATGGCGTGCTATCCTGCTGGAATTAGCCATCAGAAGATGGGTACACTGTGGTCATAACGGGATGGACATGGTCAGCAGCAGTACTCAGGTACGCTGTGGTGTTGACATGATGCTCATTTGGTACTAATGGGCCCAAAGTGTGCCAAGAAAATATACCCTACACCATTAAACCACAACCAGCAGCCTGAACCGTTGATACAAGGCAGGATGAATCCATGCTTTAATGTTGTTGACGTCATATTTTGACCCTACCATGTTGCAGCAGAAATCGAGACTCATCAGACCAGGCAACGTTTTTCCAATCTTCTTTTATCTAATTTTGGTGAGCCAGTGCGAATTGTAGCCTCAGTTTTCTGTTTTTAGCTTACAGGAGTGGCACCCGGTGTTGTCTTCTGCTGCTGTAGCCCATCTGCCTCAAGGTTGGACTTGTTGTGCATTCAGAGATGCTCTTCTGCATACCTCAGTTGTAACAAGTGGTTATTTTAGTTATTGTCGCCTTTCTATCAGCTGGAACCAGTCTCGCCATTCTCCTCTGACCTCTGGCATTAACAAGGCATTTGCTCCCACAGAACTGCCGCTCACTGGATATTTTCTTTTTTTCAGACCGTTCTCTGTAAACCGTAGAGATAGTTGTGAGTGAAAATTCCAGTAGATCAGCAGTTTCTGAAATATTCAGACCAGCCCGTCTGGAAACAACAACCATGCTACAATCAAAGTCACTTAAATCACCTTTCTTCCACATTCTGATGCTCGGTTTGAACTGCAGCGGATCGTCCTGACTGTCTACATGCCTAAATACATTGCGTTGCTGCCATGTGATTGGCTGATTAGAAATTTGCGTTTAACAAGGAGTTGGAGAGGTGTACCTAATAAAGCCGGTGAGTGTATATTACATGCTTTTGTTGATAAGGACTGCTAAACAGCTTGCTGCACAGTTTGTCCTGGGTAAATTTATCCAGAAACATTACAAAGAAAGTTGTCACAATGCTGAAAAACAGTCCATGGATAAGTGTTTTGCATTTGATTTAAGTCAATTAAAGCAGTGACCAGTAATCAGTGGCTATATAAATGATTCAAAACTGAGGTACAAAGTAATGGCATTTGTTAGCAAATGACAAGAATAATGAAAGTTGCATGTAAACATCTTCAAGCGTTACTCTGATTATTCGAATGTCACATTGTTGCTATGTAAACAAGTTCAGTGCCTCATTGGAAAAGTAAATATTTACCAAAAAAGGCAAAGTAAGAGATTACTTTTCAGTTTTAGGTTATTTAATTACAGTTACTAATAATATAACTATTTTAAATACTGTAATCAATTCCTAGAACAAAGTAATTTTATTTTACAGAATAATTATAATTTTCAACTAAATAAGCGGACATCATGAACTGAAGAGGCGGGGGGGTTAAACTTAAGTTTATTTTGGTGGCACGGTGGCTCAGGGGTTAGCACTGTCGCCTCACGGCAAGAAGCGCTGGTTCAAGTCCTGGCTGGGTCAGTTGCCATTTCTGTATCGAGTTTGCATGGGTTTCCTCCATCTGCTCTGGTTTCCCCTACAGTCCAAAGTAGCTAAACTGGCCAGGTTTCCCCTACAGTCCAAATTAGCTAAACTGGCCATAGTGTGTGAATGCAAGTGTATGAATGTTACCCAGTAACTGGTTTGTGGCTGCAAGGGCATCCGCTGCGTAAAACATATGCTGGATAAGTTGGCGGTTCATTCTGCTGTGGCGGTCCCTCATGAAAAAAAAGACTAAGTCAAAGGAAAATAAATGAATGAAAAAAATGCTAACTTTGACTTAGATTTGAACAATTAAAAGTTTATTAAATTTATGTTGTCTATGCTTACTGAGTCATGTAATTATATTCCTAATGAGTAACTGTATTACTTTTCAGATATAATCATTTGTAAATAATAACTTATTTGAAGTATTTTAAAGAACACAACACTGACGCTGAGTGTAACGGTGGTCTTAAATAAGAAACCTCTAGCAGTTAAATGTACATATTGTGCCTTTCTTTATTCTTAAATTTGCACCCCACAGGCATTGTGAGTCAAGATGTTCTCCTGTGTGAACTGAAGAACAGACTAACCTCACTGGATGAGGATAAACTGAAATTAATTCTTCAGTATCTTCATCGAATTGGCGTCATCATGTGGTACAAGGAAATCCCTGAACTGGAGGCATCTTTGTTTGTGAAACCATCATTCCTGATCTCGTTGTTCAAGGTTCATGCAATAAACATTCAACCATTAAGAGTTTGTCATGCATTTTACTGAACACATAAAATCTCTCTTGATTCTGTCACAGACTGTTGTGAGACATGATCTAGTCCAGGAGCTGAACAAGATTTCCCCTGAACAGCTGAAGTCAGAAAACGCCCTTGTGATACAGAAGAAAACATGGATCAGGGACTATAAAGAGAGAGCATCCTTAAGCAATGTGGCGGTTAGGATCCTTGTGCGGACTGAGCTCAAGAAGAACTATGAATTTGTTGATAAAGAGCTCATTGAGGAGGTGGTTGGGTCCAAAAACAAAGAGGGAAGTCTCCTATCACTGCTAAAATACTTTGATGTATGTCTGTCAACCAAACAGAACAGCGGTCTCAATCCAAAAGCCAACGAATTCTGTCCAAATAAAAGAGATTGGAAGCCCTCAAATCTCACTGTGTATGAGCCAGATGCGTGTCTGTTCCCAAGCTTCCTGCCAGACAACATGCAGGTGGAGCGAGAGTGGGGATCGGATAGTACAGAAGACCTTAACATCCGCGTTTACCTTGTGCCTGAGATACCACATGGTTTCTTCCACAGGTGAATGCTTACTATTGTGACTTTCAGATAAAAATAAACACTTGTCGTTGAAGAACATTTATGGTTTATTTACCCAGTCGAGATATTTAAAGGGATAGTTCACATCAAAAATACTAATTCTGTCATCATTTTCTCTCTTTTTAATTGTTTCAAACCTTTATGAGTTTTATCTGTTAAACACAAAATAAGATATTTAGAAAAATGTTGACAATTTCCATAGTACGAAATATAGTCACAGGTTACAATAGTTACAGGTAGTTAAGCTTTCTTTAAAATATCTTTTATATATATCAAAATATATTTTGTGCTCAACAGAAGAAAGAAAGCTTTAGAACGACTTAAGCATAAGTAAATAGTGAGTACATTTTCATTTTCTGGACCCCGTTTCAGAAAGGAGGTTAGGTGAAAACTCAGAATATGTTAACCCTGAAATGAGAGAAACTCTAGGTTTTCCATTTCAAAATGGCAGGTTTTTCCAAACTCAAGAAAGTAGGGTAAGTCAAGCCTGTTTGTGAAAGAGAGGTAACTTTTACTCAGAGTCATTTAACGTGGTAACATACTCTGTGAACCTAACCTGGTCAGGAGCAGGGTTTATTCTCTAAACTCTTGATTTTCTGTCGATCTCCTCCCCTTTTTTAAAAGACGAAGCGTATTTCTCGCCTTAGCCTTAGTCATTCATTGCCTCAGTCAGTTACGAAAATGGCTTGTCCTTTTTGGAGAAAATTACATATAGATTCAATACCACAGTTTTAAGTTTTATCTTTGGTATTACTGCAAAAAATAAATAATTAGCTTAAATTCATTGATCTTCGACAGGGACATGTACTGTAACTTGATTAAAGAGATTATTACTCGTTCTAAACACTATCTGTTAGTACTGCGTACATTCTAAATGTCATATCAGCCTCTACACTTGATCAATAATAAAGGCAGACACACAAGTGCACTTTTAAATCTATTAAAAACTCAGTTTTAGAAATGTTATCTTAAACTGATCAGCGTGTAAAAGGTGGAACCTTAAATTATACATTTCCACTGAACATTAAGTTAAGGTTATATGCATTCTTGTTCTGTCAAATATGTTGTAGAAACAGAATTTTATGTAATTTAATGCAAATACATCTGAAATAACTTTAAAATTACGGCCAATACCCCACTTTTTCAAGTCAAAATTCAATAAACGTCACACATTGCATTACTTATTTTTATTGTACTTAAATATTTTAATATTTTAAATGTAAACTCACGCAATAACTTGAGCAGGTATGGTTTCCCATGATAACTGTCTCTGTTTTACAGATGCAGTGGTGTTGCTTTTTTAAAGATATGGCCATATTTGCTATAACTTGAGCACATCAAGTTCAGCTGGAGAAAAAAAATGCTAATCTCTTTTTTTTTTCAAATGTTGCCATGGTGATGCTCGGTATTGATAATCTTATATTATTATTATTATTATTATAGTAATTGATAATCTGATATCTACGCTCTATTGATAATGCCTTTTTATAGTCGCGTTGTGCGCACTTAACTCTGAATTAGTCTTCTACTCAGACTTGATTGTCATAACTCAGATCAGCTATTCTGAAACCGAAAACTTAAAGTTTTTTATCTCTCGGTAAGTTTAAACTCCGAGTTGGTTGAACCTCCTTACTGAAACAGGCCCCTGGTGATCTATCTCTTTAAATCACGGCCAAACTTGATTGAGGGCTGTGGGTCAAAGATAAATATATCAAACTGTATTATATATATATATATATATATATATATATATAT
>CAIGQZ010033024.1:2553494-2564357 GCA_903798205.1 Danio tinwini
TAATGTGCCCCTCCAAGTAAAGTCATAGCATAATGATACAATGCCAAATTTCTGAGTTCATATTGGTCTATATATATATATATATATATACAATTACCCTAACCTGCCTAGTTAACCTAATTAACCTAGTTAAGCCTTTAAATGTCACTTTAAGCTGTATAGAAGTGCCCTTAAAAATATATAGTCAAATATTATTTACTGTCATCATGGCAAAGATAAAATAAATCTGACATATTTGAAATAATAATTGGAAAAGTTATTGGAAATGAGTTATTAAAACTAATATGCTTAGAAATAAGTTGTAAATACACTCTTTTCGTTAAACAGAAATTGGGGGAAAAATAAACAAGGGGGCTAGTAATTCAGGGAGATAATATTTCTGACTTCAACTGTATGTATATATCTCATTTACAAGGGTGACCCGACCAAGAGGTCCGCAACACACCACTTATGAAAAAAATAAATGAATAAAAATTAAAGATAATATAAAAATACAGTTTAGTTATTCAGCTATACCACATTATAATATGTTAAAAAAATTACATTGAGAAATGGACTGTTGTTTGTTTTAAAGGATAGAGTGAAATGATTTAATTGAGATGAGCTCAGACATTTTTAATTCAGACTGAAGAGTATTCCTGGATGAGTGGGCGGCATGACTAAAGGCTCGCTTCCCTATTTCAGTTCGAACCCAGGAACAGAAAAATGATAAGTTACACTTGAACATAGGGCATACTGGCTTTTTGACCCATGAAGAAGTGAACATATTTATAAAGGTGCCAGACAAGCCTTGTAGGCCAGAGTCATCCAGTGGGTGTACCTTCTTACATTCAGAGAAGGCCACTCAGCTTTGGCATACCATTTACAATGGTGAGTTAGTCTACAACAACCTGTAACAAACCTCAGAGCGCTATGATAAACAGAGTCTAAAGACTTAACACATTTGGTTGAGGCATTCATAAACATAAAACATCACCATAGTCAAGCAATGGTAAACATGTTGCAGATACTAAACGTTTACGAGCTTTAAGAGAAAGGCAGGATCCATTTCAATGGTAAAACTCAAACTTAACTCTCAATTTGCCAACCAAATTTTCATGAAGGAAAGCTCCGGATCAAGTAAAAAGCCTAAATGCCTAAAAGCCTAAACTT
The DNA here is from genome assembly GCA_903798205.1 of Danio tinwini. Classification (NCBI taxonomy): domain Eukaryota; kingdom Metazoa; phylum Chordata; class Actinopteri; order Cypriniformes; family Danionidae; genus Danio; species Danio tinwini. The sequence goes on from CAIGQZ010033024.1 coordinate 2,554,647, forward strand.
GTAGCTGGACACTAAATTTATTTGTTTGCCTTGGACAGTGGTAATTATTGGTTAGTGGTAATGGTTGGTTCTGCAAGGGGGTGGAGCGATTTGTAAAAAAAATTATAATAATTTAGATTTATCCACATTTAAAACCAATTTTAGATCCTGAAGACAAGACTGGAGAATATTAAAAGCAGACTGTAAAGATTGTATGGTCTGAACAAGTGAAGGAGAGCAACAATAAATCACTGTATCATCAGCATACATGTCGAATTGCACTTAATTTACTAAAAAACAATGTGTTCATTAACACACTAGGTAACAAACATTCAGGTAGCCATTATTATTATGAACTCATGGGATTCATTTTAAAGTTACAGTTAGTTCATGATTAGCACATGCCTTAACTCAGCATTAGTTGATAATGAAGTGACATTTAGTTTACATATACAATGTACTATTATTGTAAAGTGTTTCCAAATAAAGCAAAGACACAAATGAAATAGACACAGCTTTAGTGCTTTCAATGCTGAAATGATCAGTCGTGCAGCTCTACTCAATACTACTGGATGTCTTTATTCTGGTCTCTGTCTAGCACATCACAGGCACAGGAACGACCCTTTTCTTACCCACATCCTCTTCCTTTCCGTCTCATATTGTCTCTATCCATTGTTCATGTCAAAATTCACTGCCTGTGATGCCCCTGCTTATTTTGACTCATATTTTGCACCGTTGGTACAGAACTGGCTCATATTTCGCACAGCTGGTTTGATCCCATTATAAGATACCAGTGAACAATTTTGAGTCGCTGTGTGTGTACTGTAAATACTAAGAATTGTGTTTGTGAGCATCACAGTGCAATAAGGGAGTTCTGGTTAAGGATTAGATGATATTTGCAAACGTCCTGAACTTGTCTAGGGTCTTAAGTTCAGGGAATGGGTTTTAGTTTCTTAGTGATTGTGAACAACAGTAACATGTTTTCAGCATATTATTATGTGCACAGATACACTGTATACAGCGTTTTATTCACAACAGAAATTTACTGCAAGTGATTCTAGTGTTAATTACAAAGTCATTACAAAGGAAAGTAATTTAGCGTTAAACAAATTGTGAATTTCAATCTGTTAGTGCTTTGAAACAATCTGTGTTGTATGAAGTGTCATAGAAATAAAGTAATGAAAATGTCTTGATTCCTTTATCTATATCTTAAAACTATATCAACAGAAATGCAACGGTGAAAAATGCATTTAATGAAAAGCATTCTGTTTTGTTGTTTTTTCACATTAGATGTAGGTAATCAGTAAATAGGTGTGACATTTAAATGACAGTGTTTACCAAATTAAACAAGAGAGGCTCATTTTGAATGTGCTTGCTGTTTTGAATACAGAAATTTTGGTATCCGGTATGTGTATTCAATATACACTCACTTTATTAGGTACACCTTATGCCCCGGTCAGATCACACGATTTTTATTGTATATGAAAGTCACTATGTCAGATTATGCGATTTTTGACTTGTCGTGGGTAATAAATGTGCCAGTCTACACGTTTCTTCACGATCAGTCATCCCATCTACAATGAGCGTTATTTCCCATAGCAGTGACAAGTGTTGCTATAACGATATTTCTTATCTCAATTAAATGTTTTTATTTTCTTATGTCAATCTCAATAAACACTGATGCTTGCTGACAACTAATAACTACATTATTTAAGGGCATTCCTTACGACATGGATAGGATCAAACTTATGATTCCTTTCAATTATTAAGACATTTCTTTTGAAATCTAAATGTATATTTTCCTGCCAGCGTTGCTTATTAAACTCTCCCTCACCTGAACTTTCCACAAGTGAGACGAAGAAAATGAAAGCACATCAGCAGCAGCAAGGATAAATCAGATGCTCAAGACATAATCTTAAAAATAATCACATGTTAAAAAATTTGCAACTATAACCGAGGTTTGTGATACAATCACAGGGAAGCATTCATTAAATCCTTATTTTCCACAGAGTGAAACAAATCATCCACCCGTATAGTTGAGTAGTGGAGGGGCACAAACAAAAATATCATTCTATATTTTTCTTGGAAAATAAAACTTCTTTTTAAAGTGAATTTCAATTGCTGTAATTTTTATCTTAATTTTAATGTATCTTGTGTTGGTCAGTTATCGATAAACAAGAATAACATTTGAGGTGATGCACTTCAAAACAAGTCTGTCTATGCTTCAGCACCAAAACATGAATTGCCGTGAGATTGTGTTAGTTTGTTAAATTAAATTAAATCTAGCCTAAATAAAATGTAAGTGAAATATTCACAGTTTCAGAAAAGTCTATATTAAACTAATTTGCCGAATTTGAATAAGCAGGAAATGCTTTAGCGATGTATTCGCAGCACTGAATGTCTTACAGATTACCTCGGAACAACAAACTGTTGGAAGGATGAGAGAACCCATTGTCAAAATGAACATATCTGCATATTTGTGCCAGTCTGTCAGATAAACTTACTTCAAACACCTTAATATTTTAGAAAGGTAGTTAAAGTTTGCCTAACTAATGACCTAATAATCTTATCCACCCGTGACCCACCCATAAGTAAATATGCAGCCTTTTTTTTATTACCTGACCGGCGCATTAACAGCAGCACCTGCTGATATAACCGAGAAATGATGTGCTCCTATTGCACAGCGTCACCCACGTGACAGAACTCGTCATGAAGAATGAGAAAAAAAATGAAACATGCAAGACTTTCTGTGATGGTGTCTTGAGGAAGGCATGGTATGGGTTGTCGTGAACTATGCCACATTACATAAGAAGAAATGATTGAATCTTGTGTCACCATTTGTTGTTTACGAATCCCCACAAAACCCTACGTCAAGGAAATCGTGCCAAAATCATGACAAATACATGTGATCTGACCGGGGCTTTACTAGTACCGGGTTGGACCCCCTTTTGCCTTAAGAACTGCCTTAATCCTTTATGGCGTAGATTCAACAAGGTACTGGAAATATTTCTCACAGAATTTGGTCCATATTGACGTGATAGCATCACGCAGTTGCTGCAGATTTGTTGGCTGCACATCAATGATGTGAATCTCCCATTCCACCAAATCACAAAGTTGCTCTATTGGATTGAGCTCTGGTGACTGTGGAGGCCATTTGAGTACAGTAAACTCATTGTCATGTTCAAGAAACCAGTCTTGGATGATTTGCGCTTTATGACATGGTGTGTTATCCTGCTGGAAGTAGCCATCAGGGCTGGTCTATAAAAGGAGCAACAATACTCAGGTAGGCTGTGGTGTTGACACGATGCTCAATTGGTACTAATAGGCCCAAAGCGTGCCAAGAAAATATCCCTGACACCATTACACCACCACCAGCCTGAACCTTTAATACAAGGCAGGATGGATCCATGCTTTGATGTTGTTGACGCCAGATTCTGACCCTACCATCCGAATGTCCGAGCAGAAATCAAGACTCGCTTTTCCAGTCTTCTATTGTCCAATTTTGGTGAGCCTGTGTGAACTGTTGCCTCAGTTTCCTGTTCTTAGCTGACAGGAGTAGCACACGGTGTGGTCTTCTGCTGCTGTAGCCCATCCGCCTCAAGGTTGGACCTGTTGTGCATTCAGAGATGCTCTTCTGCTACCTCAGTTGTAACCAATGGTTATTTGAGTTACTGTTGCCTTTCTATCAGCTTGAACCAGTCTGGTCATTCTCCTCTGACCTCTGGCATCAGCATTTGTGCCCACAGAACTGCCGCTCACTGGATGTTTTTTTCTTTTTCAGACCATTCTCTGTAAACCCTAGAGAAGGTTGTGTGTGAAAATCCCAGTAGATCAGCAGTTTCTGAAATACTCTGACCAGCCCGTCTGACACCAACAACCCAGCATTTCCTAATTTTATGACAACTTTGGTGATGACTTTAGTTTTAATGCACTGTATGTAATTAAATAAAACTACATAAGCTTCCATTTTTGTTTCTTCTGCAGTTGAAACCTCAGAAGACATTCAGAAAGCGTGGAAAGTGATAAAAGAGATCATGAAACGTCTAGACATGCTTAAAGAGCAGTGGCAAGGCTTGTGCCAGACTGTGATCAGCCCCTGCAAGGCCCAGGACTGTGACGATTTCTTTGAATGGACTGACTGGCATGACTGGTTGGAAGAATCAGAGACAAACAAGTTTAATTTGTAAGTTTTCATTTAATTTCCTTTAATTTACATGTTTTAACAGCATTATTTCTTTTCTTTTAATATATTTTTAGTGTTTTAATCCCATTGTAATAAACTTACTGAATACTGTGTTACAGGGGACTAGAGGAAAAACAAGCGTGCCGTAATGGACACCAGCGAAGAACAGAGTTGCTGTTCCCTAGATGTAAATGCTTTTATTTACAGAGAAATACAACATACCCTTATTATTTTTCCTTTTATTAATAATATATATATATATATATATATTTATTTTTGTCTGCAGCTCCTGATGCCTAGGATGGACAATATATAAACCTTGATTTGACTTCATGGAAAAAGTCCCACATCAGATTACAAATGTGGCATTACTTTAAACAGTTTAACCCACTTTGCTTACAGGATCAGCACAATAGCATTGTAATATTTTCGATACAAAAAATTCAGACTTGACTGAGCTTAATGCACTTTTTACCTTGCTGAAAAAAGCAACATAAACCATCATAGATTTGGTCAAGTTTTTAATGGTTATATTAATGAAAATTATATTGGTTTTAATGGAAATTTGAATGGTTCTTTGGGTCTTCACTTATAACTTTTACATTTTATTGATGGCATGTTAAAACCAATAAATTCTAATGGAATATGTCCTAAAGCACATGCAAAGCTACTTCTTTTAATGGTTAAAATGTTAACTATTACAGCTTCTGTTTTGTTCAGCAGGAAAATTATTTCATGACTTCATACAGATATGGAGGTGTCTAATGTTATTTAAGGGAAATCACAAGACTTCTTAAAGTGCACACTCAGTAAGAAAATTGTTCAGTGAAAGATGTTGTCTTGTAAATACATGTTGTTACCGCTAGGGGGTGGTAATGTATATCTTTATACATTTACAGCTTACAGCCTGTTGTTCACAGCAGAACTGGCTTGAACCTGTAATGAATTGTTCAATAAAGTTGTGAGATTCCTCAAAGACTTTTATTGTTAGCCTTTAATTGCTTTTAAAAAGCAGTCATTACAAACAAACAAAGGCCAGGCTTCCGTATTGAACTTTCTAGCAAGTTGTTTATACTGCGTTGTTTTTTTATTTATTTATTTATCAGAAGCACTTTGTCTATTATCGCATCAAAGTATTTTGTTATAAAGCAAGCAAGCTGTCTTAATCAGTTTTACAGTTACAGTGGTCAATTGGAGTAATCTCTCTCACACACAAACACACAGAGAGAGTGAGAGAAAAGTTTTCATTGACTTAATGTATGTAAATTTTTCATTAAAGGGATAGTTTCCATCTTTCTTTAAAAAAATCTTCTGTCGTGTTCGACAGAAGAAAGAAACTCAGACAGGTTTGAAACAAGTGGAGGATGTGTAAATGATGACAGAATTTTCAGTTTTGGGTGAACTGTCCCTTTAAGGACCAGCTGACCATCAAAATGTAGGCGATTTCATTTTTTTATGCTTGTGGAAACATTTGGCCTTAAAATATATGAATAAGCTACTTTACTTTTTGTCTGTACATGTAGTCTAAAAAATGAAATTTTCTCTAATCACTCTTTTTTGTCATTCCATTATCCCCCTAACAAACCATTAGAAACTATTGTGCTTTAAATTTCGGCATTTTTGTGTATATGACATATAAGTCTGTCACTGTTTTGCTTTGTTTAATGTATTAGATTAACTAAATATACTATACATGATGCTCTTTGTTGGTTTGTTATTTCTATTGTCCATATTTGTAAGTTGCTTTAGGCATAAAACCGTCTGCTAAATTATTTAATTCATTCGTATGGTCTGCTTTAGACATTCTGTTAATGAACGTTGTCACCTTGCCCATAACCATAGTTTTATTATAGTGAAAGTGTAGCAATCAGGTTTTTGGTTTATTAAAAACCAGGGACATCTCAACTAGCATTTATTAAATTAGTAGACAGTCTATAACACTTTTTGATAGTCCCAAAACAGATTCTGCTAACTAAAAGTAACTGTTGTATGTGCATGTCAACTTAACCTGCATAAATACCCTGATCAGTCCACGAATACTTTCCCACAATGAAAGGTAAGTGTCGTGTAGTTGCAAAGTTTCTTTTAGTCAACAGAGTGTTTATCACAACCGAATTAAGTTCATCACAATAAACCTGATTGTACTGTTTTAACTCATATGTATTCAGCAGGCTATCCAAAGCACCCCGGACACTTGGAGAGACAACAGGTGACTAATATCTTAAGCGTCTAAAAACTGTCGTCAAATCATAGTGTTATTGAATAGTAACGCTCAAATCTGGTAACTTTACGTTCCACAACACTGCAGATCCGCGTGCGCCTGGGTGATCATGATTTTACAGAGATCGGCAGCGCCTCTTACGCGTGGCGCAGTGCGCGCACAGAATAGTTCCTTTGAGTTTGTCAAAGCCACGCGCCCGGCGCGCGAAGCCCGAGCAGGGGATTCATGCAGGGGGCGGGCTCTTCTTTTGGGAGCGTGCGGTCCGAAAGGGGGTGGAGGTGTGGCGCACGTGTAGAAAAGGGAGAGCAAGTTGCTTTCCCCTCAAATCAAGCAGGTGAATCGCTTCTTGCGAGACACGCGAAAGGCACGAGAGCGGCGCATTACTCGCAAACTCCCCCTCTATTTATCTATTTATTTCACGCGACATGGAGGCAACTGTCGTCGCTACGACGCAACTGACACAAGACTCGTTTTATCAGCCTTTCTCGGAGAGCCTGGAGAAGCAGGACATGGAGTGTAAAGTGCTGAAGAGACAGCGCTCGAGCAGCCCAGAGCTGCTCAGGTGCAAGAGGAGGCTGACCTTCAATGGACTGGGCTACACGATACCTCAGCAGCAGCCCATGGCGGTGGCGCGGCGCAACGAGCGCGAGAGAAACCGCGTCAAGCAGGTCAACATGGGCTTCCAGACGCTTCGCCAGCACGTACCGAACGGAGCGGCGAACAAGAAGATGAGCAAAGTGGAGACTCTGCGTTCCGCCGTGGAGTACATCCGAGCGCTGCAGCAGCTGCTGGACGAGCACGACGCCGTGTCGGCTGTGCTGCAGTGCGGCGTCCCGTCTCCATCCGTCTCCAACGCGTACTCGGCGGGTCCGGAGTCTCCGCATTCAGCCTACTCGTCCGATGAAGGAAGCTACGAGCCTCTCAGCTCCGAGGAGCAAGAGCTGCTGGACTTTACCACATGGTTCGACAGATACGAATCAGGTACGAGCAGTTTTCGGACTTTTTCAACTTTTTACAGATTATGGGGCCTCCCATCAACATCTGGTTTTACCAGCAAAATGTATTTAAGGCCCTCTGTTTCGAAGTCTTCTGTTTTATACAAGAACTGAATTACGATCATGTTGGTTTATGCCTGGGTCTCATAACTTTTATTGTTGTATTACAGGTGCTTCAATGGCTACTAAAGACTGGTGCTGAAGAGACATGAAATGACCAGTCCTGGTCTTTGATATGCTGCATGCTGGTGCCCATGAAGGACCTGAGTTCATTGACTGAGCAAAGGACACTCACAGGACATTTTTTCCAGCGATGCACACAGATGATGCAAGTTTCCAAATGTGAGAACTGCACGGGACTTTCGGAGTACGAGGATGTCTAAACTGCTGACTTGTGTCTTGTCACCTCATTCTGTGTTCAACATTTTGCCCTGCAGATGCAACAATGTCTGAATGAGCACATTTTGAATGAGCCAGTTTGTTCCTATCATATTGTACAAATAACGAGGTGACCAGTCGTAGTTAAGTAATTGAGGGAAAATAGTATCAGGTCCCGTATACAGCGTCTGCTAGGGGATACACTAACGTTACACTAGGAAGCCCATGCACAGGCAAACTGTATATTATAATATTTTGTACTAGATGTGTGGCAGTGTTTTTATACCGGATGAATAACTTTTGTATCAAAGTGTGCACTTGTGTGTTTTTATACAAACTTGTGTATATGCAATTTTTTTATGAAGAGAAACCTATTTTATGTAAAATAAAGATTTTATTTATTCAGATACTTGTCTTGTGTGCATCTAAAAAAATCAACAAACTCCAAATGTACTTTTTAAAAAGCCTTGAAAATCCATTCCACACAAATGTTTTCCACAGTCTCCAGATAATATATTGTAAATATGGCTGATTTAACTGCACTGACATACATGTTCACAGCCATATAGAGCAACTATTTAGGGTTCAACCGTTTTTGTTATAATATTTAGCTTCAATTCTAGTGAGAAAGTTATTTGTTTCTTTATGGAACTTTCCAATAATCTTGATTGCAAATATTTCATAAAACAATCGCCTTTGAGTATGTCAGCATGGTGTAACTAATTGTAGTCATTTACTGTATAAGCACAAAGGAGAATGACAGGCAGCTGTAGATTGGGCGCAACCTTGGGATACAGTGTGTGAACAGTTAATTTTTAAGCAACAACAAAAAGTTGAAGAGTAAAGCAATTTATTACCCCTGAATACCTTTGTGGTGGAACCAATGTGTCCGCACCAACCTATGGAGGCTGTGAATAGACGTCAGCAGAAGACTAATGGTGATGAACTAACTGTCCTGGAGGACATCCAAAATTTCCTACCAATGTCTGTTTTCCCTTTTTTCCCCCCCGTTCAGATTTAGCATATATGCTGGAATCAGCAAAGATAAAGAGGTCTGCGTTTGTGCAATTCACATTATCCTCATTTCGAAGCTAGCCTGCAAAAAGCTGCTCCATTCTTGCATCAAATGACATCCTTCAAAGTGCTTCAAATGTGAGTCAACCAAGCACTAAGGTTCCAAGTGCATGAAAATTAGCATTTTCTATTGTGCGTGTGAAGTTTGGATGCGCTGTAAGGCCTTTCGCCATCATCCAATCAGACAGACCCGTGCTGATTTTGAATGGCCTCTGATTTAAGTGACACAAAAGCACTTTTGTGCGAGGGCTACACCATATTCATCACATCGTGCCTTCAACATAAATCTGATTGGATGTCTTGGGCACTTTGATGTCGCTCCAGTGTACGAGTAGTATTGTGATGTCTAACTTCAGTCTGTATCGCCTATTTTCAGCACTTAGAGCAGGAGGTCCTTTTTATTTGCCAAGAGTAAATTCATAAAAAATTCTCTTCTCTAATAAAACACCAGCAGAATGATTGACACTACTTTACAGAGCCTCACACAAAAGCCTGATTTGGGTCCAGTGACAAATGAAAGGGGCCGGGTGCGGGGCCCATTCAGACTAATTTTAATCTTTCGCTCCCTCTGTTTTTTTTCTGTCTTTATCTTTTCTATAGTTTTTTTTCTAGTTCTCATTTTGGAGATTATAGACTCTTAAAAATAAAGGGGGCTTTCATAGTGATGCCACAGAAAACATTTTTGGCTTACCCTAAGATCCTTTCAGTGAACTGTTCATTTTTTGTTAGTTTGTTTTTAACAGAATACCATTTTAATGATTAAAAAAACGTCTAGTTACACTGTATTTTTGCTGTTCTTGTTAAAGTGTGTGTGTGTAATATATATATATATATATATAACAAACCACAAAAAACAGATTGAGGTCCAGTCACAAACAAAT
>CAIGQZ010033024.1:2574357-2589962 GCA_903798205.1 Danio tinwini
TATATATATATATATATAGTTGCATGCAACAATATTACATGTACAGTGTGAACATATCATCACAGATAGATTTTTGTCCCTTAGGTTAAACAGATTTCACTCCGAATGTAAATGTATCAACCTGCTTTCTTTCTGCATATATTACATATATATTATATTATTATTATAATGCATTCTCACATTGAATTTATAGTCAATGAATGTCAAATAATTTAACTTACTCTAAGTAACAGCCTTAAAAAATGCACAGATGTTATTTTTAACAGGCTGGGTATAAGGTGAAATATTTTTACAGTATAATACTAACTGCTCTTGAGTACTTTTAGAAGGATTACTTTAATAATATACATATACCATATACTTTTACTCTACCTGCACTACATTATTTGCCATGCAATGGTACTTTTATTTGAGTATAATTTTTCAGCACTCTTTTCACCACAGGGGGTTAGACCGGTTTGATGAAAAAATAGAAAGAAAGAAAAACAGAAATATTGTGAAATATTACAATTACTCAAAAATATTCATTAATTAATTTTATTTTCGGCTTAGTTACTTTAATAATCTGGGGTCACCACAGCCGAATGAACCGCCAACTTATCCAGGACATGTTTTGCACAGCTGATGCCCTTCAAGCTGCAACCCATCACTGGGTAACACCCATACACTCTTATTTACTATGGCCAATTTAGCTTACCCAATTCACCTATAGCGCATGTCTTTGGACTTGTGGGGGAAACCGGAGCACCCAGAGGAAACCCACACGAACAAGGGGAGAACACGCAAACTCCACACAGAAATGCCAACTGAACTAGCTGAGGCTCGAACCAGTGACCTTCTTGCTGTGAGGCGACAGCTCTATCTACTGTGCCACCGCGTCATTTACTCAAAAATATTTTAAATATAAATAAATAATACAAGACACTATTAAATAAAAAGTTTCCATTGATTTTACTGACAAACTTAGCCACAAAAACGTGCACAAAAAGTTTTTTAATGGTTGCAACACATTCCAAAATAGTTGGAACAGAGGCTAAATAAAAGTAAAAATCCAGAAAATCAAAATAAAACAGCTTTGAAGCAGTCCACAACATCAGGTAAAGTGGTGATATGACAAGGTTTCATGTTTGGGTGTAAATGAGCATCTCAGTCTTTGCAAAAGCAAAATCATGGCTCATAATTTTGTGCCAAAAGTCCTTAAAATCATTAAAAATCATCTAAATGTCATTCATCAATGCAGAATCACAACCAACTAAACTCGTTCTCCAACCTCCATATTTAATTTTATGAAAACATTGAGGAATCCAGAGAAATCTCAATCTGTATAAAGCAAGACAAGACATCTCAGCTGAATGTGCTCCAGGCTTTGAGCCTCAGATGGCACTGCATGAAAAATGCTGTGCTGTTAAATAGAGCTACATGAGCTCAGGAGAACTTCAGAAAAAGACTACAACTTAACACTGTCTGCTGCTGCATCAAGAAATGCCGCTCAAACGTTTGTTGATAGTGAAAGCTGTACATCCGTTGTGTGCAGTAGCGATGCTGCTGGTTTTCAGGCCCAGAGCTGATCTCAGCTCATTAAGAACGCAGTTGAGATGTGTGCTGGACTCAGATGAGTCCATATATCAGTTAGTTTCTGGGAAAAAAAACAGACACTGAGTTCTGAGTCACAAAGTTCAAACAGACCATTCAGACTTGAGTGACAGATGCAAAAGCAAACATCTGTTATGGTTTGGGGAACAGCAGGGCAAATGGCATGGGTGTGAGAAATGTGTGCACAAGTTCCATTGGAAGCATATATTTGCATAATACAGAGCAATACAGTATACTGCAATAAACATAACTAACATCTAAACTGATATCTTTCAAGATCTAAGCTTATTAGATCAAGTCATATTCTGCATGAGCTACAGCAGCTTGCTTTTGTAGACAGAATGGATGTGCTTGATGTGCCTTCCTGCAGTCTAGATTCGTGTCCGGTTGAAAATGTATGGCTCATCATAAAAAGGAGAAACATATAATGATGACACTGACTGTGAAGCATCTGACATTTTGTATTATGGCAGATTGGGCAAAAAAATTCTTGCAAAACTTAAACGGTTTGTATCATTAGTGTCCAGATGATTAAGCATTGTACTAAATTAAAAAGTTGAAATGTGATAGTGTTAAAAATGCCTTTTATGGTGTGTGTTGCAGCCATCAAAATCAAAATTAGTCTAAATTTCCAGAATACAACAACACTGGAAATATTTTCTTTGTACTTTTGTCAATTAAATAAAACTTAATGAGAATTAGTAAATCACATGTTCCTGATTTTATTGCATTTTACAAAACTTACTGGAAATCAGGTTGTACATTAATGGGCCTTTTATCACTGGATTGCTTTGTACGTTTTTATCATGCTTCCAAAGAGAATAAATTGATTTAAATGTTATTAAAATTACATGCTATATTTGTATAAACTTCTTATACAATTTATATAATTTTAAAGACATAATAAAAGGTGTTTTATTCCCTGTATGGCAAAGTTGCATTTTCATCATCCATTACGCCAGCCGTCATGTTTAGTTTCTGTTCTTTTGGAAAAGTAATATTATTAATTTTGTTTTATTTATTAATGGGGTTTGCCATAGGCAAAGTCCATTCTTACTATTCTCAATGGGTTTATTATTCTTCTTCCTTCTTCCGCACGCTTTTTCGGCGCGTAACTCGGTTAGTTTTTTTCCTTGCCGCTGTCGCCACTGGCTTGCTTGGTTTGGGACTTGTGGTGCTGTGCATCGATGGATTTGCTCTTCAGTGTTTGGACTTTCAGCAGTGAAAAGTGATAAGTGAAAAAAACACCCTGAACTAAACTAAACTGAACTTCAACTCTGAAAACTGGACTGAGACAGTTTCAATTTACTAGAACTTTTATGTTAAGCTGCTTTGACACAATCTACATTGTAAAAGCGCTACAGAAGTAAGCATTAATTGAATTGAATATAATGAATTCCTTAAAGATGCCTTGGTGTGCTTTTTATTTGACATTTGATGTAAACTTAACTAAAATAAATAGAGCATAGTGACAAAGTAGCTCCTCCCCCTTCAAAAACAGCCAATAGTATTTCGTTATCATCACAACCGTGAAAGTGTCTGAGCTCAAGTGCATTAAATGAAAAGCAAATGAGAAGCATATTGAAGTATATATGTATTAAAGAGCATTTGATTGGTCAAGATTTGATGAGAAACTAAAGAGGTGATCTGAAATTCTTTTTTATTCATTTAGGAGGAGGAGATACACTTCAAGCTTTTGATTCGTATCTTCTAAATGTAAATTGTCACTGTTGTGCTTAATGATATCCTTAAGCCTAACATACTGATGCTAACAAATTTATATTAATATCATGGGACCTCTAAAGAATACAGACCCTACACTTTTAAATGGGATAGACTATTTATTCTGTGCTTTCAGCTTTCCATTACTCAGAAGTCAGTCAATGAATTTCATAATGTACCTTTTTGCGTGTACCTTAAATCTAGAATTTCGCATATACCTTAAATCTACTCTAATTTTGTGCATTGCTTAAAACAACAGGTACAGTTAGTTTGAGGGAAACACAGAGTGACAGCATACAGTGATGACCCTCTGAAAGAGGTCACAAAAAAGCTAGGGTGTCACTCCAGATTCCATCCCTGCCATTTTAGGCCTGCCCGCTGTATGCCATTCTTCAGCTGTCGCCCCGGGCCACCATGCTTCACCAGACAAATAATGATAAGGCTCTCCTCCTGATAAGCTTTCACATGCTTTAAAGACTGATGGCCGTGGTACCCTAAAAGTAGGTTAGAGCATCTTTAGTTTTGCTAATACAACTGCACATCTGTGCACAATAGCATGTAAGATTATCATCTTGTGGCTTCGAATGGGTCTCCAACGTTTAGTGTCTTTAATTTCCAAGTTTAATAATTTGCCTGGTGTTCTCGCCTCCCCTTATCACCCTGTGATTAACAATCTGTATGCTCAGTGTGACACTATAGTTACAAAAAGGCATAGATGTGAGGCCTGAGCTCATTTATCAAAGGCCTGATGATAAGGTGCATGCTCCAAACACGTTTTATGTCAATAACTGAGCAGGTGCTGGAAAGCACTGCTATGAAAGGCTAAAGACTCCCAACCAGGGGTACGGGGTATTTTGAAAGATTAACCCGGGCTTTGTTTTTAAGCCTATGAAACTTGGCACTGCATGTATGGAATAACTACTAACTTAAACATTCCTCTGCCAATAGTTTATCAGTCTTCTTCACTTACACTGTAAAAACAATAGCTGTTAATTAACAGTTTCTATATTTTGTGATTCACAAGTGTTTTTTTCCCACTTGTTTTTGATTGTAAATTGTATTTTGGGACCTTAATCTCTGCTTTGTCCACTTTTAATGTTGAAAATTCAACTACAGTTTAACAAAGTGACTTTTATTGACATTTTAGTAGTTTGAAACATTATAATGTATAAGAAATAATATATATAGAGAGAGAATTAAGTCTGTAAAATATCAAAAAATGTACAGTCAGTTTATTACAAGGTTTTTGTAGCTTAATATATAACACCAGCTCAGACAATTTATCAATTTAAACTATTACAAATATTCATAAAAGTCACTTTTTTTTTTTACTTTTCAAGGTTACAAGTTGTTGGAAGAAAGATCAAGATCCTATAATGTGACTCAAAAGCAGAAATGGGGAAAATAAAAACAAGAATCACAAAGTACAGAAAACTGCTAGTTTAAGGATATTTCTTTTCCAGTTAAGAAGTTATCTGCTGAGTTGGTGTTTCACACATTGTATGATTATTTTACCTTTACCTGTAATCTGAGGAATATATCTACATGACATTACATATTTAACCTATCAATTCCTACATCACTGTTTAAAATTATGTATGTTTTTATTTATTCTTTTTTTATGAAAACCATAAAAAATTGATCAGAATGCTATTATTTTAAATATATGTTCATAAAAAAACCCTGAAAAAAACACTACCGGTCAAAAGTTTGGAGTCAGTATGATTTTTAAATGTTTTAAAATAAGCTTCTCTTACTCACCAAGGCTGCATTTATTTCATCAAAAATGCAGTACACATTGTAAAACTTTGAAATGTTATTGCACTATAAAATAACTGTTCAAAAGTAGTTTATCATTTAATTTATTCATTTATTCCAGTGATTTTAAAGATGAATTTTCAGCTTCATTACTCCAGTCTTCAGTCACATGATCCTTCAGAAATCACTCTAATATTAATACTAATAATAATAATTATTAGTATTAATGTTAATAGTAATAAAAACAATAATGACTGGAGTAATCATTTTATTTGATACATACACTATAAAAAGTTGTTATTTACAATAATAATAATTTTAATAATAATAATAATAATAATAATAATAATAATAATAATATATATATATATATATATATATATATATATATATTTAAACTGACCCATCTCTTAAAGACAGGATGGAAAATTGTTGGGCTCGATAAATATTTTAATCCTCAAGTTTTATATGAGAATTGTGTCCGTAATCAAGTAGAAAGGATTCTGAATGATCCAACTCAAATTGTTTCCACATTATGAACTGCTTCCCTCTGGCAGGAGATATAGAGTCCTTAAGTGTAGCTTGAACTGATATGAGAACTCCTTTGTACCCGTTTCAGTGGGTTAACTTAACAAGGGTTTATCTTAAATTAGCAATATACAGTTGAAGTCAGAATTATTAGCCCTCCTTTGAATTTTTTCTTCTTTTTTAAATATTTCCCAAACTATGTTTAACAGAGCAAGGAAATTTCACAGTATGTCTGATAATATTTTTTATTACTAAAAAAAGTCTTATTTGTTTTATTTCGACTAGAACAATAATTCAAATAATTCAGGGGGGCTAATAATTCTGACTTCAACGGTAATTATTGTAACTACTGTATTTTGTATTGTTTTTATTGTTTGTTTTTAATGGAATGTCTGCAGCAATATGGTGATGTCATAACAAATTTTCTGTCAAGGACAATAAAGATTATTACTAATTATCTTAAAGGAAGAGGTTACTATGTCAGTATAGGTGACCTTAGGTCAAGGTGGACACCCATGACATGTGGAGTCCCACAAGGCTCAATTGTGGCAACTCTCCCGTTCAACTTTTATATGCTCTCTCTAAGCCAAATAATGAGAAATCTGACACTGAGATCCACTTAGCCTTACTGCCTAATGACAACGGTCCCATTGACACCCTCTGCCAATGCATTGATGAAAGTGACAAAACTGTTTTTTTTAGTTAAACAAAGAGAAAACTGAAGTTATTGCGTTTGGGAACAGAGATGAGGTTCTCAAGGTGAATGCGTACCTTAACTCTAAGGGTCAAACAACACAAAATAAGGTCAAGAATCTTTGTCTGATTCTGGAGTCAGACCTGAGTTTCAGTAGTCATGTCAAAGCAGTAACTAAATCAGCATACTATCATCTCAAAAACATTGCAAGAATCAGATGCTTTGTTTCCAGTGAAGACTTAGAGAAACTTGTTCATGCTTTTATCAGCAGCAGAGTGGATTACTGTAACGGCCTCCTCACGGGCCTTCCCAAAAACACAATTAGACAGTTGCAGCTCAACCAGAACGCTGCTGCCAGTATTCTGACCAGAAGCAGGAAATCAGAGCACATCACAGCTGTTCTCAGGTCTTTACACTGGCTCCCAGTTACATTCAGGATATATTTTAAAGTATTACTACTTGTCTATAAATCACTAAATGGCCTAGGACCTCCATACATTACAGATATGTTCACTGAATACAAACCTAACAGATCACTCATATATTTAGGATCAAGTAGATTAGAAATTCCAAGGGTTCAGTCAAAGCAGGGTGAATCGGCCTTCAGCTACTGCATCCCCTGCTGCTTCAATCAGCTTTCAGAAATGATCAGATGTGCTCCAACATTAGGCACATTTAAATCAGGACTGAAAACACATCTGTTTAGCTGTGCCTTTACTGAATGAGCACTGTGCTACGTCCCACAGATCGACCTATTATGTCTTTCTTTTCTTTTTTATTCTTTTATAACCTGTTTAACGCATTTTAATCAGTTTTTATCTGTTTTAATTCTTTTAATTTTGTATTTTCTTGTCTCTTTTATTCTTGTATATGTAAAGCACTTTGAATTATCATTGTGTATGAAATGTGCTATATAAATAAACTTGTCTTGCCTTGCGTTATTATTACTACTTGTGAATATTTGTTGCAAGTTTTTTGGTTGTTTTACTACTACACCTTAAAAAAACCTATTTGTTGTCTTGACAAAATGTCTCTTGACATAACTTCCCATTTGGGTTGAACAAACTTTAATTTTCAACTTGACTTGTTTATGTAAGCATAAGCTGATGGCATTTTCTAAATCTTCCAGAGGTTTTCTATTTGCATATGTTTACTTCAGCTGCAGCACTCTGAACTTTCTCATCCATCGTAAGATGATAAGCAACTTAAATCAGAGCTTCAGCCTCTCAAACACCAGCTAAGCAGACCTGTGCGCCTCATTGTTGTCCCACGCTCTGTAGGCTATCTGGACTTCCAGATACACACACAGATGACTTTCACGATAACTCCATGGTGCCTTTCTCAAGAAAGTGTTCATGCTTGATCAAACATTTGCTTAGCTGATTATCATTCAGCTCTCATCAGCGCACCGAAGCCGCAGCAAACAAACGCAATGACTGTTTACACTGGTCCAGTTATTTAGAAAGCATCAGCCCATCGCAGCAGCTAGTGTAAATTGCAAAGAAAATTGTTTACACAAACTCCATAATGACAATAAGATGGGATGGATTCGATGACGATCCCCTAAACACACACACACACACACACACACACACACACACACACACACACACACAGAGGCACACAAACAAACTCATTGTCAAATCTAATGCAATTACGTTGAGTATGTACTGTGCACTTGTGAACGGCACACAAATCCGCCCGTCCAATAAACAGGCAAATACTTTCCTGTTTGCGATTCGCCTCATTCAGCGAAAAACAAAACAGAGCTCAATATTTGGATGTGCGCATTGGGATTGGCACGTCTGCACGCAGACGATTTGGTGTATTTTGAAATATTTAACCGTCCAGACCTGTCCTCTTGTGAACATTCAACTGCATCTCTGCAAGGGGTCTTTGTCTCGCCAATGCCTCACCCCATGCTTTTCTCATTGGGTGTATTTGTCCATCATTGCAGAAAGACATAATGGAATTCAGGCTCTAATCACATCTATGCTTTCCGCAGTGTTTTTGTACGCTCTCTCTCTCTCTCCCGCTCATTATATCAATACTCATCTTCTAGCCGTCCCGAGCCGCCCTCTGTGAGCGGAGGACAGGGGACGAGTCTGAATGGCTTCATGAGGGGGGTTGGGGTTTGCTGGGGTCTGAGCACTAAAGGTTTCGGGTTGTTGCTGCCCCTTCAAAAGAGCCAAACGTACCATTAAGTCTTTGTCGGAGAGCTCTTGTACTATGCAGATTTCGCCTAATTCTATTCACGGCTCTCCTCTCTTCTAGACGTTGAAAAAGAACGCCGGCTCGAGATGTTCTCTCGACCCCCTCCCAAATCCAAAACTGCGCTCATGCTTTGTGGTTGCGCAAATATGTTATTTCTCAACTTTGTATCATCAAGGAGTTATTTTCGGGTGCTATTCATGGGCTGATGGGTTGCTTAAATGCATCACTGGTGACATGCATCTGTTTGTCTCCATCCTGTTTTCAAGGTCAGCTCCTCTATAGATTAGAGTTTTGAGGTTAGGTTTTTTTTGCTGCCTCATTCTCTTGCTTTCTTGTGGTTGTTTTGATGCATTTTCCTCTGGATTTCTTTTGGTTTGGGGCGAGATTTGCTCTCATTGAGGAGGGGAGGAGCTCTCCTTTGAATTTGAGGAATAAGTCTACTGTTATGCAAATGAAAGTGTTTAAAACTATTAGTTTATTTGTTCCTGACATCGAATGGCCTTTTGCTTGAGCTGGTGTTTGGTTGAAGGTGGAGGAATATGCGAGTGCTCTAAACTTAGTACAGGGTTTTTACGGGTTTAACCATGCCAAATTTAAGACTTTTTAAGACCTTTTTAAGACCATGAAGAATGAGATTTCAGACGTATGTAGGACTATGCTAAAGATTTTTTGGCAACACTTTATTTTGATGGTCCATTTGAGTATTAGTAGACTGTCTGTTGATACTGCTCCTTCAACAGACATTTAACTGACTATAAGAAACTTTGCAAGTACATGTCAACTTACACTAACCCCAACCCTAACCCCAACCTAATAGTTTACTTCTAGTCTAATAAAAATTAGTTGGCATGTAACTTCCACAAACGGACCATCAAAAACAAAGTGTGACCGTTTTTTTTTAAAGGCCCAGCAGAAGAAAAAAATCTAATTAGTAATTTATTAGCCACATATTTTAAATAATGTATCAAAAAAGCAGACCTTAGTTGTATACATACATTTTTGTTCAACATAACTTAAAAAAATTTTAAAAATTAAATGCTTTCATAACAGACTAGAGTTATAATATTAGTTATACGAGTAGTTTTGCTAAAACTTTTAATGAGATGTGTTGTTGGTGATTAGATGTTCTGGATTGATTGGGAAGCTTTACATAAACAAAGGAAAATTAAGACCCGTTTAAATGACTTAAGACCTACAACCCCATATTTCTGTGAATTTAAGTCTTTTTAAGGCCTAAAATTGTGTTTTTTAAAATTTAAGACATTTTAAGACTTTAAGACCCCGTGGAAACCCTGTAAGTAACTTTTGTGTGAGGAAATACTTTGAGAATATTTCCCCCTGTAGGATATTTGACCAATTCTAAACCACATCAATCTTAATAACTATAATAAATTTTGTATATTCATTCATTCATTCATTTTCTTTTCGTCTTAGTGCCTTTATTAATCTGGGGTTGCCACAGATTACGTCCCACAGATTGCACACCCTTCCAGCTGCATCCGATAACTGGGAAACACCTCTACACACTTAATCACACACATCCACTATGGCCAATTTAGCTTACCCAATTCCCCTACAGCACATGTCTTTGGACTTTTGGGGGAAACCGGAGCACCCGGAGGGAACACGGAGAGAACATACAAACTCCACACAGAAATGCCAACTGACCTAGCAAGGGCTCGAACCAGTGACCTTCTTGCTGTGAGGCAATCGTGCTACCCACTGCACCACCACGTCACCAATTTTGTATACAATTATTAATAATTGTTAACAAGGGCTTGAAGTGAAAAAAAAATGCATTTATACTGATGTGTGTAATTATCCAGCAGGTTTTGTTTTACAGGTAAACAGACCCAAAGATTTGATGCAACTCACAATGAAAGGTCTTGATATTATTAAATACCAACAAGAAAGATGCAGTATTATAGAATCTACAACCATTATTTTGCAGATTTGAAGCCTACTTCCAGTGTCCAGATGTTCAAGGTGTCAGATTCAAAGGTGAAGAATCCTGAAATGTGACCCTCACTTAATAGGAATTGGTTATAGTGTGATTTCACCTTGTAGAACATGTTGATCCATGTTGTACAACATCTATATTGATGCTGGATCAACATTTAAATCAGCCAACCAGATAAGTTCAGCATATCATGTTAAGTTTAGGCGTATACGTTTCTACTTCATTGTTATACTATTAATCCAATCTGATTTGGGGAAAATGTACCATTAGGATTAGGTTTAGAGGTATAGATTAGGTATGGATTAGATTTTTAACCAGGAATGATGTTCCAGGCTCAATATAGATTTTAATGAAAGATCGCATCCTACTTGGCAAAATCTCACTCACCTAAAGTACCAATGTTTTTAGAATTGATCTTCCAGAATCTGTGCAGATTTGAGAGTTCATCTCCTAGCTTGAAAGGCAGCCTATCTCATTGTTAATATTAGCCCACACAATGATTTCCTTTCTGCCTTGCTGTTGTCTGACTTGAACTGGTGCAGGTAGCTCAAGAATCATTGTCAACTTTCTTAAACATAAAATAATCACTAAATTCAGTTGTCATCTATTTTACAAGCTTGTGATTCTTATTAAGAGGGGGTTTCTTTTCAGTAAAGCCTGTGAGAATCTGACACCCTGTATGTTTGAAGACAGGTTGGCTGCAGTTCTGGAACAATGGTGACACTGGAGATTAAAGGGTTCCTGATGGCTTCATTCTTGGTTTAGCACCTATTCTTGACCTTTTTTCTTAAATGTCTTCATCTCAATCTTTTTTTGTCTTCCTGCTACCTCATTGAACATTCTTGTCCAATGGCTTAGGGTTTGGTCTTAGCTTTAGTTTAGCAGTTTCTATAGTATTACCTCCTTCTCATGGGCATTGCTGACCTTTTCATGTTTACTTAATTTTTATTTTATTTTTAAACCATTCACATTATTATTATTATTATTATTATTATTGTTGTTGTTGTTGTTGTTGTTGTTATTTGCTTATTATCCCTAAACTAGTCCACTTTAAAGGAATATACATAACTTGTTACATGCAAAAAAATTTTCTAATCCAAATATATAAAAATAATTATTTTATAAGCATTTCTAGACAAGTTAAAAACATTGCTTAGTTTTCAGAAATAATAAGCAGTTTTTGAAGAGTTTTTTTCTTCAAACAAGCAAAATAATCTGCCAGTGGGGTTAGAAAAAATTTATCATAATTCAAATCAAAAACAAGGTTATATTTCTTACCCCAAAGGCAGATTATGTTGCTTGTTTAAGGAGAAAAAAAAAACTTAACTTTAAAATATTATTTAAAAAAAAAAAAACCTATTACTTGTCAAGAAAATGTTTCTTGACTTTATCCGTTTTAGTCACTCAAACTAGAAACAAGACAAAACATGTCACAGAAAAGCATGTTTTGTAGTGCAATGTTTATGTACAATTATTTTTTTTGTTTTGATAACATTAACTATAAAAGATGTGGTTTGGAATCAATAAAATATATTTGGAGAGGAAACGATCAGGATAGCAACTCTTTTTAGAAATGTAGAAATTTGTATTTAATATTTTCTTATCTGCTTGTTGTCTAAGTGTTGTGTAGAGTTCAGGGAGTTGTAAGCAAAGCGCTGCTGGATAAAGGTTGACCAAAATAAATCAAGCTGCAGGTCAAAATGGTAGAACAGTAGAGAGAGAAAACAGGTGACTGAGCATCACATCACTTGTCCATCCCATAATACATCCACTGTTCTCACAGGCAAAATTATCACTAAAGCCTCACTTCCTTGTCACTAACTCTCTGTGCGCCACATTGTTACAGCAGTGAAGGGTTAATTCACCCAAAATAAAAATAAAAATGTTATTAATTAACAACCCTCATGTTGTTCCAAATCCCTGAGACCTTTGTTTGTATTTGGAACATAAATTGAAAATGAGTGCACATATAAAACAAAAATAAAGACTTTACTCAACAGTTTCTTCTCTGCAGTATAAGAATAGGGTGCACATTCAAATTGAAAAAGTTGTTTTCAACCAGGTTAACACGTTCTTAAACTTCAAGGGGTGTTTAGACCATTTTCTATCTGGTTTCAGAGCACATCACAGTACAGAGAGCGCTCTTATAAAGATAATCAATGATATCCGCCTAAATACAGATTCAGGCAAACTAACAGTGCTGGTATTCCTCGATCTTAGTGCTGCATTTGACACTGTCGATCACAGCATACTTCTGGATAGGCTGGAAAACTGGGTTGGACTATCTGGGATGGTCCTCAAATGGTTCAGATCTTATCTTGAAGGGAGAGGATACTATGTCAGTATAGGTGACCATATAGGTCGAGGTGGACACCCATGACATGTGGAGTCCCACAAGGCTCGATTCTGGCACCTCTCCTGTTCAACTTTTACATGCTCCCTCTGAGCCAAATAATAATAATAATAAAAAAAAAATTCCTACCACAGCTATGCTGATGACACTCAGCCTTATTGCCTAATGACTACAGTCCCATTGACACCCTCTGCCAATGCATTGATGAAATGAACAGTTGGATGTGCCAAAACTTTCTTCAGTTAAACAAAGAGAAAACTGAAGTCATTGTGTTTGGGAACAGAGATGAGCTTCTCAAGGTGAATGTGTACCTTGGCTCTAAGGATCAAACAAAAATAAGGTCAAGAACCTTGGTGTGACTCTGGAGTCAGATCTGAGTTTCAGTAGTCATGTCAAAGCAGTTAGTAAATCAGCATACTATCATCTCAAAAACATTGCAAGAATCAGATGCTTTGTTTCCAGTGAAGACTTAGAGAAACTTGTTCATGCTTTTATCAGCAGCAGGGTGGATTACTGTAACGGCCTCCTCACGGGCCTTCCCAAAAAGACAGTCAGACAGTTGCAGCTCATCCAGAATGCTGCGGCCAGTATTCTGACCAGAACCAGGAAATCAGAGCACATCACACCTGTCCTCAGGTCTTAATACTTTAAATACTTTTTACACTGGCTCCCAGTTACATTCAGAATAGATTTTAAAGTATTACTACTTGTCTATAAATCACTAAATGGTCTAGGACCTCAATACATCACGGATATGTTCACTGAATACAAACCTAACAGATCACTCAGATCGCAAGGATCATATAAACTAGAAATTCCAAGAGTTCAGTCAAAGCAGGGTGAATCACATTCAAATCAAGACTGAAAACACATCTGTTTAGCTGTGCCTTTACTGAATGAGCACTGTGCTACGTCCCACAGATCACACTGTTATGTTTTTCTCTTCTTTTTCATTCTTTTATAACCTGTTTTAACACATTCTTATCTGTTTTTTTATTATCTGTTTTTATTTTTTCTGTTTATGTAAAGCACTTTGAATTGCCACTGCGTATGAAATGTGCTATATAAATAAACTTGCCTTGCCTTCCTTGGTTGTACCTCTGATATTACCACATTTTGCACACATCACAAAGTTCTGGCTGTGGAAGAAAAGGATACAGGTACTTGACTGGCCTGTCTGCAGTACCGACCTATCTCCAGTAGAGAATGTGTGGCAGATTTTGAAGCACAAAATGCCACAGCGAAGACCCTGTACTGTTGCCCACCTTAAGACTTGTTTGGAGGAAGAATGGTACAAAATTACACCCAAAACACTTCATCACTTGGTGTCTTTAGTCCCTAAACATCCTTTAAGGGTTGTGAAAAGGAATGCCAACATTATAAAATGGTAAATGCTTAACTGTTACAACTTTTTTGAAATGTGTTGTAAGAACCAAAATTAATACATGTTTGAAAAATAAAAATAAAAAATAACTCTTAAAAAGGTGAAGATAAAATATTAGGATCCAAGTGCATTTAATGGTGATTGTCGTGCAGATAAAAATGGTTACAGATAACAAATATAAAGCGAACATCCAAAATCATAGTCGTATAAGCACTAGGTAATACACAAAGTGGCCATTCAAAAGTAACGAATAAACACATAAAGAAACTAAAGAAGAAAACAGAAAACAAAGCATGAACCTGAGCGTAACACAAATTAAAGACTCAGTGGCTAATTAACAAGTGTAGTGCAAGTACTCTCTGATGATAGAAAACAAAAAGATGATCATAATAGAATATTTATATTCACATCATGATTACTGTTCAAAAGTTTGGGGATGGTATAATATTGTGAAATATTAAATCAAATGTAATCACTTTATCTACTTTTCTACATTTTCTACTAATATATTTTCAAATGTAATTATCTCAGTGAGGCTAAAACGTAATTGTTTTGACCAGCCAGCTTCCAAAATCGAAAAGTCCTTAAATCCCATCAAGTCAACTATACATTAACTACAGCACAATCACTATGTGTTAGTTCATGTCAGCACACCGTGGAATCAGCCTTCACATG
Organism: Danio tinwini; assembly: GCA_903798205.1. Taxonomy (NCBI): domain Eukaryota; kingdom Metazoa; phylum Chordata; class Actinopteri; order Cypriniformes; family Danionidae; genus Danio; species Danio tinwini. Next base: position 2,589,239 of record CAIGQZ010033024.1, read on the forward strand.
CTCAAATATGACAGGCAACGGTGATTCTATGGCATGCATGTTGAGACATTTGCCCCTGGCTCTGTTGATACTCGAGACAAAAAAGTAAACCGTCGAGTAACTGCTCCTTAACATGTTGTCATTCACACTCACATGAGGGCTGTTAATGGCGCGAACCCAACTGTGATGACTAACAATGCTGTACAGTATAGGTGAAAAATATTCACTTTGATAGATCACCTCAACTGGAGTAAAACTAAGGAGTTTTGAAACATTTTAGTTGATATATGCACAAAGTTGGTGAGATTTTCAAATGTTTTTGAAATAAGTTTGCTGTGTTTAAATAATTTTAAGATCATATATATATATATATATATATATATGTATGTATGTATGAACATATAATGTATGTATGTATTAATATGACAAATGTTGTTAATGCACATTTAATTAATGTATCATTTTGTATTTCTGATTTTTAAAAATGAAATAAAAAATATATAGAAAACATTAAATAAATGTATAATGTATGTATAAATAAAATAAATAAAATATCTATGAATAAAATAAAATGGAATAAAAGAGAACAAAACAAAACAAAATAGAATAAAACTAAATAAAACAGAATAGAATAACAAAACAAAACAAAATAGAATAAAATAAAATAAATCAAAACTAAATAGAATAAAATAAAACAAAACAGAATAAAACAAAACAAAATAGAATAGAATAAAATAAAACAAAA
>CAIGQZ010033024.1:2589972-2613775 GCA_903798205.1 Danio tinwini
AATAAAATAAAACAAAACAGAATACAACAAAACAAAACAGAATAGAATAAACGAAACAAAATAAAACAAAACAAACTAAAATAGAATAAAACAAAATAAAACTTAATAAAACAAAACAAAACAAATCATAATAAAATAAAACAAAACAGAATAAAACAAAACAAAAAACAAAACCAAAACAAAACGGAATAAAATAAAATATAATAGAATAAAACAAAACAAAATAGAACAAAACAAAACAATGCAGAATATAATAGAATGAAACAACAAAACAAAAAACTAAACTAAATACAAAAAACAAACAAAACAAAACAGAATAAAAAACTGAATAAAATAAGACAAAACAAAACAGAATATAATAGAATAAAACAATGAAACAAAATAGAATAAAACTAAATTAAACAAAACAAAACAATGCAGAATAAAATAGAATAAAACAACAAAACAAAAAATACTAAACTAAAAATAAACTAAGAATAAAAACAGAATCAAATAAAACAAAACAGCAGAATATAATAGAATAAAACAAAATGAAACAAAATAGAATAAAACTAAATTAAACAAAACAAAATAGAACAAGACAAAAGAAAACAAAGCAGAATATTTTATTTAAAATTAATATAAAAATAAATAAATAAATAAATAAAATAATAAATAAATAAATAAATAAATAAATAAATAAATAAAATAAAATAAAATAAAATAAAATAAAATAAATAAATAAATAAATAAATAAATTAAACAAAAATCGTAGCATAAGGGTAAATCGGTGAAGGGAAGATTTTGGAATCAGGTTGAGTGTGAATTGCCAGAGAGTGTTTGCCGTTCAACATACCATCATTCCTCCTGTGAGACTGAAATGCATAGTGACAGATCCTGAGGCAATTTTCTGTGCGTCTCTCGAAAGCACGCTTGATTCAAGATGAATTCTGAGCCTGCCAGGCACATCTGTACCAACCTCGTCTCACACTCACAAAACCTAAGGAAACGAAAACATGAAGAGAAAAGACTGGCATGATGAAAGTATGTCCTGTGAGAGCATCCGTGACTTCCCTTTTTTTTTATCTCTTTTTGTATTTTTGTTTTTAAATGAATATAAACGGAAAAAAAAGCAGAAAATAAAACTGCAAATGTATGCACGCATGTTGCAAAATCAAAAGGACACGTGGCTTTAATTATGTCCTTTTTGTTTTTCCCACAAAGTTAAATGGCTATAGAATTTACCTAAACAAGACCCAGCTTGTCCTGAACCTTCTCCCACCTTTTCAACTCACATATCATATTTTTGCCTTTCATATTTCTCGATGATTGATGTCCTGTCAGAAGAATGACGCTGCATGTACTGTAGCTTATAGTATGGAAATGGAGTGGCATGTTTCTTTCTTTGAGGTCAAGATCATTTTGTATCCATGAAATGCAACCGACCCGATCTCTGTGTACTTTATGTGCTGACTTATACTGTTTTGCCCCAGAACAGGAATTCAAAGCTTCATTTAGCAGGGCTATTTTTTTCCCAACTGTTTATATAGATATTGATCTCAAACAGTTAGAGGTAGATGTCTGCACTTGTTCTTTGTGTCAGAAGGTCTATAAAGCTATTTTCTCAACCACAACTGCATAGATGAGATAATAAACTATTCAAATAATATCCATTATGGTTAGGCTAACAGCCAAACATGAACTATGACACAAAAAGGTAGACGATTTGAGAAGCATTTTTGCTTTTGTTTAAGGTTTGAAACAATATTAGATGTGATTCATAAGTCATTCGCCTGTGAACTGGATCACCTGCTTTATTGTTTTGAACCGCAGTGAAATATTGATTCATAAGAATGAATCATGTATTCATGATTCACAATGCATTAATTTCAGTGTAATGGTTTTGTTTTTCAGTAACCAGACTTTACTAGTCCCACTGTTTGTTTTTTGATTCACTACAAACATCTGACTCATTAAGATGATTGGTTTGTGAATCGTACTGTACTGGTTCCATTGAATGTTTCAGATTTGTTATACAGAACCAATGTATTAGCTTATAAAAGCCCCTTTTACACAGTGATACTGAAAAAATATCCGGAAAAAAATCTGGATTTCAACGGTAAATAAAAAAAAAGCGCTGTTTACACAGGCACAGACAGACGTTCCGGAATTTTTCCGGAAAATACCATTCACACATTCATTCCAAATTACCCGTAAATTCTGACATCAACCAAAAATGAGCTCTAAAAGGCTGCACTTGTATTTGTAAAAATTTGACTACATTACAAACTCTGTGGATAATTATTGTGAACAACTTCGATGAAAACATCTGAAGGAACACGTTCCTATGCCGAGGTGCATATAATCATGTGTGTGCTGGCGCTCACCGGCTGCTTCACGTGCACACACCTCAACAATGGTTTATCATAAGCATTTTATTGATTATTTTTTACACAGTTGGCATTAAGAAGGAACATAGAAACGTTATCTGAGTCACATCTAGCAGCTAAATGTGTCTGGAAAAATATTTAAAGGATTTTATTTTAATAAACAGCGCAAATGTGTCTGAATGTTCTGATTGGCTGGAGTACATGTCTCACGTCAGTGTATTCTAAGTGTGAATGTGCTCTTTCCGGCGATCTTCCTTCTGCGTTCACACGACGTAGCATTCCGACAAATTACTGATAATCTTACAACTTCTCTTTCTGGAAAATTGCCAGAATGAATTTACCGGTATTTTCACAAAGGGCCTGTCCACACATGATCCCTTTTTGGAAAATTGCCGGTAATTTTTCAGAAAGGTCTGTATGTGTGAAAAGGGCTAAAGACTACATATATGAAGAATGAGTACTTAGAACAAGAGTGTCAAACTCTGTTTAGTTCCAAACTAATTTAATCCTTCAGGCTTGTTTGAAACCTAAAGATAATTATGTTCCCTCAAGGAACTGAGTTTGACCCACCTAACTTAGAATAATGTCTTTGTACATTCCACTGAAGGTTTTGATTCATGTATTTGTTAATCTGACCCCATAATAGAATTAAATTATATTATGAAATATGCTGATGATACTGCCATCTTAAGTCTTTTACACAAAGACATGGACCTATCATCCTACCACAGTGAAATCGATACTTTCATTTATGTTAAATGTAAAAAAGACACAAGAAATGGTCCTTGACCCAGGAGGTTTATCTGAACATAGGCCTATGTTCATTATTAAAGACACAGTGATACAACAAGTTGCATCTTACAGATACCTGGAGTTCTATATGGACAGTGTTTTTTGTTGGAGGACACACATTGACAGCTTGTGCACACAACTACAACAGAGGCTTTATTTTTTTTTTAAGAAGGCTGAGATTGTATGGTGTGGGTAGCAATATCTTGCTTGTTTTTTACAGAGCTGTCTAAAAGTCTTATTTGCTATGGAATCACAGTCTGGTTTGGAAATCTGTCAGTTCGTTTGAAAAAATAAATGGGTTCATATTCAAAAAACAGCCATAAAAATCATAGGAATAAAACAAAACGAGTCCATACAGACTCTACATGAACAGGTGGTCATGAGCCCTTTTTTCAGTGAATATCAGCTGTTACCATCAGGAAAAAGACTGAGAATGCCAATGTGTAAAACCAATAGATTGAAGCTTTCGTTTGTTCCTACCTCGATAAAACTGTTGGACTCTACCAAGAACAATGCACCTGTAGTGTATTAGCACCTGACTGTGTTCTGTGCTTTATATATTTTATATCTATATGTGCTCATTTTGTAAACAATGTATGTTTTTAATGGTTTTGTTTGATGCAATGTTGTAGCACTTTTTTTGCTTAAAGGGCACCTATTTTAACCCTTTTTTAAGATGTTATATTAATATTATGGTTCTTCTGAGCGTGCCAGTTTAGGTTCAGTTTAAAACACAATTCAGATTTTTTTATTATGATGTGTTAAAAAGTGTCATTTTGGGGGCGTGTACACAGTTTGCTGTTTTAGGGGCGTGTTGCTTCACATGAAAACTAGTTTCGACTTCCCGCCCAACTTAACAAGTGGGCGGAGCCAAGAGCTCCCCAGCTGTGTGTATTGGAATAGACAGGCAGACAGAGAGAAGCAACATGAGAGTACCAGCATTCAGACGTACATGTAGGACTCAGACACAGACCAAGCAGAGAGTACAGAATCATGTGTCTTTGTATAGTTTTATAGCCAGCTGTGTGCTAGTTTAAAGCTCCGAACTTGTAGCCTACACCGAGACTAATAAAGCACAGTGAATTAACTGTGACTGAAGGGCATAACACACTGGATGCACTGCGACACGGCGCGCACATGACAGTTGAAAGTATCGCACACTTGCAGCGCCGGTGTGTCACCCGATAGAAACTTATGTTTAGAATTCAGAAATGCATGCCGCTGCGTGGCGCGACGCTGAGTGTAGCCGAGTGGCGCTTCTTGTGTAGGACCTGCTTGAGGCTATAACTAAAGGGCGTCATACACCAGATGCGTCGCTCAGAGCCACGATGCGGCACACTAGACGCGCACATTCGCATGTTATTTAAAATGAAACTATTCAGACTACGCTCTGTGGCACGGCAGAAATATGAACAGTGTCCTGAGCAGGGCCAGCGCGTCCATAGAGGCGACCTAGGTGGCAGAATAGTGAGCAAACGCCACAGTCGTCACTTTCACCCGCGACAACGCGAAATGCATGGCGCTGCGCATCGTTAGTTCGTTATTTCCAATGGAGGGACGCGCACGTGAGGCAGCGCACTCGCACTTTCCAGCTGCACCTAGTTAAGATGACAGGAAGCTTCTGTGATCGCGGGAAATGCAAACCGCAGAAGTTTAAGGAAGACACAATGAAAAGTACACATGTATGCAAACACACCAAAACTCACAAACACTGGTGTGGAGGAGAGCGATAACGTGGTGAATGTTGAGCCCAATGAGCCTTCCATCTAAAAATAGAGCAAAGTGTTTCTTTGGTGACGTCGCTTTGACTCACACGCTGAAAATGGCGGATGTGAAACAACATACTGAGGAGATGGTAATGCACATCTGTCAATCAATATTGGTGGGCGGGAGACCGCACTCCTACGTAAAATTGATCGATCTCAAAACAGCTCCAATTGGTCCACAGTTTTTATGTTGTTAAATTGAAAAAAAAGGACCGAGTGTGTTTATATCACCCCAATATGACGGTCTATACACTATACCTGCAAATATGTCTGTCCAAACAGCTTGAAAAGCAGATTTTTCACCATAGGTGCCCTTTAAGACAAATTTCCTCTCAGAGACAAATAAAGTTGAGCCTATCCTATCCTATTTGTCTCAATGTTTTTGATTCATTGTAATGAATGAACTAATTTGTTAGGAACATTTGTTTCTCCATTAGATTTCATCAGTTACTAAGATTTTTTGATTTGCTCTACATAACAGATGAATATGAGTGAACTATTCATGAATTGGACTTCAGTAATTACACTGTGTTTTTTTTTTTATTTAATATACAGAGACAACATTTTTTGGTGAATTAGATTCTTTGATTCAACTGGAAGTTTTCTATTTACTATACAGAATAGGCATGGCACGATAACCGTTTTCAAGGTTTACCATGGTTTGGAGAAGTCAAGGTTTAAAAAACGTCAAAATCTTCTCTTATAGCGATCGTACCTATGGTATATTTAAGTTTTTATGTGTTTTTATGACTATTTTATTTGATTTATTTGTTATTCCACATTAAAAGTTATTGGTCAGGCCATGATTCAGCAAACATCTGAAAAAAAAAAATTGCTTACTAACCAACATTCAGCATGCACTCAAAATTTTTTATTTTTTTTTGCTTGTTCAAACTATTTAAAATAAGCTGAAACAACACAATTCCTGAGATTTCATTGGGACAACTTAATTTCTTTTATGTTCAATCCACACAAATTTGTTAAAAGTGTTAAGTTTTACCCTGATATTTAAAAATAGAATATATTTTAGAGCAGTAATCACAATACTGTAAAAGTGTGATATTTTTTTATCATACCATCAGAATCTTACACCGGTGCATGCCTATTACAGAATATATTTGCTTATGAATTGGATTAAATTGGTTCCACTAGAATGCTTTGATTTAATTTTTATTTGTTCATGACTTCAACTTAGTCATATATCTGATTTAATGTAAAGAATCAACTCATCCGTTTATGAATACAAATTCACAGATTCATTTTTAATCCACAAAAAAAAAAACTGAATAAGGATTTTTTTTTTCCATGGAACTGGCTTCACCAGCCTCATGGTTTTTTGATTTAGGTAAATTATATGCTAAGCAAATCTGCGATTGTCATGCACATCTTGAAAGGGAAGCACAGTTGTGTGATCAGTAGTAAATCTCCCCCATAGGCCAGTGGACACTCTCACACGGAAACTTCAAACATCCACAAAGAAACCCCCATAGCATCACAATAGGTGCATCTTAGATTGCATCCTTTTGCACTAATATCTGCTTGTCTGCAGTATAAATAGCATATGTAGCGCATTCATAATAAAAATTCTAAAAATAAAGAATAAGCACACTTTAAATACCTATGATGCAATTATTCAACCAATAAAAAGAGGTGTGGAATGTTGAACATTTCTGTTACAGCCTTCCTCACATAGCAGAAGTGGTACTTTATATTGTATTGTGCAACTGTGAGTGATTATGCCAGTATTACCCTGACAGTTATTATTTCACTAATTTGCCAATTGTTAATACCTTGGCTTGAAAACGGTTTGAATTTCTATTTAATAAAAAACAGTGTTCCATTTGGGATTTTACTTAACTCATAAACTATGGCTGAATGTATCAGAGCATATTGTGTCACTTTACACAATACACTATGCGCAAATATCATTAAGAGAAGATTTAACTGCTTCCACCTAATCAATGTGACAAATATTTACATGACTACTGAACCAGAAGGATTTATTTCAAACACTCGAATAAAGTTTTTTTTATTTATGGCCAGGTGACTACGTGATACTTGCTCCTCTAAAACACCCCAAAGTGGCTCAATAATAATAAGATCTGGTGACTGTGCAGGCCGTGGGAGATGTTCAACTTCACTTTCATGTTCATCACACCACTCTGTCACCAGTCTTGAGGTATCAAGACATTTGAAATTATTCAGCAGGTTAACGCTCCTGCTCATTTCAAGCTCCACATCAAAGTTTCTGAAAGCAAATAAGGTCAAGGTGCTCCAGGATTGGCCAGCCCAGTCACCAGACATGAACATTATCGAGCATGTCTGGGTAAGATGGAGGAGGCATTGAAGATGAATCCAAAGAATCTTGATGAACTTTGAGAGTCCTGCAAGAACACTTTCTTTTCCTTCCAGATGACTTTATTAATAAGTTATTTGAGTCATTGCAGAGATGTGTGGATGCAGTCCTCCAAGATCATGGGAGTCATACACAATATTAATTCTTTTTCCACTGCACCATGACTTTATATTCTATACCAATGCAATCTCACGGCAATTCGTAACTTTTTGATTTAGTGGCTAATTCGTATGAATTCGTATGATCTAATTCGTACAAATAGATACAATTTGCTTGTCACCAAATGACGGTTGGGGTTAGGGGTGGGGTTAGGTGCCATGCCTCCTTTTTAAAATCATACATTTTCGTATGACTGAACTCAAACAAATTCTTACGAATTAGCCACTAAACTGACAAAACGTAAAATACTTACGTTTCCTCATGAGATCAGGCTGTTCATACTGTACATTATTTCTGTTAAGTGACAAGACTTTAGGAAAAGTCAAACCTTACTGCCCTAATTAAACAATTAAAAGTCAAGGCATGATCAGATTTTTGGTAAAATAAGCATAATCTAGAGGTCTTTGCCTTTCATATCAGCCACTTCTGATATCAAATGATCAACTAGAAATCAAGTTATTATTTGTTGTTCCTAAACTTGGATAGCCAACAAGACTTTTGTCAGCTAGTGTATAAAGAGCAGAGTCATCTGTTCAGAAACTAATAGAATAAATTGGACACACATAATATTTTTTGTGCAATCATTCTATAAATTCATGTCAATAAAAAAGGCATTTTATTAGAACATTTTTAACTGTTTACTTTCAATACAGACGGCAAACTCACATTCTTAGCAAGTAAACACACTTTCGCTTATGATCTTGCATGTGAATGTGCAGTGTCAGTCATTTATCACATCAGTCTCGCGCACTTATACTGTCAGCCCCTCCGCGCGCAGCAGTGGCAGATGGAGCCGGAGCGTGAGGAAAGAGGCTTCCTGCTGCGTGTCCATTCTCACAGTTCAGTTGTGGGGTGGCAGAAAGCATGTGGGCTAAAAAAGCCTCACGTCGCAACACAGGGCAGAGGAATAAATGAACAAAGTCCAGATCATCACAGGGGCCTGATGACCAGGGACCAGTTATTTTTGTTCACCTCAAAAAACATTCCTTCACCTCCTCCTTCTTCATGCTTCTGTCTCCCTGTGCTGGTTCTCCATTTTGAGACTCCATTCATGCTCTAATCGCTCGGACAATGGACTTGGGCTAGGCCTCTTGCCGTCTTTGATTGAGCTAAGAAATCGCATCCTGTCAAATGTAAACCAAAGGCCAGCACAATCTGTGATAGTATGTGGGGAATGGAGGACCATCTGTCCCTCGCAGAAGGACCCGCATCAGAAGAGGTTTCAACAGTGCCTGATGTTAGCAACATATGCCATGACTTTTAGGAATCTTACTTAGAGACACGCTATAATAAAAGACTGGGGGAAATTATACTATAAAAACCTGTTAATAGACTAACTTTGTGTATATTTTGATATTTCATGTAATTGTACGCACAATTATGATAGTTGATGTAATTTTAGAGTAAGGTACGAGTTTAAAAAGTCCAAGTAATCTTAAAATGTAAAATTGTAAAAGTTGTAAATTGACAGAATTCTCTGTAAGAAATCACAACTGACGTTTTTGTCATTTGTTTTCAGTCTTTCTAAAAAAAAAATTATTTAATTAAATTAAAAAATCCAATATTGTATGTTCCCAGCAGGCACAGGACGTCTATATGACGTCAGATTGATGTCTTACTCCAATGTCATAGGACATTGCATTTTGTTTGGAAATGAAAATTGAGCTGACGTCAGAACCCAACGTCCAGATATTGCATTTTGGTCACTTTCCAATGCAACCTAAAAACAACCAAATATCAACGTCTAATGATGTTATAGATGATCTTATAGCTTGATGTTGTGTGGACATTACCACTATTACCACTATCTATCAGATGTTGGATTTTGGTTGCCACACCTGATGAATAAATGTCAGTATTTGACGTCAATATCATGTTGGTTTAAGATGTTGGCTCAACGCTGGATTTTGGTCACTTTCTAACACAACCTAAAATCAACCAAATATCAATGTCATTTCACATCGTTATGGGACGTCAAAATAACATAGTCCTTAGACGCTGGCAAACTAAATCTAACCTAATATTAATGTACTATTATGTTTTGTGTCTGCTGGGTTACTATGCTTACCCAGCAAGCATTTTTTGTTTTTAAAAGATGTCTGATAGATGTCTATTCGACGTCTAAACATAGTCGTCTTGGCTAAAACAAGGCTAAATTTAGGCTGTAAGTGAAAATCTAAGAATAGGCCAAGACTAGTCATTAAATAAACAGAAATGAATGACTACACATATAAAGTCTGTCTAATCTGTCTATTTGATGATTAGTCTTTTGGGCTATTCTTAGATGTCTATTAGATTTTCACTGACAGCCCAAGTTTAGCCTTGTTTTAGCAAAGCTGTCTATGTTTAGATGTCTATTAGATGTCTATTAAACACAAAATAGTTTGCTGGGTAGGATTTGTAACCTCAGCATTTGGAAAATATAACTAAGATTAAATTAGCTGCATTATTTGTCAATGTAAATGTAAAACAGAGACTAGAAAACTGTTAAATTTACATTAATTCAGTAAATTAAAACTTTTTTCTGTACATTTAAGGACAGCAACTTTATTTTACCTATCTAACGTTAACAAAGATAACAGAAATACTGTTATAAATGCATTGTTTATTGTTTGTTTATGTTAGTAACATTACAATAAGGTTGTATTAGTTAAAGTAATTTTTTTAAATGCTGTTATCAGCTCTTCTTTTTATTATTTAAGTATGTATTTACAGTATGTTTGTGTGTATTTTTTTGTTTACACTGTACTGTAGCTGTAAACCTGATGAGAACAGAAGTGTGTGTTTGTCCAATCTTTGACCTTTCATCCAAGTTCACTTCACAACAATCGTTTTGCGTTCCTATTTCCTTGACCGGCCTGACACTCGCTCTTTTGCTCCCCCATTGATACTTTTCTCTTCCTACTCTTTACATCACTCCATTTTTTTGCCCAGTGTGGCCAGACACCATGCGGTCTGGATGCTGTCTGCTTTGCGCCTTCTTTAAAGGCCCAGTGAATCTGCAGAGTAACGGCTATTGTGTTTCTCTATTGATCCCTGACCGGCCATATTGAGGCCCAGCAGGATTTCAAAGAGACAAAAGCAGTGTACTGCATTGTCCTGTCTTCTAAATGAAGAAGTCCGTCCTCCTACGGAGAGAAGTCCCTGGAAATGTCAGCAGAGAGAGGGTCCGTGGGGGAGCACGCAAAGGGGGGGAATGGTTAATTATTAATACGGCAATACAGCTCTTCAACAATTGCTTTACTCCCTGCTAATTTCTACAATGATGAAGGAATCCCTATAGATGTGCACAGATGTTTTTTTTCCTCCCTCTGGATCAAGCATTACGACATATTCAGAGTAAACTGTGTGGAGATTCCATAACATTTTTAGATTAGTTCACTTCTAGAGTAATATATAAACCATAGAAGTTGACCATAGAAGCCACTTTAGTCCTGCGTTTTTTTGTCAAAAACTTAATTACTTTCAACTGAAGAAAAAAAAATATGTGTGTATATATATATATATATATATATATATATATATATATTATATTATATTTTATTATAAATATATTTATATATAACATTAACAATAACATGATATTTCATCACAATTGGACAGAAACCTTTTATGTCTAAACCCACTACTTCATTCATTCACTCATTTTCCTTTGGCTTAGTCCCTTATTTATAAGGGGTCGCCACAGCAGAATGAACCGCCAACTATTTTGGCATTTGTTTTACACAGTGGATGCCCTTTCAGCCACAACACAGTACTGGAAAACATCCATATACTCTTGCATTCACACACACACACACACACCCATACACTACGGCCACTTAAGTTCATCCAATTCACCTATTGCGGATGTGTTTGGACCAGCCTGATCTCACGAGGAAATGTAAGTATTTTACGTTTTGTCAGTTTAGTGGCTAATTCGTACAAGTTGAGTCGTACGAAAATGTAAGATTTTAAAAAGGAGGCATGGCAACCAACCCCACCCCTAAACCCAACCGTCATTGGGTGATGAGCAAATCGTACTAAATGGTATGAATTAGATCGTACAAATTCATACGAATTAGCCACTAAATCCAAAATGTTACGAATTGCTGTGAGATTGTGTTGGTTTGGACTGTGGGGGAAACCAGAGCACCCAGAGGAAAGCCACACCAACACGGGAAGAACATGCAAACTCCACACTGAAATGCCAACTGGCCCAGCCAGGACTCGAAACAGCAACCTTCTTGCTTGGGGTCACAGTGCCAACCACTAAGCTACTGTGCTGCCCACCCACTATTTTAAATAAGTCAAAGCTATTATTAATGTGCCTAATGTATGACACTTTGGGATTGTGTAAATAACATTTTACCACAATTAAGCTCAAATGGAGGTTTCAGACCAGCAAATTCTGTGTGTGGTCCAGCCAGATCCCATAAGGAAGTTTTATGTATTGTCAGAAAGTTCAAAATATGTCATTAAAATGAGCTGAAACAACACAATTCTTGAGTTTTTTGAGGGGACAACTTAATTATTATTATTTTTTTGTTGAATCCACTTAAATTTGTAAAAACTAATAGGTTAACTTAATTTTTCCAAATCAACTGTGTGGAACCCAGCATTTTTACAGTGTTGGGGGATGAGCAATTAGTCATTTAATGAGGGATAGTCGTTGAATCAAAACTTTATGGATTGCTGTGAGATTGCGTTGGTTTTATTCAAGGTTAGAATGGTCCTGAGTAAGTGTATTGCATTGTTTTCATAACCTTTCATAAAGTTTTACTCCACTCAACTTTTCTCTACACTTGGCCGAAATATTATATTGTACAGGATAATGTGCAATGTAAAGCTTAATTAAGACAGAATGACTAAACAGCAATTTTTAGACACTCTTCTCTACTCAACAGGTTTATAAAACATTAGCAATGACAGACAGTGTTTCTTGAATAAACAAACCACTGTAATTATTTAAACAGCCAGTTTATATCCTTGCATTATAAACAACAGCTGGTCCAAATTGTGTGAGGAATTTTATTTAAAATGGGGGCAAAGCTGAGCATTTACTGACAGTTTGAGGATCCAATAAAGTTGAGGTTTAGTCACAGCTTTTTTATATATATATATATATATATATATATATATATAAAAAGTAATAATTTACTTGCCCTCTCAAGCCATCCTGGGTGTATGTCTTTCGTCTTCAAGATGAACACAAATCAGAATGATATTAAATAATAACCTGGCTTTTGTAATGGCATTGGGTGGTGCCTGAGCTTTTGAAACTCCAAAAAGAGCATCACTTGATGCTGGAATTCAGTGATAGTTTCAATTTTTTATTGAGCTGAAAAATGTAAATCATTAATATTTCTTTAAGTAAAATTAAACTCAGCCATGATTGTGTGATAAAGTTAGAGTGTATGCCAGTAAGATGATGGCTCAAGAAATGATGCCCTACACAACAAAATTTAAGTAAGATTTTTGGGTTAAAGGTTTTAGCAAAGATGACGATGCAGAGACTGTGTTAACCAGCCATGCTCAAAAGGACACTGAATGAGTGGAAAGGATATCCACAGACTGCAGAACCATCGACCTTGTCCGGGACAGTACCGCTTACTATCAAGGTGAATTTTTGTTAGGAAAATACCTACTGTATGACACAGCAAAGAAGTAAAAAAAAAAAAAAAAAAAAAAGATTGCAGAAAGTACTTCCATTGCACTTACTGGACACCACTGGATGTGACCAAAGCTACCTCAGTGTAACAGCGCAGCTAATCAATAACAACTGGCATCTGCACTCATTCATTTTATAGGCAAGTTAAACATAATGAATAATAAAAAAACAAGATAATAAATCTAGAGAATCTGCTTTCTTAAATTAGTTTGTCTTGCATATATTTCATCACTGCACATTTACAGTTAAATCATATATTTTACATTTGCGATTGATTTAGGTTAATCAAAGACCGTGATTGCAATTAATGTGTTAAAACATTTTAATCGATTACGAGCTCTATATGAAGATTTCAGATGAAAAAGCCTCTGAAATTTTTTTTTTTCTAAAATGTGCATTTTTCTTAAGCTCATATGTGTAAGTTCAGTCATTTTAGTTTTATTGTGATAAATGGGTTCTTTTAATTGCCTTTAAAGAGAAAAAACTGAAGAAAAAGATAAGAGGTTGAGAAAAATGCTCATTTTAGAAGAATATTTCTTCCATCTTAATGTTTCAAATCATAAAATAAATTACAATATTTAACACAAAGCTACCACATTTAAACACATCATGCAGTAATGAAATGAAGATTTTTATTATTAAGGGAAAGCAAAAATACAAAACTACAATTAAGTTATTTGTAATAACTTGCAATGAGCCTGTAATAGAGCTGTGGAGAAATTTTGCCCAATTCATCTTTGCAGAATTGTTGTAAGTGAGCTACATTGAAGGGTTTTCGAGCATGAACTGCATTTTCAATGTCATGCCACAGAATATCAATTGGATTCAGATCAGGACTTTTACTAGTCCCCTCCAAAGTCTTCATTTTGTTTTTCTTCTGCAATTCAGAAGTTGACTATATCATTGGACACATTTGGATCAGTGTCCTGCCGCAAAACCCTAATTCGCTTTAGCTTGAGGTCAATAACACAGGGGTGCCCAAACTCAGTCCTGGAGGGCTGGTGTCCTGCCGAGTTTAGTTCCAGTCCCAATTATTCACACCTGAACATGCTAATCAGTGTCTTCAAGATCACTTGAAAGCTATAAGAAGGTATGTTTGATTAGGGTTGGATCTAATCTCAAGACAGCTGTGTTGATTTTACACCACACATAATGGAACACACACCTTTCAAAAAGTTACTTTTTTGTCTCATTCCAAAGTGTATTTTCCCCCAAATTTATTTAGGATCATCAAGATGTTTTCTTGCAAAACTGAGACAAGCCTTTATCTTCAGCAGTGGTTTTAATCTTGGAACTCTGCCATGCAATCTATTTTTGCTCAGTGTCTATCTTATGGTGGAGTCATGAACACACACCTTAACTGAGGCAAGTAAGGCCTGCAAATCTTTAGATGTTGTTGTGGAGTCTTTTATGACCTCTTGTTTGAGTTGTCACTGCGATCTTGGGGTAATTTTGGTCCACCGACCATTTGTATATAATAGTTCTCACTGAGGTTTACTAGTCCCAAAGCTTTAGAAAGGCCTTTATAACCTTTTTTTTCTAGATGGATAGATCTTAATTATTTTTTTCTCATTTGTTTATGAATTTCTTTGGATCTCTGCATGATGTCTAGCATTTGAGGATCTTTTGGTCTACCTCACTTTGTGAGGCACGTCCCATTTAAAGTGATATCTTGATTGTGAACAGGTGTGGCAGTAATCAGGCCTGGGTGTGGTCAGAAAAATGTAACTCAGGTATGATAAACCAGAGATAAGTTTTGTGAAAAACAGTGGCAAACACTTTTTTTCAAACAGTGCTATGTAGTTTTGTATTTTGCTTTCCCCTAATAATACAAACCTTCATTTAAAAATATTTTTACTTGTGATATCTTTGACTAATATTTAAATTTGTTTGATTATCTGAAACATTAGTGTGACAAACATGAAAAAAACAACACTACAGTATATATACATAGCGTGAGCAAATAAATACCTATAGAGCTAAAATGCAATTATGCCAGTGGCCTTCTCCTGAAAGTGCTATTCCTGTGCCTGCGCTCCTCTAATGAACTTGCTCTCTCTCCACTAGCTTAATCCCTCTTTTCAGTTAGAGGGTCATTTGGTGCCGATGCACTTCCAAGCCTTTCCAAAGTTTAATTAAACATTCCCCAGTTTCAGCCAGACTGCCCTTCTCCCCGCTGGCCCATTCAGAGCATTGTGAAGAGTAATGGCGTCCTTGTTTGGTTTAAACCGGTACGCCAAGCCCTGTGGCTCTTTGGTAAAGAGGATGCTGTGCTTCCTTGTAGTTGGAGGTGGTGGGGAGGTTTAATGAGTCTACGAGGCAATGATCTGCCAGGACAATGCAGATTCATTTACACACCAGTGTCACATAACCACACGTGTGCTCCTTCTAGAGCTTCACTTAAAACTACACTCTCACCGAGCTGCACTGGCCAGAACGTCAGCAAGAAACCCAGTTTGCTTTAGTAGAAACTGCCTGCTTGTCTGAAGTAACTGAGGTTTTTCCTTTTCGTCCTCCATGTGAACCACATTTCTAATTCATTATCATCTTAAAGAAGCACTTCTTCAAATATAAATTCAAATGGCTGTAATCTCCTCGCCATCTGCCTGTGTTAATACGTGGGCTGACTATTATGGAGGTGATAAGACAAAAGTCAAGCTTTAGACCAAAATCTTTGTTTTGTCATCTATCTATTCAGTTTCTTATCTCCCTTCACCAGGCCTCGAGAGCACAACAGATACAGCCTTTCTCTGACCATTTCAAGACCGGTTGTGTTTGAGAGCATTTCTTATGGGTCAGTTGATTCCCTTCTCTGTGTTTGTTTGCCTCATTCTCTCCTTAACTAGATTCAATGTGTTTGCTTTTACTTTTTTAGTTTTTTTGGGACTGGGGGGGCTGACACTTTGCAAAGGTTGAGTGAAACAACCCGTCGGGTCTCTGGGGGCTTTGGTTGACCAAACAGGTCTGCAAGCATATGGAAAGGGTCTGGCAATCAAATTACCTTTGTCTTCTTTGGGTAAAGAAATAAAAATGGCCTTTAACTCAGACGGACGTTCAAAGGGGTCGGGGCAGGCCAGCGCTAGGGGTGAGATTCCATGGGTGCTAATTAGTAAATGAAATAATTAGATCATCTTTCTCACATCATTCACAGGAAGCTTGAAGGCAAAGACTGGTGGTATGTATAAGGGTTAGAGGGGCATTTTCAAGAGAAAAGAGTAATCCAATAATTTCTCTGCATTATTCAGAAACCTTTCTTAGTCTCAGAAGCCTTTGATCCCATTGACGCACTGAAAATAATGCAACTTCCATATGAAGCCAATTGTTTATTTGCTAGTGTATAACACTTTCACAATACAGTTGATGAAAGGTGAATATAAAATGGATATACTTATTTGGACATATATGATACACTTATTTGGAGATATATACATATATATGGGAGAAAGTCAGGTCTGTTTACAAATAGTCTTCCAGCTACTAGTCTGCATTCTCTGATTATAAATACCTTCTTTTTACGTCTTACTTTTGGATGAAAATGTGAAAGGTGAATAGCAAAAGGCCATGGGTGGCCAATTAGAAATGGTAAAAGGAAAGGTCTCTTTGTGTAGTTGTCCCCCTACCTAACTCCTCCTTCATACTTTGTCTATGCATCTTTATAATGCTCATAGACCAATAACCCAATTACTAAACAAAGAGAGAAGCAGGCAAAAAGCCTACTGAATGTCCTCTGTTTAGAGAAGTAATATAGTCTTTGAAATGGCATGGCCACAAAAAAACCCTATTGATGCACCTGTTATTGTTTTATAGTAGTTTCTTTACATCGCCTGTGTGGGAAGAAAACTTAGCGTTGTACATTTTGTTTTAAATCTCTTACTTCTTGTAATGTATTTGTGAATTTCCTTAAAAAAAAAAATACTTTTTTTTTGTTTGTTTGCGAGGATGCAAATAAAATTCAACTAGTGATGATATAGAAATATATCTAGCATTATCTCAAATGTGTGCAAGGAAAGATATCTTGTGATAAAGTTTGTGAAAGTTCATTAGTGATCAGTGGTTTTGGGGAGTTTTGAGGGGTGCGCTCTGCATGAATAGAGCTGGAGACGTGCTCCCCAAAACCACGGATCTTTGTGTCAGCATGGCAGTGGGCTTGACTTTGGGGGGGCTCTTTGTTGGACAGGGGACAAAGCTTCCACAGAGAAAATCCCTTCAACTACAAAAAAGCTGATTAGCATGAGAAAACGTTCAGTTGAGGAACCACAGCCAGGCACGGGATGATGAAGGACTGTGGTTTTTCAGCAGTTCTTGCTGTATGGCATCGTGCATTGGAACTTCAGAATTCCCGAATGCTTAACGTTTGCATTAACTCATGAAAAAACTCAGAGAGTTTGATGAATGCTTAAAATGTTTTCCGTTCAAATGTTTTGGTTATATACAATGTTAGCAGAAGGATTGCTTTACACAATACCACATCATATATAACAGTGTGTTTGTGCCGTACAGAAGTGTCCAACTACTCAAACATGACAGAACAAGCATCTATTTTGAGTATACACATAGCCCTACAAACCAGTTTTACTTTCCTCAGAATCTCTCATCTACTTCAAATAAAATTCCTGAACAGGATGTTGTTGATTGTGATTGTTTTGGTTTACAACAGAACTGATGTTCCTGATGAGAACAGACTAGTTAAGTCTGTTAATATAAGTATGACTGCAGTGTTCATTGTGCTGAATGACAAGCAACAGGATGTGCTTGTGACTGCGAAAGTGTTTTCTTTTTCACTCATGCATTTAGGGTACACATTTACAATACACTGTCAAAACAATTTGTACAATTTATGAAAAAAAGGAAGTTGTGGTTGTTGGAATACTATTTACCATAAAAAATATGGTAGAAACCATAAAATAATTGCACAATTTTATGGTAAACAGCCATATTTGATGAATTATATTAATACACCAATAGTTTAAAGTACAAAAAAATCTACACCTTTGTTACACAGATAAAAAGACAACCAAAACTATGAAACATTGCTTATAGCAAACATTGTTTTTTCCAAAGAGAAACATTTGCTCAGTGTAGAGCTGCACAATATATCATATCAGCATCGATATTGCAGAGTGATTATTCGTAATAGTCACATTGCAGGATATATGCAATGTTAAGTTTGCATTATAATTGATAATTTGCATGCGTTTTAGATGCCTGTGATTGTATAATGACTTTAAAGGCATTCAGGTATAAGAAATTGTACCATTCGTGACCTTAAGTACGATTCATTTTATTGAATAATTTTAATTTTATCATTCAGGTACTGTACTTGAATACTGTTAGACTCCGGAAATGATAAAACACTTTATTTCAATTGTATCTTTGTCTTGATTGTATTTATAGATTGTTATGCATAAAAATACTCACAACACATGCAAATACAGAAATGCACAGCAAACAGCACAGACCACAACGAAAATGTGTCAGAGGACCCCAAAAATTAAATAAATAAAATATTAATTCTTTCCAAATAGAGAAATTGGCTGCATTTACTGTACACTGCATGGTTCAAGTGACCCAATTTTTTTCTCATTTGGCCCATTTGCGTGTAAGCAGGGAAAAAAAATAAAAATAAAAAAATCACACGGATTCTGATTTACTCAAATCAGATTCAGGCCTTGTTCATATGTGGAAATTTATGAATCGGATCTGTGTCCTCGTGTCTACAGTGTAAGCAGGTAGATCGGATTTTCACCTGTCAACGCAAGTCGCACATCATAAAAAAATTCCCAAACCTTAAATCTCATACACAAGGACTAAAAAAGCTTTTATATGTCATTTAGCACAAGTTTTTAAGCATGTTAACAAGAGAGAGAGAGTGAGAGAGAGCGCAAGTGCATACATTACATCACATGCATAAGTCACACCATGGAATTGACATTAAGATGCCTACTGGTTTAAAAATGCCTTGATTAAAGGAAGATGACCAAATGAGAACTTTTTTGCCACAAACTATAGTAAAACTTGTCAAAAAGAATTAAAAAAAGAAACCCTGCAAACAGATTAAATACAGGAATGTATCAGGAAAATACAGGAAAAGAGTGCTCTTATATTATTAGCTGTCAGTCAACGTCCGTTCTTTTTTTCCTGGTCATTGCGTCTTTGCCGTGTACAGTGTAAATGCAGTCAATCAGATACGAGTCATGTTTAAAAGATGAAGCGGGTCATCAAAAAAAATCTGATGTAGTCACAAAATCGGATTTGACCATCAAGATCTGCAGTGTTAATACTGCTATTATGTCATCTGATGAAATTGCACTCATATATCAATATATAATAATAAATAAAAACATTGCAATGTTAGATTTTTCCAATATCGTGCAGCCCTAGCTCAGTGTTATTCACACAACTGCCTTTATCATGACTTTAGTGTACTTTAGTGTCACGTACACGGCACTAAAGTAATGCAATAAATATATTATTGATCAACATCAAATGTAACAAAATGTCAATTATAAGTAGATGTAACATAAAATGTACACCATAATTTTAAAAGAACATACATCTATGTAAAAGCATAAAAAGTGAAGTGTCATACAAGCGAATTCTGGAAAAGTCAATTAATGATTATTCACGGTATAGACTATCTACAGTATATACCAAGTATAACCAGGACACAGGTTTTAACTGTACCATTTTTACTGTTTCTTACTGATAAAATCACAGCCAATTTTACATTGAATATCAATGCTTGATTTCCTGAGATTCAAACTCATGTCCATCCAGCCAGTGAGCTTTTCTGTTTGAGCTTACACCACAGAAAAGTTCACGCGAACTTTACTCCACCCTCCAATCCTTTTTGCAGTTTAATCTCTTGACCGGTCAGCCAAGAACTCAAGCCCGTTATTTTGCACCCCGGAGGTTGAAAGGAAGTTCCCCAGCACGGACATACAAATTTCTCATCCCGCGCTTAATGTATCCTGGGGTCTTGATGCAGTCGCCTAGCAAGTGCTCAGTCAGTAGTGGCTACTGGGGAGTACATTATCCCTAAAGTCCACTGTGACTCCTATAAGAGGATTCCAAACACCGCTGAGAGTAGCCACTGCTCTAAGTCCCTGACAGGAGGATTTCGGTCCACAAGTCATGTTCCTATACTCTAGTCCTGGGATTAAGCAGGGATAGGCCCTGCTGTTCCACCTCCTGGCCTGGTCTGTCCTCCAGTCAGGGACTAAGGGACTCCCTTTTGTCCCTGATGAAGCCCTTCTCAGCTGGGGGAGCAGAGGCTCTTTGTGTGCCCATGGGCTGGAGAGAGAGGGGCCACAACTAATGAGAGATGAGAATTACGCGTCTAAAGCCTCTCATCTTTGACAAGCCCTCTTGAAACTCTCTCTCATCAGGCCTCAGCGCTCCTGCAATAAGGAGATAATTACACTGCTGTTTGGAGTGAAAGGCACCTTAGGCTCGGCCGGAGGGAAGGGGGTCATGGGTTGACCCTAGCGTGCGGCCGGTGTGACCCCTGACAGTAGGCCGCAAAGATTAGTCTATGGTTTACAGCACTCGGGAGGGTTGACTTTTCCCCCTCAGGATGACATGCCAAAGATATCATTAAAATCAACTGTGCCAAAGGCACTGAAAGAGATGAACATGTCAACTGGTCTGGGGTCAGTTAACACGTTTTGAGTCAAGGGTTTTCCTGTTTTGACTCAGTGACGGAGATGTTTCAAGACAAGAAATGTAAACTGAGGTAGATTGTAAGTGTTGGTTAAAAACGCCGACCCTATGTTTGAGCTTAAATGCATGCAGAGAAGTCAAATCACATGATCATGATTGAAAGTTTGGTAACACTTTAGTTTAAGTACCAATTCTCACTAATGGCTTATTACCTGCCTATTATTAAGATAGTGGCTGTTTATTAGCATTTATACAGTTAATATTCTTAATCATTTTTCATCTCCATCCCTAATCCTACCAATACCTAAACTCAACTACTACCTTAATAACTATTAATAAGTAGCTAATTAGGAGTTTATATGCAAAGTTAATGGTTAATAATATTGAGAATTGTACTATAAAATTAGGTGTGACTAAAATCTTTAACAATCATTTCAGGTTATGTTCACAAAATACCATTTTCAACTATAAAGTGAAAGGATTTTTGATCATTCATTCCTTAAGCATTCATAAAGCTTGAAAATGCTGTCCTTTGTTTCTAAAAGAAAATGGTTCCAGAAGGTTTGGAAAACCATTAGTGCCTCTGTGCAAACACCATTTTTTTTAAAAGCGTGACACGATGCATATGTTTATTACATAGTTCAACCTACGGCATACACAAGTACTTGGCAACCAAAACAATAACAGAAGAATACAAGACCATATGTGCGTAGCCACACAGTGTTTCTTTACAAAGTGACATGCCAACTACTGGCCTAGCATGCAAAATACTAAATTTTGTGTAAATGAGGGCTGATTTGACAACATGGGTATACAATTTTTTCAAAAGTGTAAAGGAAAATTAGTTTTTAGAAGAATCATTGTGCCGCAAAGCGACTATGGTAGAGACAAGTTTAAGGTTTAGGCTTAAAGGGATAGTTCACCCAAAAATGTAAATTGCTCACTGTTTACTCACCCTCAAGTGATATCAAACATTTCTGAGTTTCCTTTTTCTGTAAGAAAAAAAATGAAAAATAAGTTACTTTAAAATACGTTATAAACCTAAAACCATTGACTTCCATTGTAGGAAAAGATGATATTAAAGTCAATAGTTTCAGGTCTCCAAAGTTTTTCAAAATAACTTCTAGACACTTAAACAGGTTTGTGACAAGTGAATGATGAGTAAATGATTGTTATGCAACTCTTATTTCAGAAATACCATATGGACAGGGCTGGGTTAGGTTTGGGGGTTGGGTCCAAGGTCTCAAATACATTTTTGGACATGAACGATGTTTCAGGATCAGCAAAATATGTTGACCCAGGAATGCATCTAATGCTCTGCAAAATTAAGGACATACATAATACTAAGGAAAGCCCACATTTACAACAATGAGCAAATTGGAAGCACTTTCAAAACATGCTAAAACCTAAAAAACAGTAAAGGGTGATCTTGCATTAAAGAATGTAAGCATTTAAATCACCAGACAGTACAACTGCAGCACAGGCACATAATCATCAGATCATTATTTTGCATTGATGCAGATGCTAAATTGTTATTGTTATAGTTCTAATGATTATCATTAGTGTAAACAGGTCTTCAGATGCATAGCTATAGACTCTCACCAATACCACAAGCCAGACACACTTGTTACTTTGGAAGGTTTATGCCAAATATATCACGACAAAAATAAAATCTACAATATAGAGCACTCCGAACAAATGATCTCACTAAATAAAGAAATATCTGGCCATTTCAAATGTCATTCCATTGTTTGTAAGTCCCTGAAGTAATAAAAGACAGACCTCTAATGAATAAAATTGATAATAACAGACGGCATGGACGGCGTTAAGCTCTCTGAGCTTTGGAACACCACAGATGCACTGGCACCTCATTTATTATCATCAGGACCAATGGGCCTTGATGCATTGTGCGTTCAACTCCAACTGAGCCAGTGCACTTTGCCTAGCAACATGCATCCCTGCAGGCCATTCCAGTTCAATGGCTGCCCTGGACTGTGACCTCCATCACACACACACACACACACGCACAGCAACACTGCAGACAAATGTCGTTTCTCAACACGCACTGCAAACTACAAAACGCACAGAACCGGTCTGAACAATACCAGCAGATATACCCGTCTAATCATTTATCATAAAAGAGCATAGCTCTGATCCTGGATTCCAATTGGTCAATGTAATGTTCAAGGCTTGTAAACTGCTGTTTTGCTTAATAGTACAACTTAAACTTTAAAGATAACAGATATATTATTTTATTTATAAGCTATATTACATTCAGATATATTATTTTAATATACACTATTGGTCAAAAGTTTGGGCTCAGGTTTTTTTGTTCATGTTTTTTTTTTAAGAAAATGATTCTGTTCAAGGCGGCGTTTATTAAATGTAAAAAAAAATGAATTATAAAATTCATTCATTTTCTTGTCGGCTTAGTCCCTTTATTAATCTGGTGTCGCCACATGGAATGTACCGCCAACTTATCCAGCACAATTTTACGCAGCGGATGCCCTTCCAGCCGCAACCCATCTCTGGAAAACATCCACACACTCATTTACACTCATACACTACGGACAATTTAGCCTACTCAATTCACCTGTACCGCATGTCTTTGGACTTTGGGGGAAATCGGAGCACCCGGAGGAAACCCACACGAACGCAGGGAGAACATGCAAACTCCACACAGAAACGCCAACTGACCCAGCCCAGACGAGGTTCGAACCTGCGACCCAGCGACGTTCTTGCTGTGAGGCGACAGGCAACTGCCTTCTTATTGTATGTAGTTTCAATTGAAATTATTACTTCAGTCATTACTGCTTTTATTACTATTACTATTAATATTATTATTAACAGTAATAATAATAATAATAATTAATGTTAGAGTGTTTTCTAAAGGATCATGTAACTCTGAAGACTGGTGAGTAGGATAAGCTTATTTTAAAACATTTAAAAATCGTACTGACTCCAAACTTTTGACCGGTATTGTATAAGCTATATTTTTTTCAGTGCTTGGCAAAAATTCATTGCAGCAATGAAAAAAAAAAAAATTATA
>CAIGQZ010033024.1:2656620-2675944 GCA_903798205.1 Danio tinwini
ACACACACACACACACACACACACACACACACACACACACACCCTGCGCAAAGATACACCCTGCGCAAAGATATTACAGACTGCTTACATCTGGTCCAGTTTCCTAATTAAAATATGAATTATTTTATATCCACATTAAAATCAGCAACTGATCTAAAAACATTTTTTCTGAAGAAAGTATATGAGCTGGCTATTCCATTACTATGAGCAAGCCTAACATTACTTCCCCATATTAGCAAAACATTTGAGCATAGTAAATTAAATATAACTTACATGCAGGGCTGGACGGGGTCAAAAAAAAATCAGCCCTGGTATTTTGGGCCAGAGCAGTCCACTATACAATCAAAATGCTACCCATCTGTGCACGTCCTTGAATACGTTTACCAACTCCTATTCTATAAAAGCACAAAAGTTTTGCTTAGTAAGTTGCACACTAGTTTGATCATGTACAAATATCATTTTAACTGTACTGTATAAGTATTATTATAACTAAAAGGTCTACATCATCCTGACAATCAAAAACAAAATGTCATGATATCACAGGCAATTGTACTCTGACCGAGTGCACCTTAAAAGACATGAATGACACTCCTCATATAGCGTGAGAAGCATACAGTTCTTTAGGATCTATTTAATTTGTAAAATAAAGAGTTGCAGGTTAAGGAAACAGCATGGGAGGAAGTTACTGCGGGCCTTGGCGCAGATGAAAAGTAAAAATAAAAAGTGCATTTATATAGACAGATAGGTAACTAGATGAAAGGACAGGGATAGATTCCGTGCAAACGCCTGCACGCTGCTTCTGCTCTCCATCTCTCCATATATGCGCGTCGCATGGGCCGGTCTGTCCGAAAAAAAAACATCTTACTTTTAGAGCGTCACAGATCACAACATTGTCTACTTTATAGGCAGAACAAAAAACGACAGGCTGCTAAGCGTTTTATGGGCCGATCAGATCATAAGAAGATGATCAGCCCGGCCCAAAAAGTATGTCGGCCCAGCGGGAAAGTGCCCGGTCTGTGCCAGATGGCCAGTCCGCCCCTGCATACATGTAATGTGCATGTACTAGCACAGATGAAATATAGCGTTAACTGTCTAAGGAGCGAATTGATCTTCCTAATCTTATTAAGTTAACTGATGTCGTCTGTGCCTTAACTTAAACATCAGATAAAACGTTCCTCAGCGAACAAACCTTATAATAAACTATAAAACATATTTCAAATATTATTTTATGATGTATTATTAGTATTTGTCATACTTGAAACCATGCTCTTGTCTTTGGCTAGTCACTGATTTGAAAATAGCTTGAGCGTCTTTGGACAAATGAGATGTCAATTAGCATCAGGAACTGCCAGCAGCAAATAAAATTTTGCGATGGCACCCAGGGTGGCCAATTGGATGTCAGGGGTGTCCCCGGACACCCCTCTGGCTCTGCCACTGCTTCAGAATACATTATTTTGAGTCCAACAGAAAAAAGAAAACAAAACAGATTTGTAACAAAAAGAGAAAGGTGAGTTAATGATCACAGAATTTTCATTTTTGGGTCAAGTGTTCCTTAAAAGGGAAATTAAACCCCATCTTTTAGTTCAAGTCTAGATCAGAATTTTTTTTTTAAAATTGCCTTATGATAGGCGTAGAGCTCTGCGAGCCGAGGGAGGGGTGGGCGTGGCAAGCAGAGCAGGGAAAAAAGAGAGGACCAAACAACTGTCAGTTAACAAAATGAGACACAAACTGTGAGGATACCCATGGTTTTATAGTTTACAAAGTTAAAATGCAAAGAAATAAACAGTAAGTAATTTAATGTCCTGCTACATTTGTTATTTATAATTTTATAGTCACATAACCACAAGTTGTTATATCATTATAAAGATAATCGTGTTTATATAAACACTATAAATGAGGAGGACTCAGTGGATAGCAGTGCAGCAGGTCTCTTGCCCTATCTGTTTCTACCATTATCCCTGCTGGTAATCTGGAGGCATTTAAACATAAGCGAACACGGCAGCACGAATATAGGCGATGTGTCTGAATGGTAACGAACTCAACTGATAAAAGACAAAGTCCACCATTCTCCAATATTCTCATACAGCTCTCTCGACAAATATGCTGCAAACCAACAGCTCTTCTAACAGAATAGGAAAAACATGCAACAAACCCAGTGGATCATGGAAGCAAAGACATATGACCCGTGCCTGTGTCATTGGGTCTCACAGCTTGGCCAGTCTGCCTTGCCTTTGGAAAGCACGCACTCTCATGAATAATTAATAGGGTAAGAAAACTCCTCTATGAATAATAATGAGAAACTGACACATCATCACTCCACTAGCAGATTTGCACTACGCCACCGATTTTGACCCCGGCCCAAAAATGATTTTAAGCATGAAAGAAATTAGCTGTCAAAAGCTCAAAATTATCCAATTTTCCCCACAATTAAAGCTGACAGGTGCACAAATCTATTAACATTTCAAAAAAAGTACTCTGAACCTTTAAGTTGATGATGTGAAAGGGATCTTACGAGTAGTAAGTTAGCATAATTTTAGCTTACTTTCAGCTCCTTCATTAGAGTGGAAAATAAGATGGAATTAATTTATTAAATCAGAACGTTAGTAAAT
Organism: Danio tinwini; assembly: GCA_903798205.1. NCBI lineage: Eukaryota > Metazoa > Chordata > Actinopteri > Cypriniformes > Danionidae > Danio > Danio tinwini. Next base: position 2,659,230 of record CAIGQZ010033024.1, read on the forward strand.
CTTTCATTCATTACCTCATCCATGAAGATGATTTATGCTTGAGTCCCATCTAATTGGTTTCCATTCAACTGTAGAGTTAAATACGACAACTGCATGATTCCTTTGCTCTTTTACAGGATAGCATCAAGCTAATGTACATCTGCATTATTGCTATTGCTCTACATATTGTGAATCTTACATATTTTTACTTTAAATATTAATTTAGTCGTCTAAGAAACCACAGATTTTACATCCTGTTATAAACCAATGACTTTCTGTCAATTAACTGGATAGATGACTTATTTAGCATCACTTAACATCCGTCTCATGAATTCTAGAGAAGTGTGCAGGACTTCTGACATCTGGGCTGCTTGATTTAGTTTTTAGGTCGCAAGAGGATAAGTGCCCTGGCCCGCAGTGGAATGCCATGTGCCGTACCTGCTGTGAGTATGAGCAGATTGCATGTAAGTGCCCGTCTCAGGGAGTAAAAGTGGGCTATGCTGTACCCTGCTGTCGAAATGTTCTGGATGAGTGTGACCCCTGCATCCTGCACCAGGGTAAGAAGGAACAGCTCTGTTATAAGTTTTAAACTGCTGATGACCTGCTAATGTGTTTTTTCAGCTTGAGCTGTTTATATAATTGGATTTATATTGCGACTGAATAATTCATTTTATTTATTTATTTGATCATATTTTATGTATATATTATATAATACACATTTAGCATTTTTAGCTGTTATTTTACCAAATGTGTTCTTTCCATTTAATGCTTCCGTACTTCATTCATAATTAATTAATTAATTAATTAATTTCATTGCATTTTCTGCTTTCATTAGCATTTGTTGGTTTGTTTGTTTAATTATATATTTATTTATATTGTCTGATTTCATAAACAGTATTCATGGATGTATGTTTTTATTTATTTATTTATTTGTTTGTTTGCTTATTTATTCATCTGTTTATCAGTTTATCTGTTCATTTATTTGCTTACATTTTTGCTTCATTGATTTTATTTAAACCCAGGCTCATTCTGACAACATACCTCTATATACATTTCTGGAGAGTGCCAAATACATCCCAGGATGTACTTTTTTTTGCAGTTTTTGCGAATCCCCCAGAGGGCGCTGTGTACACTTTTTCAGATCTCAAACTTATCTACCATTCAGCATTTGCGGCTGCTGTTTTTGCGTAAATCTACCAGAGATCGTTCTCGACTGACTGAATGATCGGCTGACCCACCCTCCTCCTTCCTTAATTCTCCCTTAAGAACTCCTTTCTTTACCAACCAATAGTATTTTCAAAGCACAGATTGACCCGCCTGACCACTTCCCTAAACCCAAACTGACAGTTTTAAAAAGCAATCCAGAAAAAGAAAAGCCCTCAACTTATTTTTATCACGTTTTCAGATTTTACCACATTCTCGCCGTGTTATTTACTTGTTTAGTTTTTTGGTTTCTATTTTTGTACCTGATTTATGGAACCATTCTTTGCTGAACTTGAACCCAGTCGTTGTGGTCAACTCCTCTCTGTGTCTCAAGTCCGACTTACCAAATGTAACGGAACAGTTACCAAACTGGTAACAGCGGGAAGGCTGTCCATACATAGGTAAGCAGTCAGCTAGGAAGTGAAAAAAGGAACAGCGTCATTCCGCCCCATAGCATTCGTTTTAAAGACAAAATGCAGTCATTCATACTTCTGGCTACATAATTCACGATCTCCAGAAACATAAGGCTACGTTTTCAGAATGAGCCTGCGCTGTTTTATTTGCATTTGATTGTTTATTTATTTCCATTGTTTTCATAAACCTTTGTTTGTTTGTTTTGTTTATATTGTATTTTTATATTATATTTTATTATCATATTATTATTCAAAAATTAATATTATTATATTGATCTTAATATATTAATAGTATTGTAAATGTTATCATTAATATTACTATTACTGTTACTGTTAATACTGTTATTATATTATATTATATTATATTATATTATATTATATTATATTATATTATATTATATTATATTATATTATATTATATTATATTATATTATATTATATTATATTATATTTACTTAATTAGTTAGTTGCATGCTTTCTTACACATTCATTAATTAATTGTTTTCAAAAAGTAAATGATTTCTGTATCCCCCAAGGCTGCAGCATTTTTGACAACTGTAAGACTTGCAGCAATGGCACCTGGCAGGCCAAGGATGATTTCTACATCAGAGGCAGGTACTGCACATCCTGTCGCCAAGGGTGGTCTGGAGGAGACTGTCTCAGTGAGTCTCTCTGTTCTTTCTAGAAAAGAGGATTAAATATATTGCTTTTTACTGTCGCATTAAAATAGACACACTCTCTATTCATCAACTTTAGCATGCGGAGAAGTCATACAAAGGCCACACGGTCATGTGACTTTAGAGAGTTATCCAATCAATGCTAAATGTGAATGGACACTACAAGTTGGCAGAGGCAAAACAATGGAGCTCAGGTAACTTTCGATACTACAAAGCTGATAAATAATTATTAGTTTTCATTTATTTAATTACAAATTTAATAATTGATTAGGTGGCATGGTAGCTTAATGGTTAGCACTGTCACCTGTGTGGGTTTGCTTGTTCTCCCCATGTTGGCGTGGCTGAATAAACTAAATTGGCTGTAGTGTATGAGTATGTCTGTGAATGAGTGTGGGTGTTTCCCAGTACTGGGTTGCAACTGGAAGGGCATCCGCTGAGTAAAACATATGCTGGAATTGTTGGCAGTTCATTCCGCTGTGGCGACCTCTGACATAAAGACTAAGCTGAAGGAAAATGAATGAACAATAAATATTTAATTAAAATAGTGACATTATATTATTCAGTATTTTATTTCATATTAATCATCTTGAAGAAGCCTTCATGAGTCAAATATATCCATTATATTTTTTCACTGCAGATTCTCAATGATGAGCCTGGAGTCTGACCACAGTTGTCAATATGATTATGTGGAGGTGCGGGATGGAGACAATCTCAAGTCACCTGTGATTGGCAGATACTGTGGGGATGAAAGCCCTGCACCAATCAAAAGCTCTGGGAACTCTCTGCATATTCGATTTGTTTCCGATGGATATAATAACTATGATGGCTTTTTTGCTACATTCCAGGAAGTCTCAGGTACAAAATGGATATAGAGCTGCATGTGTGCATACAGTAAATGTATTTATTTATTTGTTAACATGCATGCACAGACTCACACGCATGCACACTTGCATACACTCACCGGCCACTTTATAAGGTACACGTTACTAGTACCGGGTTTGACCCTCTTTTGCCTTCAGAACTGCCTTATTCCTTCATCGCATAGATTCAACAAGGTACTGGAATTATTCCTCAGAGATTTAGCTCCATACTGAGATGATAGCATCACACAGTTGCTACATATTTGTCAGCTGCACATCCATGATGAGAATCTCCCATTCCACCACATCCCAAAACTGCTCTATGGGATTGAGATCTGGCGACTGTGGAGGCCATTTGACTACAGTGAACTCATTGTTATGTTCAGGAAACCAGTCTGAGATGATTCACACTTTATGACATGGCACGTTATCCTACTGGAAGTAGCCATCAGAAGATAGGTACACTGTGGTCATAAAAGGATGGATATGGTCAGCAACAATACTCTTTAGACTGTGGCGTTGACACAATGCTCAATTGGTATTAATGGGCCCAAAGTGTGCCAAGAATATATCCCCCACACCATTACACCACCACCACCAGCCTGAACCAATGATAAAAGGCAGGATGGATCCATGCTTTCATGATGTAGAAATCGAGACTCATCAGACCAGGCAACATTTTTCCAATCTTCTATTGTCCAATGTTGGTGAGCTTGTGCGAATTGCAGTCTCAGTTTCCTGTTCTGATCTGACAGGAGCAGCACGCAGTGTGGTCTTCTGCTGCTGTAGCCCATCTGCCTCAAGGTTGGACGTGTTGTACATTCTATGCTCTTCTGCATACTTCATTTTTACGAGTGGTTATTTGAGTTACTGTTACCTTTAGCAGCTTAAATCAGTCTGGCCATTCTCCTCAAACCTCTGGTATAAACAAGGCATTTGCTCCCACAGAACTGCCGCTCACTGGATACATATAAATATATATATTTTGCACCATTCTCTGTAAACCCTAGAGATGGTTGTGCGTAAAAATCCAAGTAGATCAGCAGTTTCTAAAAAAACTCGGAAATTTTCTGAAATTTAATTAAGTTTTTTTATGTATGAATTTGTTTAAGTGTATCAGTAATTCATTGGTTAATATGTAAGCCATAAGCATATGTTGTAACATATTTCCCCCTTTATGCAGGCAAATGCTTTCTCTAATTTGATGCACATTTATGAGGCTTTTTTTTGTTTCTGCTAAGTGCCCTTCGTAGAAACCACACTTGCCATGCTTTAATTTTTAATGCTTACATATTGCATAATGTTATTTTTATTGCCTTTTACAAGGACAAGCACCAGCTCTCTGTGCTACTCCCAAAAAGCCAGCCAACGGAGATCTATTCCTGCGGTACAGTGAGGGTGGGCTCCTCCGCTCATCTCAGTATCTCTGCTATAAACCATACCAGCTCAAGGGAGCGTCTCAGCGGGCATGTCTTCCCAATGGCACTTGGAGTGGCACTGCTCCTGTGTGCATAAAGGGTATGCTGAGTCTTATGTTGTTATGACAAAAGCCTTTAGTACAGCAGCTTTTGGGACTGACAAAGCAGCTTACAGTCAGAGTCAGGTGTGCTTGTGTGTATAAGAGTCAGGCTTCTTTCAGCCAGAGATCACAGATCGCTTATTGAGATCAACACAGACTCTTTCTGAAAACGTAGCCCTATATACATTTCTGGAGATCACAAATTATGTAGCCAGAGCTATGTATGGCTGCATTTTGTCTTTAAAACGAACACTACGGGACATTCAAAAAATGAAAGTAATAGGAGTATGTAATTATATAGAGGTAATCAGAATGAGCCTGGGTTGGGAAAAAAAATGAAAATAAATATATATATACATACAGTGCCTTTCTCTAAAGTCCAATTCACACCGCACAGATGAATGCCAACAAACAAATCTGTGGAGATGGTTGAATCAGTGTGTTACTCCTGTTAGCATCTGTGGCCATTGGTTGGAGTTTGTTTTTATCCAAATGAACATGTGCAATTATCATTTGTATTATTTGTCATAGCAATGTGATATGATTTTCCAACAAACGGTAACAAACTTAAAGCTTATCTGTCCAGGTTTTATGTAAACGTCTTTTTAGTTCCAAGAAGGATCATTTAATTAGTTTATCATTAAAATGTTATTATTATTGTGTGTGGCAAATGTTAGGGCAGTGTGAACAGGGCCGGAGCAAGCCGAACTGCCACTCTAGGCAATGGACTAGCACACCGCCCTCAACCCGAAAGTGAAAACGAACCTGACCAGTTCATAAAGTGAGGACGGGGGGTTGATGTTGCGGATGAGTCAGTACGTTGGGTTGGGCGGCGGGGAGCGTTTGCCGCCCTCACTATTATGCCAGACCCCTATTATGCAAGTGTTCTGTTGATGTTGTGGATGAAAGTCAGTACGTTAGGTTGGGCGGCAGGGCGCGTTTGCCGCCCTCATTATTATGCCGCTCTAGGCGGCCGCCTAGGTCGCCTCTATGGACGCGCCGGCCCTGAGTGTGAACATGTAAATTTTTTCACAACATTGAGTGCGTTTACAGACAGAAGTTGCAGTACAGACATGTAAATACCACAACGAAGATTTTCACTGCATTTTGCGACAAAATTGTCTATACACACATGGCTGTTTGACAGAATTCTCTGCACCTTCAGAGTCAGTGAAGGACCACAGATGCCTGCATTACAAAATGCGGAGGTTTTTTCCCTATACAGCCTGGGTATCAATCTCTATTAAAACAACAATCTTCCAGCAGTTCATACTCGCATCCAATATTTTGTTTGTCACAGGGGGGCATTAATGAAATGTTCCTGAATGAAAGTGAAAGTGCCAAACTGCAGTTCCACAAATCCATAATTTTTTCCACAAAAAGTCCACAAATTAAAAATGAAACACCCAAAATGACATGAATTTCCAGAGGAAACACGGTGGATAGCACGGTGACGCAATGACATTAATCAAATTATGTGCTATAACATATAAAACAGTATCATGAAAGGAACATTCAAAAATAAACTCATGTAAACACCTAATTCATATCATTGTCTTTTACAGATAAAGGTAAATATTTTGATTACTGATGGTCATGTAAACAATCATTATAATGTCATTCACTCATACAGTAAAATGACTTTTGCTGCTTGTTCACACTATTTAAATGAAGTTGAAACAACACAATTGCTCCAGTTGTTTTTGAGACAACCTAATTGACAACCTAATTGTTTTATGTTAAATCCTCTTATATTTGTAAAAACGAATGAGTTAACTTAATTGATTTGTGTTGGGACAACATGAAGGAACAGTGTTTACCCAACATAAGATTGTTGTTTGTTGGTGTTTGTCTGTGAGGTGTGAATTGGCCTTAATAATGGTCAAATACAAACAAAAAGGCTAAGGAAAGTTATCTTTATTCATTACTATATTATAATTTTTTTTAGCAATATTTATTACTTTTTAATCAGTTTAATTATTGGCTGGATGATGAGTTTTATGCTCTTAGGCAGGCCTGTCCAATAGCTGAGAGGAAATGGAAAAACGACTCCCTATCAATGTCTTATGAGGTTCTTTAAGATTGTGGCTGCAAAAGCAGGTCAAATATTTTTAAGATTTGATTACTTCTCATTTTCATATGCCTAAGTGTTTGCTTGCTACTAAAAACTCAATGATTAATCTAGATTGTCAGTTTCAGTTGGACATTTGTAAAAAACGCATGTTTTTCTATATGCTAAGGTGTTAGCTATTCACTCCTGGCAGTTAGCATATCCAGTGTATTTTCTTGTTTTCTGAGTGTCTCTTTAAAGGAGCTTTGTGATTGGGTCAATATGATGAGGATATATTTCTATTAATGTTATTCTGACATTATGAAGACTTCTTATTCTGAAATTGCTTTTGCCATTAAGACTTTGATTAATGTATTAGTTACTGGAGCAGTTCCAATAACATTTAAAGGAATAGTTCATCCAAAAATGAAAATTTGGTCACTATTTACTCACCCTCAAGTGGTTTCAATCTTATATGAGTTAAAAAAAATGTGTAACCATTGACTTCTATTTGTTATTCTATTTTGACCTATTTGTTTTTCCTACTATAGAAGTCATTGGTTAAAGGTTTCCAACATTTTTTTCAAGTGAATCAGGAGTAAATGATGACAGAATTTTCAGTTTTGGGCAAACTATCCCTTTAAGCATGCTGTTGTTTAGCCTTTCCACAAGAAACAGGATTTGAATGAAGATTGCCTTGATAATTACCAGCTTGCCTCTAAGCTTTCTTTTTTATAAAAAGTTTTAGAAAAAGTGGTACATTTGTAATTGATCTCATTTCCGACTGCAGCCAAGTTAATAGAATCCACGGTTTCTTGATCATAGTACTAAGCTGCTTGGTTTAAAGTGTTTAATGACATTTTACTTGCAACTGATGGCGGTAAAGGTACGGTCCTTCTGCCCCTAGATCTTACAGCTGCCTTTGATATAATTGCTCATCATGTTTTTCTTTCGTATCTGGGTACTACTTTAAATTGCTTTAAATCTTAAAGACAGGTCTTTGTCTGTTGGGTTGTGTAAGTTCTCTTCATGAATTGCTACTATTGTCTGTGGGATACCTCAAGGATCCATTTTATATCTGCTTTTTTTAATGCATAAAGTATTTGCAACCATTATGTGGTATCATTAGAAAGCATGCTCCATTTGTATGTGGATAATATCCAGCTCTCCATTAAAAGCTGGTGATTCTATTGAACCTCTTTTCGGCCTGCTTTGCGAACATTAAAAAATGGTTATCCAACAGTTTTCTTCAACTTAATAAAAAAAACATAAAAACTCAAATATCCTAAAGCTGAGAGGTACTCTTATACAGTAAATGACCCTGACAGTCATTTCACTTCATTCGACACAAGTCAGGAACATTGGTGTTATTCTAAACTCAGTTGTAAGAAGGGTTTTGATCAATAACGGATCATCTTGAGATTGAAATCATTCTTTAATGACTTGGATAGAGTATTCATACTTTTATCACTTCTTGCATTGACTATTGTAATTGTGTCTCAATAATTAGTACAATTGAATTAGAATTGAAACTGTTGAATTTGGGTATCTCTCAGTCATATATTGCATGCTTACAAATGGTACAAAATTCTACTGCAAGTGTTGACCAGGGAAAAGAAAACTGATCATAAAACTGGCTCCCTGTTCATTTATTTATTACATTTAAAATAGGCAAGGTAAGGTAAAGCAAGTTTATTTATATAGCACATTTCATACACAATGGTAATTCAAAGTGCTTTACATAAATAAGAAAAAAAATTTAAAGAATTTTTTAAAAGAATTTAAAATGATCAAAACAGATAAAAACAGAATAAAATGTGTTAAAACAGGTTTTAAAAGAATGGAAAAAGAAAAAAAAAAGAAAAGAAAGACACAATAGTGCGATCTGTGGGATGTAGCACAGTGCTCATTCAGTAAAGGCACAGCTAAACAGATGTGTTTTCAGTCCTGATTTGAATGTGCCTAATGTTGGAGCCCATCTGATCAGAGATAAAGGTACAAGAGCTGTCACAGGGGTGGTACCTTTTCAAAAGGTACAAATTTGTATCTAAAAGGTCCATATTAATACCTCAAGGGTACATACTAGTACCTAAAAAGAACAAAAGTGTTTCTCTTAATTTTTTGGAACTAATATATACTTTTAAGGTACCAATATAGAACCTTTAAATACAAATGTGTAGCTTTTGAAAAGGTACCACCCCAGTGACAGCTCACATACCTTTATTTCTGAGAGTGTAGCTGAAGGCCGATTCACCCTGCTTTGACTGAACTTTTGGAATTTTTTATTTATTTGATCCTAAAGGTCTGAGAGATCTGTTAGGTTTGTATTTAGTGAGCATATTTGTAATGTATTGAGGTCCTAGGCCATTTAGGGATGTATAGACATGTAATAATAATAATCTATTATGAATGTTACTGGGAGCCAGTGTAAAGACCTGCGTCTGAATTTCTGGTTCTGGTCAGAATCCTGGCAGCAGCATTTAGTATTGTTTTTCTTTAAAGCTGTTGGTAAAGGTATAGATTCTCAAACAGGACTTTGTTAACTGTCCCTCTGTCTTGTTTAAAAATTAAGTGTAATAGGGCTTTATTGGTTGCTGTCCCATGTCTTTGGAATTAGTTGCCTTGGGATATCCATCTTGCTCCGATCTTTTAAAACAATGTTGTACTTATTATTTAGTTTTGCATGCTTTAAAGAATTCCTTATCCAAAGAGCTCTAATACATTCGTAACCCCTGAAGCTCCTTATGTTAATTTTTGATTTACACATTTTGAATAGGGCGGCATGGTGGCTCAGCGCTTAGCACTGTCGCATCACAGCAAGAAGGCAGCTGGTTCGAGTCCTGGCTGGGCCAGTTGGTATTTCTGTGTGGAGTTTGCATGTTGAAGAGTGTTTCCTCCGGGTGCTCCGGTTTCCCCCACAGTCAAAAGACATGATCTATACGTAAATTGACTAAATTGGTCGTAGTGTATGAGTGTGTGTATGAATGAGTGAGTGTTTGGGCATTTACCGATACTGAGTTGCAGCTGGAAGGTCATCTGCTGCATAAAACATATGCTGGAATTGTTGGCAGTTCATTCCACTGTGGCGATCTTTGAAATAGAGACTAAGCCAAAGGAAAATAATTGAATGAATGAATGAATTTTGAATACAAATCTTTGTGAAAGATGTATTCCCTAGCTTTTTAATAATTTATTTCACAATAATGTGCATTTTCTAGTTTTGTTGTATAAGTAGCCCCTTTCACACATTAATATTTTTTTGGAAATTTGCTGGTAAATTCCTGTAGAGAGATGTGCAGATCCTTTCTAAAAATACTGATACATTTGTTCCTGCAATTTTCTGGAAAAGACATTGTAACATTTAGTAAATTCCATGAATTATCTCTGTATGAACGCAAAAGTAAAATTGCCAGTATGAGCATGTACACTTTGAGAAATAAAGGTATGTGAGATGTCACTGGGGTGGTACCTTTTCAAAAGGTACGCATTTGTACTTGAAGGGTCCATATTGGTACCTCAAAAGTATAAATTAGTACCAACAAATTTTAAGAGGAACACTTTTGTACTTTTTAGGTACTAATATGTACCCTTGAGGTATTAATATGGACTTTTTAGGTTCAAATTTGAAAAGGGACCACCCCAGTGACAGCTCGCGTACTTTTATTTCTGAGAGTGTACGAGTTCAGAACTTGCTGACGTGAGACTTGCAGGCCAATCAGAACATTCTAATGCTAGTGACTACGTTTACATGGACATCAGTAATCAAACTATTTGCCTTAATCTATAAGACAATAATATGATTAAGGTTTTTACATGAGTCATTTCTTGAATGTTCCTTTCATGATCCCATTTTACCTGTTATAGCACATAATTCAATTAACGTCATTGTGTCACTGCGCTATCTACATTTCCTCTGGAGTTTCATATAATTTCAAGTGTTTAATTTTTAATTTGTCAACTTTAACTGCAGTTTGGCACTTTCACTTCAGGAACATTTTATTCATTTCAGACTCTTAATCAGAGTATCATCTTAATTATATTAAAATCGAATTATTGGTCTCCACGTAAACATACTCATTGATCCATTAACATCTGTACTATTTATGAAGTAAGCCTTAGAATCGACAGAATCACAATAAAAGTCTTTGAGCCCTTTGTCCAGACACAATTAATTGCTGCTTTTTAATCAAACAATGTTTCTATGTTCCTTCTTAGTGCTAACTGTGGAAAAAATATATGATGAACCACTGTGAGTTTACCTGTAAGTGCTATGCTCAGCTGTGTGATGTGCGTGCACATGAAGGGGATTGCGACAAAATTTTTCTTCTTTAGTTCAGTATTTAGTTTTTTCTCTCAGACAAAAGCTGCTGCATGAATTTAAAGTTTAACATAAAAATGAAACCTTCAATTTAAATTCCGACCCCATTTATGTTTACAAATACAAGCGCAGCCGTTTAGAGGTCATTTCTGGCTAATGATCTCAGTGTTAGAGTGTGTAAGTGGTGCTTTTCTGAGAAAATTACAGAATGTCCTTGCCTGTGTGAACAGTGCATCTCTTTATGTACCGGTACAATTGTTTGGGTAATTTTATGGATATTTACTGGCAATAATGTCTGAAAGGGGGTAGCGTCTCATGGTTTGTTTTAATCCCCCGCACCCCCCTCTGCATTCTTAATTCTGTTCAGCTCTTTGGCTAGCTTTGTTATGATAAATGTGCTACATAAATAAACTTACTTGCTTACATATTATTTAAACATTTATTCTTTTGCTCAACATATTAAGAAACTTTTGCAAATACAGTACAGTTTTTTTTTACAAATATATATTGTTAAATATATGTGTGCCACAATTATTGGCACTCCATGAATTCAAATAAGCAAAATAGTTGGTCCCATTTTATATAACGAATAAGTACTTCCACTGAAATAAAAAAATTGTTACAATGTACTTATTATATAATTGCATGTTTTTACATTGTAATTATAATTGATTTAATACATGTATGTAATTGCATCTGAAATATATTTCTGTAATCAGGGGCCAAGCACTGAAGGTGCATAGGCACAATTCGTCACCTTGGAATTATAAGGTTCTGTCTGCATTCTGAATGATTTTGAGATATTGAGCTTCAAAGTTTTTGCATTCCATAGCAAACAGTATGTGTGTAACTTTTTTTTTTTAATAAAACGTCTTAAAATGTAAACAACTTATAAAAAACATCCCATAATGTAAATAAGTTGTCATTTAATAAGAATATGCCAATAACTCAAATTTGACAAAAATGTCAGATAGAAACTTAAAATTCTAAGGTGATGAATTATAGAGGACTGTCTGATCTTCATCCACAACAATTTTGGACTCTCTAACTCAAACTCTCTAGCAGCACCACTTGTCCAAATTTTCACTTATGTTTATCGTCATAACTTTTTAACCAAATGGCCTACAAATGTCATTTTCCGTCATGAAATTTTTTTCATAAAAACCAGTTAGAAAAAAAAAATTATCTTGGGCATTTTAAGACCATGCTGACCAAAAGTTATTAAACTCATATTATTGTCGATAGTTTTTTTTACTGCACCAACAAATGATATGCCAAATTACATCTGAGACTGTATCTCTGCGATAGTTAAAGATAATCTCAAATCAAAAATAATTAGGTCTGTCATTGTCGCCTCACACTGACCACACAAAAATTGTTATGACAGCGCCACTGATGGGTCAAGAGTTAAAAGACATTCATTAGCCATTATTAATGAAATGTACAAATTTGCTAATAACTTTTGCCTGCATATGCTTATTTTGATGAAATTGGTTAAATTATTCCTTGGGTCATGTCGACAACACAGATAGCAATTATGCCATAATCTGCCAAACTTCCTGTCCGCCTTTTTGATTTTGTTCAAACCATTATTTTTTTAACTCTTCCTAGACTGTTGGTCCAATCTTCACCAAATTTGTCCCTAACCCTACCCATATCCCACCTCAAGAGCACCACAAGTGTTCTGCAATACCTTATGAACAAAGTATGTTGTATTTATTTTTTTGATGCAAATACATAAAAGTTAAGGCCACCATATATAAACCAAATACTTTTATGTACATTCCCACTGAGATTTGTTCATATTATCCATATATCCAGTACACCTAGATGTTGAGGAACAGGACATTGTTCAATGATGTTTTACACAGCAGTAAATCATCACAAAAAACAACAACAACAAAAAAGGAACAGAGCTGTGCAGCTTTGCAGCAGACATTTGTTGAGCTTGTAAGTTTGTTGAGCCCATTTCCAGCATCAGGGCAATGATTAAGACATTCCAGTCAACTGGAAGTGTTATGAATCAGCCTGGGGGAGGACGAGTATCTGCCTTGTCCACAGTTTTAGTGGCAAATAAGCTAGAGAACTAGAGAACTGCAGAAGTTAGTTGGGTCTTGCGGTCAAAATGTTTAACCAAAACTGCAATCTGACATTGACAACATCACCACAAATAGTTTGAAAGAGATTCAAGAAAACAGACTCTACTTTCAAACAAAAGCTGTTTAAAAAAAAAATTCAGGGTTAGCACTGTGGCTCAGTGGTTAGCACTGTCGCCTAACAACAAGAAAGTCGCTGGTTCGAGTCCCGGCTGGGTCAGTTGGCATTTCTGTGTGGAGTTTGCATTTTCTCCCCGTGTTGGCATGGGTTTCCTCTGGGTGCTTCGGTTTCCCCCACTGTCCAAAGACATGCACTATAAGTGAATTAAATAAACTAAATTGGCTGTAGTGTATGTGTGTGAGGGGTATTTCCCAATAATGGGTTGCAGCCAGAAGGGCATGAATAAATATAAATGACTTCAGCAACAATGTTCTTAATCACACCCTTATCGTTAGTTTGCTATAAGGGAATAAAAGACCCACGCCCTACTCAGTATTCTGTACCCTTTTCACATTTCCAGGCTTCTCAGTAGCAGAAGTCGTGATAGTTGAGTAAACTTATAGCCCAGTTAATGGGAGAATATAACAAATATTTTTTTCAATCCTATTTGCTAAAATAACAAAAGAAAAACTTGACAATGGTGTTATCAAGACTTTAAGGAAAAGGATTGACAATGGCAAACAGAAGAGAGAACAACATTAAATTTACTGTCCTGTCCATAGCCTTTTAGAAACACCTCACACAAGCAGTATTTATTTTTTTTGTAATTTGATACAAAGATGATATAATCATCGAAATACAGAAATCACAATACAGAAATACATATAATTGTTCATATATTTTTTTTATAAATCAAAATATATTAAAAACGTTCAAGCATTTAAGATGCCGATGACCGTTAAATGTATAACAGTCTTGTGAAAAGGGTCTGTTGGAAGGTCAGTGCATGCCCTCTTCTTTTTCCACATTTTTTATGTTACAGCCTTATTCCAAAATGGATTAAATTAATGTATTTTCTCAAAATTCTACACACAATACCCCATAATGACAAGGTGAAAAAAGAATTGTTGCAAATTGATAAAAAAACTAAAAAGTTGAAAAATCACATGTACATCAGTATTTACAGCCTTTGCCGTGAAGCTCTAAATTGAGCTCAGGTACATTCTGTTTCCACTGATCATTCTTGACATGTTTCAGCAGCTTCATTGGAGTTCACCTGTGGTAAATTCAGTTAATTGGACATGATTTAAAAAGGCATACACCTGTCTATATAAGGTCCCAGTGTTGACAGTGCATGTCAAAGCACAAACCAATCATGAAGACAAAGGAATTTTCTGTAGATTTCCAAGACAGGATTGTCTCGAGGCACAAGGCTGGGGAAGTTCCAATGAGCACAGTGGCCTCCATCATCCGTAAGTGGAAGATGTTTGGAACCATCAGGACTCTTCCTAGAGCTGGTCGACCATCTAAGCGTGATCGCGGGAGAAGGGCCTTAGTCAGGGTGGTGATCAATAACCTGATGGTCTCTCTGTCTGAGCTCCAGAGTTCTTCTGTGGTGAGAGTAGAACCTTACAGAAGGACAACCATCTGTGCAGCTATCCACCAATCAGGCCTGTATGGTAGAGTGGCCAGACGGAAGACACTTCCCGCCTGGAATTTGCCAAAAGGCATCTGAAGGACTCTCAGACCATAAGAAACAAAATTCACTTGCCTGATGAGACAAAAATTGAACTCTTTGGAGTAAATGTCAGGCATTTCGTTTGGAGAAAACCAGGCACCGCTCATTACCAGGCTAATACTATCCCTACAGTGATGAATGCAGCAATGTACAGAGACATCCTAAATGAAAACCTGCTTCAGAGTGCTCTTGACCTAAGACTGGGGCGACGTTTCATCTTCCAGCAGGACAATGACCCAAAGCACACCGCCAAAATATCAATGGAGTGGCTTCACAACAACTCGATGAAGGTCCTTGAGTGGCTCAGCCAGAGCCCAGACCTAAATCCTATTGAACATCTCTGGAGAGATCTAAAAATGGCTGTACGCCATCACTTCCTATCCAACCTGATAGAGCTTGAGAGGTACTGCAAAGAGAAATGGCCAAATATTCCCAAAGACAGGTGTACCAAGCTTGTGGCATCATATTCAAAAAGACTTGAGGCAGTAATTGCTGCCAAAGGTGCATCAATAAAGTATTGATCAAAGGCTGTGAATACTTATCTACATGTGATTTTTCAGTTTTTTTTTTTGTTTTTTTTTTTATAAATTTGCAACAATTTAAAAAACTATTTTTTTCACATTGTCATTATGGGGTATTGTGTATAGAATCTTGAGGAAATAAATGAATTTAATCCATTTTGGAATAAGGCTGTAACAAAAAAATGAATACTTTCCGGATGCACTGTTTATCAACATACTGAAACATCTCAGTGACTTCCGGGCCATGCTGTATTTAAACAATAAAGACTTTTTGACAGACTTTATATTTACAAAGGGTGCCAATGTTACTGGAGGACGCTGTCATTTAAATTCACTCATCTCTAAAAATGTGTTTTGTTAGTGAGGAAAAAGCTGTTGGACCATTGCAAATTTGAGTGACCTGTTCTACTGCCATATGAATTGCAGAAGTGGTCATCAAAAGCTGTCCTGCTCCTCCACAACTCCACAATGGTTACTCAACAGAGATTTCAGCCTCTGATGGAAGACTCAAATACGTGGAGTATTCCTGCAACAACACGTATATTCTCAGTGGAGACTGGAAAAGAGCATGCCAAAAGAACGGGACCTGGAGCGGCAGTCAACCCATGTGTGTAAGAGGTACAGGCTCTATTTTCCACTTAGGAAATATATTTTTCAGTCACACTGTGAGCTTGAACATCTAAACTGTTTTACAGCGTGCCGAGAGCCGAAGGTTTCAAAACTTGTGCGCCAGAAGCTTTTAAAACATCAACCTCCTTCCAGGTAGACTTTTATTCCCCCAATTCTGTGTTACAGTGATAATAAATTGGAAAGCATACTGGATCATCATGTTATCCCTTCTGATGGCAGGAAAAGTCCAGTCCACAAGCTGTACTCTGCATCCAGTCAGGGAGCGACAGAAGGAGACTCTCAGGAGAAGGCTCTTCCTGTTTTTGGAGATTTGCCACCAACTTTCCACCATGTGTACACCAGTATAGAATATGAGTGCGTTTCAGCGCTTTATAAGCCCTCTGGAAGTGGCCGCCGCACATGCCTGAAGACTGGCAAGTGGAGCGGTCGACATTTCTCCTGCTCACCAGGTGGGGGAAGCAACATCACATGTACAGCGTCTTGTGGCTTTTCTGTTCTTGAATATGTTGTAGCAACTCTGACTGATGTGGGATGACAAAGCAGAATTACATTTTTTTGTCAATAATCAACAACACATGCTTTTAAAAATATATTTCACAATGTTTATATTGTAAAATTTATAATAATAAGATGAAGAATACAAATGTAAAATAATTAACTTCATCTGTTAAGAATATGAAAAAATTATGATGATAATGATTATTATTATTATGCTGATTATACTATAATATATTAGTAGTATGATTATTATTAATATTATATTATATTAT
>CAIGQZ010033024.1:2685496-2701866 GCA_903798205.1 Danio tinwini
GCGTCTTTTTATGCAGCCGCTTTCCCTGCATTCTACATCTCAAATAATGAACTTTCAAAAGATATGAGAACGTTTTATATTACTTACACATGCTTATTCCGAATATATGTGAAAAACACTTGTCAGATTTTATTTTAGAGAGCAGGCATGAGGTTCATCTGTGTCCTCTGTGACATATTCTGTCTGATTAAGGCTCAAACTTATATGGCTAACAGCTGCAGACGCATGACACTTTTCCTTGTGACGTAGAGCCAATCTGTCATCTTTTCTGTGAATGAGACCATAAGTCATGAGCCAATATCGGTATAGAGATTCTTCTGAATCACATCTGAACAGTGGTGTAAAGTAACAAATGACAAATACTCAAATAATGTAATAAACTAAGTAGTTTTATAAAGGTGTACTTTTACTTTCCTTTGAGTACATTTTTAATGCAGTATTGGTACATTTACTCCACTATTTTCCTTCAACATGCAGGCACTACTTTACCTTTTCTTGTCTAAGGGGATTAGAAAAATCAGTCCAGTGATTACTTTCCAATCAAATCGCACATAGAA
Source organism: Danio tinwini (assembly GCA_903798205.1). Taxonomy (NCBI): domain Eukaryota; kingdom Metazoa; phylum Chordata; class Actinopteri; order Cypriniformes; family Danionidae; genus Danio; species Danio tinwini. The sequence continues at coordinate 2,686,054 of CAIGQZ010033024.1, forward strand.
GATAAATCGCATCATAATCAATAACTAAGCATGTCACTGATGAAAAAATGACAGATGTTTAATGTATGATGACCAAAATGGCCTCAAACACCCAGCAGGCACAAAACGTCAACATGATGTCAGATTGACGTTGTACCCCAACGTTACGGGAACATTGCATTTTGTTTGGAAATCGGGTTGACATCAGAACCCAACATCAGGCCTAAGATGTCAATGTCTAATGTCCAAATATCAACATCAAATGATGTTACAGCTTGACGTTGTGTGAACATTACCACTATGACGTCTATCAGAAGTTGGATTTAGGTTGCCATACCTGACAAATAAATGTCAGTATTTGACATTAATATGATGTTGGTTTCAGATGTTGACTCGACGTTGGATTTTGGTCACTTTGTAACACAACCTAAAATCATCAAAATATCAACGTCATTTGATGTTGTTACTGGGGATCAAAATAACTTTGTCCTTAAATGCTGGCTAGACTTTGATTTTTGGTCACCTGACGTCAAGACCTAAATCTAACCTAACATTAGCGTCTTATGATTTTGTGTGCCTGCTGAGCAATCACTAAATGCACTACAGAATGTTACGTTTACACACATCCACAAATTACATGTAAATGCATCAGCTTTTTACAGTGTAATACTCACTACTCACTATTCTTGAGTACTTTTGAAAGGTCTACTTTATACTCATACTTTGAGTAATATTTACAACAGATACTTTTACTCCACTTGCAGTACATGTGGTAACATAATGGTGCTTTTTGTTTTTGTTAAACCAACTTGTAAAGAAAGTTTGGCCGGTGTTCTGTTGATTTGTCCTACCTTGTTAGATTGTCCTACCATTCAAAAAGTAGGTAGCAAATTTTAATGACGCAATATGCTATCCATCAGATTTTGCTACGAGTGTAAATTTGATTGTGGAGTAGTGTGATAAGAAGCTGTAATATCGCTCTAACCTACCTAATCCTTAACCCCAACCGCAGAACCATTCAATACAGTGTTGGTAGCATAATCTTTCAGCTTAGTCGCTTTATTAATCAAGGGTCGCCACAGTAGAATGAACTGACAACTTATCCAGCATATGTTTTACGCAGCGGATGCCCTTCTAGCTGCAACCCATCACTGGGAAACATTCTAAGTTGTACCTTTTCAAAGCATAATCTTACTTTGACTTTAAATGCTTATCAATTCTACTTGTTCTTGGTGTGTTCTGACACAGGGTCCTTATTTATTCTCATGTTAATTCCTTTTGTTTTTAAAATGTATTTCTTGTTTATTTCCTTAATCCAAGAGTCATGCTACAAAATAAGTCAGATGCAATGCTTTACAAAAAGAGGTACATTAAAAATACTACTAGTACAAAACCAGAGTTGGGTTTTAAAAGTCAGATAACGCATCTTTTTTTTCTTTCTTATCGACATACCACCATTTCAAATTATTTCCCCTGAGCTGTATCATAATCTTTAATGCATAATCTGGCTCAGCTACCTGCTTAATAACAACATTTATTTTAATCCACTAATCAACTTTCTTCTGTAACTCAAATATAGCAATCAGCTCTGATGTGCTTAAGCATCTACTCCTAATTTAAAGATCTTTTCTAAAAAAAAAATAATAATAATAATAATAAAAATAATAATAATAATAATAATAATAAATAAAATAATTGTTTTTCTACCACTGTCAGAGCAGCCATTCGGTTGCAGTGCAATCAGAATTTATGTAATTTGGGGTTCCTCGCTTTGTAAGGACAATAAAATTCAAACATTATATGCATATTTGACAAAATGTACATACATTTATTTATAAAACAATTCACTGTCACTGTAAAAGTGCATTTAGCTATAATCAACACAAGCTACAGAAATGTGCTCTTCTGATAGAATGCCAAGAGTTTGTTTTGTAACTGGCATGGGCATGTTTTGTAGCCTACTGTATTCAAATAAGAATGTAGCATTTGGAATCAAACTTCTGCTCAAGGAATTGACCAAAACATGACCATATTCAACATACACAATGAAATGACAGTCCTTCTATGAGAGTGTTTAAATTAAATTGTGACATTCTTTTCACCGGTTTTCACAATGGTTTAAAGATATGAAGATAGTACTTTATGTCGATAAGAAAAAAAGGATATTGTGGTACAAACACCTTGTATTAGTACTAAACTGCTTTTATTTTGTCACAAACTATGTACAAACTATATTACGTATATTGCATATATTACGTATAATTTTCAAATTGTGTGTCTATTTATTAAAAATATATAATAAACAGTTTTTTATGTTTTTTTCACAAATAAACCATATTTTATCTGATCAGCCATACCACGTTTACCGCATTTACCCCTTTATCAAATATGAAAATACACATGCTTTTGAAATTATTATTTTTTTAACCCTTTAAGGTGGTCCACATTTTGGATAGAATTTTGTATTAACACCACTCAAACTAAAAAAAAAGAAAGGAAAAAAAATATATACAGTATAAATAGTGCTCAGCATATTTGATGACAACTAATATCTTTACCCATTTCTCAGTGAATAAAGGCAATGTATTTTGGTGCATTTAAACTGAACAGATTTATTAAACAGATTTATTTATTAAAATAATATTTTAGTCACCAAACATATTAAAAAATGTCATTTAATTTAGAAAGATAATTCAATTAAATTCAAGCTAAATATTGCAAAAAATAAATTACAACCTGCAAAAATTCTACTAAATCTTTCATGTTTTGCTTCTCTTTTTAAAATTTGAGGGGGTCAGGTAGAGGTGAAAACTGTCTCTCATATTACATCTAATTTAAAATAAAATAAATCAAAAAAAAAGGAAAGGGAGAAAAAAATGTATTATAAATTTCATAAATTCTTTCCCACATTATAATTTGGTCTTTACATACTTCTCCCTCTTTTGTACTATTTGTTTTTCTTTTCTGTCTCTCTCATATCTATTTATTAATTTTATTATTGTTATTATTTATTATCATTATTATTATTATTATTTCATTTATTTATTTATTTTTATTTTTTCCCTCTCCCTTAAGAGGTGGGAGAGAAAGGGATCGGGAGGTGGGTGGGAGGGCGTGGTGACTGGTGTACTTGCGCTGATAATAATAATAGTATTGATAATTCCCTGGCTAACAACTGATTTAAAAAAAATAACAAGCATTAAAAGAAAAAAAAGAGGAAAATAAAAAAATAAAAACCTACTTGCACATACTTACATATACTACACTCGCAGGGTAATTGTGACGTGGGCATGGCAGCCTGGGCATTGCACTGGACTGGTCCATGCTGCACGTTATACTTTTTTTATGCATCACAAAGCAACTGACAAACACTGTATACTTCAAGGTAAAAACTGATCACATAACATTCACCCCCTTAAATTATTGTAGTAGTAGATGTAGTAGTAGATGTCGTTGGAATAGTGGTACCAGAAGTTGTAAAGGTGTTATAGTAGTAGTAGTAGTAGTCGGTGTAGTAGTATCAGAAGTAGAGGTTGTTGATGTAGATATTGTAGTAGTAATGATTACTGTAATAGTATCAGTAGTAGTAGGATATTGTAGTAGTAGTGATTTCTGTAATAGTATCAGTAGTAGTAGGATACGTTGTTGTAGTTGTATCAGAAGAAGTAGATGTTGTAGATGTAGATGTTGTAGTAGCAGTGATTGCTGTAGTAGTATCAGTATCAGTAGTAGATGTTGTTGTAGTAGTATCAGTTGTAGAAGATGTTGTTGTAGTATCAGTAGTAGACGTTGTTGTAGTAGTATCAGTTGTAGTTGATGTTGTAGTAGTATCAGTAGTAGTGGACCCTAGTAGTAGTAGTAGTGGTTGTGGCTGTAGTAGCAGCTGCAGTATTAGTCGTGATATTAGTAACTTTCTGTAGTAGTAGTTGGTGTAATGGTATTTTTATTATTATTATTATTTTTTTTAATTTTTTATTCTTTTTATTATTATTATTATTATTATTATTGTTATTATTATTATTATTATTATTATTATTATTATTATTATCATCATTATTATTATTATTATTATTGTTGTCAGTTATTACTATTGTCCTTTCTTTTTTCTGTCATTATTACTATCATACATTACTAACATTGTTGTCACTCCTTACCACTGACTGTTCTCTTTCTATTTGTTTTTTTATATTGATGATACTTGCTTCATTTATTGATTGTTATTGACCCTTATATATGTACCCTGACTTGTCCACCATGTACCTTTACATACAAACACACACACACGCACGCACACACGCAGGAACGCACGCACGCACGCACGCACGCACGGACGCACGCACACACACACACACACACACACACACACACACACACACACACACACATACGCACCTGCCATTACCTTACTGTATTGTTGTTGTTTTTTGTTTTTGGTATTGTTTTTTTTTTATTTCTTTGTATTTGTATGATCCCAATTTGTGTACCGTTTTGCATATTCTAATAAAAAAATTTATTTAATATTTTTCTATAATATATACATTTGACTGTACTAGTTTCTGGACCGTTATTGTAAATTATTTTGTTAGATAAGCTCCGGATTTGGCTTCAGTACTGACTAATCTAATGTATATGCACAAGTATAATATTGTATAGCTTCCTATTAAAAATATGAATTTAAAAGACAGATTTGAAGGGGTGTACTTATATATGCGGAGCACCTTATATATACATACAGTTGAAATCAGAATTATTAAACCCCCTTTGATTTTTCTTATTAAATATTTCCCAAATTATGTTTAACAGAGCAAGGAGAGTTTTACAGTACGTCTGATAATGTTTTTTTTTCTAGAGAAAGTCTTATGAGTTTTATTTCGGCTAGAATAAAAGCAGTTTTAAATTTTTTTAAAAACATTTTAAGGTCAAAATTATTAACCCCTTTAAGCTATATTTTTTCAATAGTCTACAGAACAAACCATCGTTATACAATAATTTGCCTAATTACCCTAACCTGCATAATTAATCGAATTAACCTATTTAAGCTATTAAATTAACCTATTTAAGTGTCTTGAAAAATATCTAGTCAAATATTATTTACTGTCATCATGGCAAAGATAAAATAAATCAGTTATTAGAAATGAGTTAATAAAACTATTATGCTTAGAAATGTGTTGAAAAAAATCTGCTCTCCATTCAGTCTGAGGTCAAGAGCACTCTGAAGCAGGTTTTCATTCAGGATGTCTCTGTACATTGCTGCATTCATCTTTCCCTCTATCCTGACTAGTTTTCCAGTTCCTGCTGCTGAAAAACATCCCCACAGCATGATGCTGCCACCACCATGCTTCACTGTAGGGATAGTATTAGTCTGGTGATGAGCGGTGCCTGTTTTTTTTTTTTAAACGTAACGCCTGGCATTCACTCCAAAGAGTTCAATTTTAGTCTCATCAGACCACAGAACTTTGTTTCTTATTGTCTAAGACCTGGTTTACACTAATGCGTTTTTATTTTGAAATGGCGTTTTAGATAAAAAATGATCCACACTAACGTTTCATCTAGCGTTTCAAAACATATCTTCGTCCACAATACTCCACCAAAAACGTATATCACGTGACCATTCGCGCACTCTGGGCATCCACGTTCAAGTATAAACAGGAAGCATGTGTCTCACTCAGCATTTGGTTATTGTTAGTCAACAAACGCTGGTTAAACGATGAATGCGAGCGATTAGCGAGTGCTCGAACTATAGCTTTCCTCTTGCGAATATATGCAGCTGCTGTAGTAAAAAAGACAGAGTTTAACTGCACAATGACGCCTAAAACGGACAATAGTGCAAACAACGCTTCCATTTCTGTGTCCATGTTGTTGTTTACAGTGAAGGCTGGTCTGCCGTCAACTGGTAGCATTATAGTCATGTCATAGGGGCTTGACGAATAAGGGAAGGATACGCAATGACCCAAAAGCCCCAACCAGGTAGCGAATCTCAGCAGCCACACCTCAGTTTTCAGATGTCTTCGTTTTCCCCCATCTACACTGAGACGTTTTAGAATGAAAACGACCTCTCCAGCGTTTTCAAAACACTCCGTTTTTGGGGCTCGAAAACTCTGGCATAGTGTGGACGGATGGTGTAACCGTAGCAAAACGTATGCGTTTTAAAACGAAAACACATTAGTGTAAATGGGGCCTAAGAGTCCTTCAGATGCCTTTTGGCAAATTCCAGGTGGGGAGTGACTTCCGTCTGGCCACTCTGCCATACAGGCCTGATTGGTGGATTGCTGCACAGATGGTTGTCCTTCTGTAAGGTTCTTCTCTCTCTACAGAAGAACGCTGGAGCTCAGACAGAGTGACCATCGGGTTATTGATCACCTCCCTGGCTAAGGCCCTTCTGCCCCGATCACTCAGCTTAGATGGCCCACCAGCTCTAGGAAGAGTCCTGGTGGTTCCAAACATCCTCCACTTACGGATGATGGAGGCCACGATGCTCATTGGAACTTTTAGAGCAGCAGAAAATTTTCTGTAACCCTCCCCAGCCTTGTGTCTCGAGACAATCCTGTCTTGGGGGTCTACAGACAATTTCTTTGTCTTCATGCTTGGTTTGTGCTTTGACATGCACTGTCAACCCTTTGACCTTATATAGACAGGTGTATGCCTTTTCAAATCATGTCTAATTAACTGAATTTACCACAGGTGAACTCCAATGAAGCTGCTGAAACATGTCAAGAATGATCAGTGGAAACAGAATGTACCTGAGCTCAATTTAGAGCTTCACGGCAAAGGCTGTGAATCCTGGTGTACATGTGATTTTTCAGCTTTGAAATTTTTTATAAATTTGCAACAATTTCAAAAACTCATTTTTTTCAAATTGTCATATATGTGTGTGTATATATATATATATATTTAAATGCCTGTTAAAGGGTTAATTAAGAAGTGCAAACATACTGCATCTCTCCTGAATAAAAATGCATGTTTGCTGTGTATGTTTTGTTGTATCCTCTAGGTCAAACACCGGCGTCAGGTGGACGACACGCAGACAGCACACATGCGATGCACCACATGCTTGTGTTACTTAATCAGGTTGCGTGACCCTGTAGATCTGCAGAAACAGTAGCAGTTAACTTGTACTGTTAGCCACTTCCAGTTGATCACATCCAAAAAAATCATATTCAACAACATGTCACAATTTTGCAAATAGATCATTTGCTAATCATGTTAAAAAATCTGCTTCAGATGCATGTCACCAGCATGACCTCCAAGTAATTATCATTAATAAAAAATCTTAGATTTCCAAAGCACTACAGTATATGCACGATACAGCAGTCACCTGCATAACATAACACATGCATGTACGTTTTTATAGAGACAGTCTGTGTACATGCAGTACTTTCACCTGAGATGTGTGTGTGTGTGTGTGTGTGTATGTGTGTGTGTATGTATGTATGAGGGATTAGAGGGGTTTGGAACAGATTAGTTAATTATAGCCACCTGTCTGCTAAGCATGGAGACTGGAGTCAGGTGGCTGAGCTTGGAGTGTGCGGCTGCAGACAGCAGATGTGACACCATGTGCCTCTGCACATTCCTTGCATGTGGCCACAATCCAGCCTCTCAACGCTAAACCTGGGTTCATACTGGCGTGGGACAGCCCCTAACCTGCACATTCACTGCAAACAGATTAAAGCAGCAACAGTTACGTTGGGCAAGGTTTTATTGTCTTTTGCATTTAGTCATTCTGGATTTTTTTTCTATTGGTGAGTAAAAAGCAGGCTTTTCACACTGATAAAAATCGAAAATGAATAAATTGTATGGGCTAAATTTAAACAAACAAATTAAATTTAGTTGAGTTTAGTTTAATTATGTTGAACTTGTTTGTTTATATTCATCCCAAATAAATTGTTTGCAACCACTTACCTTTTACCACTTACCAAAACATTTTTGTAAATCCAATGAATAGCTTTTAGTGCATCGTTATATGCCTTTTTTATATTATAATATTGGTGAGTAAAAAAGCAGGGTCATAATTAAATTATGCAGTTAAATGGATAGTTCACCCAAAAATTAATGTTTGTTGTAAATGTATTCACCCTCAGCCTTTTCAAGATGAAGAGGCTTTTTTCAGAACATTTTGATCATTAAATATGTTTTTATGTTATTATTATTATTATTATTATTATTATTATTATTTTTTTTTTTTTTTTCTAAAATGTGGTCCTTGGTAATTCATAAAATGCAAGCCAAAGGCTACTTACATGTTGCAATTAAAAAAGACACATACAGTACAGATGAAACTAAAGAAATATCTTTAATATTATTAATGCAAAATGTTGTAATTGATGTTCAGTTTCAGGCAGCATGGTGGCTCAGTGGTTAGCACTGTCACCTCACAGCAAAAAAGTTGCTGGTTTGAGTCTTGGTTGAACCAATTAGCATTTCTGTGTGGAGTTTGCATGTTCTCCCTGTGTTTGCGTGGGTTTCCTCTGAGTGCTCCGGTTTACTCCACAGTCCAAACACATGCAGTATAAGTGAATTGGATTAAGTAATTTGGCCATATTATCAGTGTGAATGTGAGTGTGTATGGATGTTTCCCAGTACTGGGTTGCAGCTGGAAGGGCATCCGCTGCATAAAACATATGTTGGATAAGTTGGCAGTTTATTCCACTGTGGCGACCCCTGATAAATAATGCACTAATTATTTTATGCACTGATTATTTCACTTTATAAGATTTCAGTGTTTCATAAGGACCCAGGAGTATTCATTTGGTTTTGCCTGTATTTGTTTATAGCTTTTGGCCTTAAAGTAACTTTTTATAAATAACCAAGGACAATGGTTTCAGCTAAAAATAATAATAATAATAATAAAAAAAACTTGGTCCTTGAAACAGAATGGGAAAATATTTCATTAAACAATTGGGTCACACTTTATTTTGATGGTCCGTTTGTTGAATTTAAGTTACACTGGATCTAATTCTCATTAGATTATAAGTAGACCGTTAGGTTGGGGTTAGGGTTAGTGTAAGTTGACATGTACCTGCAAAGTTTCTTATAGTCAGTTAAATGTTTGTTGAAGGAGCAGTATTAGCATATATTACGCAGACAGTCTACTAATACTCAAATGGACCATCAAAATAAAGTGTTACCAACAACTGAAAACCACTACAGCACAACACTGATAAATGCCTTCCTACTTCATGCAAGCATGAAACAAGCACAATATCGTAAGCACTGTTTGTTTACTGCAACTGGACTTTTATTTTTTGACAAGGAATGTAGTCAAGTAACTGGGTGTCAAACATAAAAATATGATGTCTATTGTGCCTTCAGTTCATAAAGTGTAATGTTAGAAAAAAAAGCATGGTTCTTTGAAGTTACAAAATAAATGGTCAAACATTTTAAGGTACAATTTTCATAATTAACAAACCATTAACTAAGACTTTAAGCTTAATAAACTACTAATTTTCTGCTTATTAACAATTAGTAAGGTAGTAGTTCATGTATTGGTTAGGAGTAATGCTATAGAATAACAAAACAATTTATAAGTACTAATAAACAGCCAATATCTTAATAATATAGTCAGGTAATAAGCAAGTTAATTGTGAGAGTTGCTACTTAAACTGATTGACTGATTAAATTTGATTGATTGTCATTAAAGTCTTTACTAATGCCCCCAAAATTCAAACAAACTATTCTTTTAAGTACTTTTCAAACTTGAAATAGCTAACCCTTGATTTTTCTAAACTCTGAGTAAACAGAATCATTGGTTATCCTCACATTCACAAGACTCATACAAAATACTGGTTATTCATGTGCTGACATTTCACACTATAACTTCCTTAAACTATGGGTTAAACTTGTTATTTGCAGTGTTAATGCGGATTTGAATCATATTATATACTGCCATCTACACTATGAAGTGTATTCTGAAGGGACTTTTCGGACTATCAAGATAAGTATGGAGCATCACTGCAATTGCCATATTTGCAGTCATCACTTGACATTTTTCCACTCAAATTCTGAAACAACAGCTTACTGTACATGCAAGGCACACAACTTATAGATATTTAAAAAAAATGTTGTAAATCAGTAGCCATTAGCATCTATGAATTTATATATAAATAAATTATTAAATATATATTCTCACACTTTATTTTAAGATACAACTCATGCTATTAACAAACCATCAACTAAGATTTTTAGCTCAATAAACTACTAATTGGCTGCTTATTAACAGTTGCAGTTGTCAGTTGTAAGTATTGGGGATGTAGAATAAGATCATCCAGAATCTCTACTTTTTAAGTACAAAGAAACTGCCAAAATCTTATCAAAATGCAACTAATAAGCCACTAGCTAATACTTAAAAATGCCACTAGCTAATAAACAAACTGGTACTTAAATTACAGTGTTACCAAAAATACTATAGAAGTCAATGGCTACAAGATTCCAACATTATTTTAAATATCTTATTATGTAAAATTAAAAGATGAAAGATGCTCAAGCTGTTTTGGAAGAAGTGTATAGAGATAAATGACGAGAGACTTGTCATTTTTGGATGAACTATTCCTGTGAAATGTGAAAACACTATGGTTATTGTATGCTTAAAAAATGACTAATAAAGCTCTGTCGTCTCATGCTTTAGTAATTGTTTGATTTGATTAGACAGATCTGATAGCGCCTGCGCTCAGAGGTCATGAAAAACCTTTGCCTATTTCTGTCATAGCAGAGTGTGCACGCAACTCAAAGGTCATCACAGGCCAGGATTGTGTTTTCCTTAAACGTTAACTCCAGGCCTTCCTGTCATCCTATAAGTCTGATTATTAAAGAGTTTATACTATGTTGATAGAGTGATTATTAAGTTGATATTTGAAGAGTAAAGTGTAAAAAATGCATATGTTATTTAACAGTTTTCATATTTTTATGTTTTCCCAGAGATCCGCTGCTTAAAACATGTGCTGGATAAGTTGGCGGTTCATTCCGCTGTGGCGACCCCAGATTAATAAAGGAACTAAGCCGAAAAGAAAATTAATGAATATTTGAATGTTCACAAATTAAGTGTTTTCTATTTATTTACTGTTGTGAATTGTATTATGGGACCTTAATCTCTGCTCTGTCAACATTTGATGTAAAAAATTCAACTCTACAGTTTGACAAAGTGACTTTTATTAACATTTTAGTAGTTTGAAAGTAGTTTATTACAAGGTTTTGTATCATAATATACAACACCAACCCAGACAAAATATATCACTTTACCCTATTAAATATGTTCATTAAAGTCACTTTTTCAAACTTTTTAAGCTTAACATGTTGTTGGAAGAAAGATCAAGATCCCATAATGCACTTCAAAAACAAATAAATGGGGAAAATATAAAATATTTTGTATGGATGTATGGATATTGCTTACAGTGTACTGTAAACATCCTACACTTTCAGAAAAAAGTAAATGGTGGTACAAATAATGTTTGTAAACATTAAATAACAGTTTTGCACCTTTGTAAAAGTTAAACCTAATATGGTACAGAAAAGTCCTCTTATGATACTGTTCTGTACCTTTTATGGTACAACTGAAATGAAGGTACACACTTATTCTCATAAAAAAGGTACCTAAGTGTTGGACAACTTCTTCTTTATTACAATATCTACGAAAATAAATATGTCTGGAAAGGCAAAATGATTTAATGAATAATTCCCATATTAAAACCTGAATCATCAATTAAAAGCATTTGTTTAAAGAAACTCATAAACATTACTTATTAAGTTTTAATACAAAACAACTGGTAAAACAAAACTAGAGGTACATGTATTGTAAACTAAACATTTAAGGCATTTTTAATAAACATTTGGTAAGCATTTTCTGATAAATATTGATATCCAATATCAATTTGCTCTCCACTACGCACGTGAGCTGGCAAGTTCTGCATATGCAAAGTGTACATGCAGTCATTTTAGTATTGTAGAAGTAATCAAACATTGTGCATATCTGGTTACAATACTTTTGCAAAATTCTGTTTCCATTTTAAAATTAAGTAAATTAGATTAACTTTTGTGTGATTACAAAGGTATTGTGTGAAAATTGAATGTTTTATACTTGTTGATGTTTTATATTGGATGTGAAAAACAATGTTTTATTTAGTACATGGAGAATGTATTGATGTACATGTTTGTGAAGTGTTGTGAAATGTTTAGCAAAAAATTGATCTTTTGATTTATGTTAAAAATAAGTATATTTATTCTTTATTGTAAATGGAAAAGGTGCATTTACACAAAAAGAAACTTAAAAAAACATTGTTTAAAATGTATTTGATGTTTTATATTTACTGAAATTAAATTGACACATTTTGGATAAAGCGAAAGGCCTTTAAATAGTTCTTGAAGGAACACATTTGACACTGTTAAGGTACCAAGTGTCTTGTCACTGTACGTAGTGGTACCTTCACGGATCACATTTTTACCTTTGATGAAGGCACAATATTGTATCTGCAGGTTTTTAAAACCAAAGGTACATTTTGGTTTCCCATGGTACAAATCATGTCCTTAAAGGTACAAACTGCAATGATACAAATTCGTTTCTTTGTCTTAAGGTACAATTCTTTCCCATAAAAAGGTGCTGCCCCAGTGACAAGGGTTTGTACCTTCTTTGGTACAACATTTTTTCTGAGAGTGTATTGTATATGTTTTTGTTTAATTATTTCACTTTAAAGGCAATGAATATAACATTATTTGCCTTAAAAGTGAAATGACTAAACCTACCCACATGAGCCTGAGAGAAATTTCCATTTTAGATGAACATTTCAGATGGCACTTTTTTTCTGTGGAGGTTTTTGCACATACAGCCAATTAACATTTGCAGTTAACAAAAATTTTTATCTCGTTCACATATTTTAGATATGCACTGAATATATGTAGCTAAACACCTTGCCTGAGAGTGAGTTTTAGCCACGCATCACTCTTTGATTCCATCCATTCATTTCAGAGCTCATTAGAGAAGATCAGACCTGGGCATTGAGTTGGAGGGGGTGAAACAATGAGAGAGAGAGGACGAGGAGTCTCAAGCATATTAGCCGCTACTTACACATAATCTGGCCGTTGGACTCCTCCTCCCTGTTGCCCCACGGAGCCCTTAGCAGCACCTCTTCGCCCATTTCTCTAATACTAATGGTGGGATAAGATCAATTCAAAGAGCGAAGATAGTGCATGGAATCTCCTGTCCATTGGTTTGACTGATCTTGCAAGCAAGCTGATTGCATCACAGTGACAACTTATTGCACTGCCTTCAACCTGCTTCCTGGAGCCTTTGATTGGCATTTCTAATGACCTTTACCAGATTCCCTGCTGGATAAATTGTAGATTGACAGTTCTTTCACTCAGAGCCATTTGTGTAGCCCATGGCTGTCTAGCAAACTGTTGTGAAACTCATCCTTTTCATTATCTGCACTACAAAAAAGGTAAGATGGATGATGTAAAAGCCTCTGAGGATCTTTCTCTTGGCAGTGTTGTTGTTCTTTTTTTTATTTCGCAGCTTCTGAATAGCTTTTAATACCTGGTGGTTTTTATTAGGATTTATGTTTGCATTTAGTCTGAAGAAAATTATTATTTTGCATTTAAATTTATTTGACACTGTAGGTGTTTGCAGACAATCTAAATGGGATATTTAAATCTCTTTGAAATACCTGTACAATATACACATTTAAAGTTATTTCTTCACCTAATCTGCCCTAAGCAAACTGATTTCCTAAAACAGACTCTCCTTCAGTACTTAATCTGTAAATAACCTGCAGACACCCTCTGTTTTTAGACTTCACCTCAGACTTCAGACTGTCAGTGAGAAAGAGCTGATGTACTGCAGCAGCTAATGCGATCCATTCGTTTATTTAGATGCAGTGTACACTGGTCCAATTTATCATGTGTAAATAGGACGATTTTACAGTCTTAGCAATCCACTTGTGTATTTGTATTAAAACTAATGACTCCCAGTCAAATCTTTATTTTTCGCATCATATGATGTTATAACCAAAACACTCATTCACACACCTTAATTTTCCTACATATTGTTGTGCAACGCAATTACTGCTGTGCACCAATGGCTAAAATGAACCGATTGCCTGGCTTTCATCTCATTAGAGCTGTAACTATGTGTAACAGATAGTCTTTGAGTTGCTTGGCATCATTCAGCTTTTTAATCTTGTTCAGATGAGCCAGCTATAGAGTTTATGATGTACACTAGCACTAAATAACATTATTTAATTCCATTTGCTGGTATTGCTTTTGTTGTATGCATAGTGATAGTTTTTATTTGCATGTTTTCATGCAGACTATGATTATCCAATAGTTCCTTTCCAAAAAATTGACTTTGATGTGTATATACTAATGGTAATCCCATTGCACCATAGCAAGAAAACACATAGAAATTGGTTTAACGTGTGCATGATAAAACGTACTGTTGCAGTGTTGCATGCATGTGCTTAATTACTGCAAGCCTATAGGTTATGTAACCAAACAAGGTTATCTCTGCTGGAGAGAGGACTGACTTCTAAGAACCTTTTAATCCAGACCACATTAAAGCTAAACAACTCTCGTGTCATGTGACATGACATGACCGCCTGTAGCTGTTGGTATACAGTTGGAGGACGAAAAAAAAATGAAGATAAAATACAGGCAGTCAATATCATGATATTCCCAGTAAACCCAGACTTGCCGATGTGATCTGTACACTATCTTCACATTCTTCTTAATCCCATCAGATCCTATTTTGGATTTTTATCACTGTGGTTTTTGCTTTATATCAAATATGAACTCTAAAAACACATTCTTTCACATTTGAGTATTTGGAGCTGTGTATTTTCATTCCATTCTGGTTCACGAACATTGATGGCATCAGTTAGATCAAAACTGCCCTATCATTCAGTGTTGTTGTGTCTGCAGCACATCATACACAAACACGTTGTGTCACACGTACTGGCATACAACAGTTTGCATTGGTGACAATGAATGGATGATTTTACTAGATGGTTTACAGAAGCTTGTGTGAAATCACAAGCATAGCTAGTAGTGTATGCTAGATCGTTTATATTGACATAGTTTACTGTATGCTTTGCTTCTGTCGTACTCCAGTGCCAAGAAGATGCAGAAGCAAGTGGAGATCAGAATGCATGAGAGTCATCTGGATCCTCCCTCAGAGCCTGAAGAGTCCATGTGTGGAAGCTGCTGTGACAAACTCATCAAGAACCTGCTTCTTACGCTCACTGTTCTGGGCAAGTCTTTCTTCTTGTTTGTATACAATTAATGTTCATTAGTTTGTTGTGTACTTAATGAATGTCACTTACAGGCAAAAAAAAGTTCACACTCATTACTGTTTGTGGTAAATTATACATGTTAACATGTTGTTGTTTTTTTTAATGGTGTGTTATTTGACACTAAATTTGGGTTACCTATGCACTGTACAACATTACTGTAAAATTTACAGTATTACTGGCAATTTTAGTTGCCAGTAAAACTGTATAATTTACAAGTGCACTGTAAAATAACAATTACAAGTATGCTTTAGTTTTACAGCACAATTGTAATTATTAATTTACAGTGCATTTCTAAATTTTACAGTAATACTGGCAATATTTACAGTATTACTGGCATTTATACAATTTACAGTATTACTGGCAATATTTACAGTATTACTACTCTGTAAATTACCAATTACAACTGCTGTAAAAGTACAGCACAATTGTAGTTGCTAATTTACAGTGCACTTGTCAATTTTACAGAATTTTAACCAAACTTACAACTAAAATTGCCAGTAATTATTTAAATTTTAATCTATCTATCTATCTATCTATCTATCTATCTATCTATCTATCTATC
>CAIGQZ010033024.1:2704316-2716789 GCA_903798205.1 Danio tinwini
AAGTTAGACATTACTGCATTTAGTGAGGTATCTGAGTACAAGACACTGAATATGTATGTTTCACATTTTTACTGCAGATGCTCTTTACAATTCTAATTTATTTACAGCATTGTGCAAAATAATAAATACCCCCTTATTTACAACAAACATAAACTCTCTTTGGGTAGAGCTGAGCACAACTTTAAACAATATTGCAGTACATATTGGAACTGAACCTACAACATACACAGGTCTGTAAATCATTCATCAAATTGTTCAATTTAGAAGACATTTTCTAAAAAAAAAAAAAAAAGATTTAAAGTTTTTAAATAAAATGTGCTTGACAGATTTTGACAATTAGTTCAACATTTTTGTATGTAATGACTCAAGTAATGAAATGAGGACTATTAGTTTTATATAGAATGACTAGTCAGTGTTCACAAGTTTAATTCATTTTGACTGACATGACATAAGCAAATGATAATGTTACAAACAGCAGAGAGTTGTATGAAAGCAATTGATGCATGTCCAAAAGCATTTGCAACTTGCTGGAAGGAATGAGAAACTGCTACTATGATGTGCACAAGTGACTAATTGTTTTGAGAAATGCATTAACTGTTGTGCAAATGTAAATAGTGTTGTGAGAAATGCACCAAAGCCAAACTGTAATTATATCACAGAAAAACAAAATGTAATGTTTAAAACTTTTATAATTTATTTTAAAAAATGCTTTCAGAATTTTTTTAAAGTTCAGAATATTATAACTTAGTTTACTAAAATATGCAATTACTTTTTTTATTAATTAAGTAAATAATAATTAGTAATTATTCTACCCTTGTTTGTCATTTTAGCTTTTTCTTTGTAATTCATTCATTCATTCGTTCATTTTCTTTTTGGCTTAGTCCCTTTATTAAACTGGGGTCGCCACAATGGAATGACCCGCCAACTTATCCAGCATATGTTTTACGCAGCGGATGCTCTTCCAGCTGCAACCCATCACTGACAAACATTCATACACAATTTTAGCATACTCAATTCACCTGTACAGCATGTCTTTGGACTGTGGGGGAAACCGGAGCACCAAGAGGAAACCACGCCAACACAGGGAGAACATGCAAACTTCACACAGAAATGCCAACTGAGGCTCAAACCAGCGACCTTCTTGCTGTGAGGCGATCGTGCTACCATCTGCGCCACAGCATCATTTTTGTAATTCAGTATAAGATAAAAAAGTATGCCTGTTTATTAAGGGTGGATCAGTTTTAGTGGTTTATGAGCGCAACACGTTTCAACATGTTACAAAAAAGAAAAAAATTTGAATGCAAATTCCAAATATATTACTCATTCACAAATCACAGCAATAATTATGATACCAAACCAAAGTAATAACCTCTGTTTACAAAACAGGGTTCAATGATATAGTTAAAAAAAAAGAAATGCATGGTAGCCTTGTCCCATATAGAAATGTAATATATGGCATATATGCAAATTACAAATATGACATACAGTTCACATACATATTTAATTCATTCAAAATATTGCAAAAAATTATGTTTAAGTGTATATTTTTTAACCATTGGAATTACACATATAGTTCAAGTCAGAATTATTGGCCCTCTTGAATAAATAGTCCTCCTTTTTTATCTATTATTTTATTATCTATTTATTTCTCCCCAATTTCCATTAAATAGAAATATATTTTAAACACATTTTTAAACATAATAGTTTTAGTAACTAATTTGCCATGATGACAGTACATAAAATTTTACTAGATATTTTTCAAGATACTAGTATTCAGCTTAAAGTACAATTTAAAGGCTTAACTAGGTAAATTAGGTTAACTAAGCAGGTTAGTGTAATTAGACATTGGTTTGTTATGTAGACAATTAAAAAATATATATTGCTTAAGGGAGCTAATAATATTGTCCTTAAAATGTTTTTTAAAACAAAAAAAATGCTCTTATTCTAGCTAAAAATAAAACAAATAAGACTCTCTCCAGAAGAGAAAGTAAAAATTCCTTGCTTGGTTAATGACATTTGGGAAATATTTGAAAAAGAAAAAAAAGAATTCACAGCACTAATAATTTTGACTTCAACTGTATATATATCTTAAAAAATATTAGCTATACTTTTATATTTGTGTTTATATATGACCATATTTGAACATAAATATAACTATATCCAGGACCATCGCAAGCTTAACTGGCGCTTTAGGCAAACGACAATCGTTCTGCCCTCATGAAAGTGAATAAAGGGGGGTCGCCGACAAAAGTGGCTGCTTGCCCACATTGCCCAAGCCTAAATCCTCCACTGATTATATCTAATAAATTTGAAAGTTGTACAACCAAAGTTGTAACTCTAAAGGTTTAAATAAAATATGTAAATTGTCATTTTTGCAATATTTCAAAACATTTGTTGCATAAGTAATATATTTTATACATCTGAAATCCAAATATTAAAGGTCCTAAACTTAATTAATGAAATCAAAATAAAGTTTCTTTAAAAGTTAGTATCAGTATTATTGGTTTTCTAGGATATCTATAAGCTAGATTGCCCCTAAACAGAAACAAAATTTACATTTAGAAGATATAAATCTGATATAAACAATCAAAGCTTGTAATTTGTCACTTCTGCCAACACTTCTATTAACAGTTTTATTCAAGTCAGCACATACTACAGTTTCTCATCACATCATAACCCATCAAATGCTCTCTAGTACCTCACATGCCCCTCCCCCTTCATGACTCATCTCATTTGCTTTTCATTTGATGTGCTTGAGTTTAACCACTCTCACTGGCAGAGCAGTGATAAAACAAAAAGCTATTGGCTGTTTTTTTTAAAGGGAGAGGAGCTACACTATGTCCAACCCTCTCTTCGTGTTTCGGTTGAGATTACGCAAAACATCGAATAAAAATGCATATTTCAAAGCACTTTACAGAACCTTTGTCATATATGAAATTTACATATGTTTTCATAGATCAGATTTGTATATGTGGTGAAAATGCATTGATGGTCGTGACACTTTGCTGTTTCTTATTATATTTATATTTATTATTATTATTATTATTTCTTTTAGGTTTAGCGGGTTTGGATGCCAAGTCGAGTGGCCGTCTGGGCACAAGGGCCATGATTTACTACATGTCCACCACCATCATCGCAGCTGTGCTGGGGGTGATTCTAGTGCTCCTCATTCACCCTGGAAACCCCAAACTCAAGGCAAACCTGGGCGAAGGCAAAAAGAATGACGAAGTGTCCAGTTTAGATGCCTTCTTTGATCTTATCCGAAATCTGTTTCCAGAAAATCTCGTTCAGGCTTGTTTCCAGCAGGTGTGTGTTCCTAGAGTGCTTTGATTTCACCCATTAATCTCCATCCATTTAACTTGTTCTGTAATTTTTTCATTGGTTAATGGTCTCTTATTAATATTCAATGTCTGAATGATTTATATTAATTGTCTTTTAGATCCAGACTGTTACTAATAAAGTGGAAATCGCTCCTCCTCCACCTCCAACTCGGTTTGGACGAAATGTTACCAAGGGTGCAGCGAAATATGTGATCAAGAAATCTCTTCAGTTCAAGAGTGGCATGAATGTGTTAGGTATCAAACAGCTTTGGTTTTATGATATATGCATAAAAAGGTCAGTAACGTACATCACATTAAGATGGTGGTATTGTGTGTTCTTGTAGGTCTCATTGGGTTCTTTGTGGCATTTGGGATCTGCATGGGAAAGATGGGAGAAAAGGCCAAACTGATGGTTGATTTCTTCAACGTTCTCAACGAGATCGTTATGAGGCTTGTCGGCATGATCATGTGGTCAGTTTTTATGATTTTAATGACATTAATCACGTTTCAAACCATATTTTTTGACTGATTTATTTACTGTGACAAAGTACACTGTAAAAAGTGATTAGTTGATTTCACAAAAAAATAAAAAAATAAAAAATTAAACATGTCACCTTATAATTATTTAGTCAACAAATTATGTCCATAATTATAAAAGTGAATTCAACATAACCCTTTTTGTAAGTAAAATGAACTTGTTGCTTTTAAGGCATTGGGTTTACTTATTTCTTTAAAGTACAGCAACTAATCGCTTTTTACAGTGTATATAGTAGTTGATATTTGATGTGGATCAAAACTTTTCAACAAATTATAAAACTTTTAAACAACACCCATTACTACAGACCTGGAAGGAACATGATGGTGGAAGAAAAAAAATGGGTGGGAGAAAAAAAAATATATATATATATATATTTTTAAGTATTTGTTGCTGTATGTTGTTCCACAAACACTTTTTATTCACTTCATATGTGTCAACCCTCCTGTTTTTACCAGGATTCTCCTGTATTTTACTATTCTATCCTGCTATCATCATATCATTAAGTATTTTCCCAAATTTCTCTCATATTTTAATTTTGAAAGCACAATGAAATTAATATAAAAATGTCTGCATTCACTTTATTTCCATTAAAGCTGATCTTTTCTATGCAACCTCTGAATCAGTGAATGCATGTATAAGCACTGACTGACTGACGCGCTCCGTATGATACACTGATCCCAGATCAGCTTCTGTATATTTAGAGGAGGTAAAGTGCAGGACACTTTGGTATTTAGGTGTGTGTTTAAACAGAATACTTATATGAATACTATGCAAACATACTGTACATTTGTCCTGCGTGTTTTTAAAAACAACACATTTTGTCTTTATGAGCACAAACAGTTACTAAAGTAATGTAATGCTTTCATTATAAATCTGCGCATTCTTACAATGACACCTCTGTTATCAAACAAAACAAAATGAGAGATTCATTTGCTGCTCTTCACTTAATGAGGTTGCATAAGAAAGGCGACGATTGATGAGCTTTAATAGAAATAAAGTAAATGCAGACATTTTTATTTTAAATTCAGCGTGCTTTTAAAAGTAAAAATATGGGTGAAACATGGGAAAATAGTCAAAGGGGATGATAGCGAGATAAAATGGTAAAATACAGGAGAATCCTGGCATAAATGGGAGGGTTGACATGTATGAAGTGAACAGGAAGTGTTTGTGGAACAACAGTTTAGCGAGGGAATGCAAAAACTTAAAAACATAAATTTTCCTATCACTCCGTTTTTTTCCCACCCATTTGTTTCCCCACCATCACGTCCCTTTCGGGTTTCCGTACCATTCTGGTGTTAGGACAATTTTGAAAAACTTTTGACAACTGTAGACTTACAATACTATATTTATACTTTACTACTATTTAAACATTTGGGGTAATATACTTTTGGGGTAATATAATTATTTTTGAAACAAGTCTCTTCTTACCATGTCTGCATTTCTTAGATAAAACCAAAAATGACATACAATTGTGAAGCATAATTTGTTTAAAATAACTTAATACTTGTAATTTTACTTCCTTTTAAAATTTCAGCACTTCTTCAGTGTCAAAAAGATCCTTTATAAACTATTGTGATGTGTTGTTTTGGTGTTAAGACACATGTCCTATTTTTAGTTATATTCATATAATTGGAATTGGTGTGCGGAAACTGTCATACTTTTTACCATTAGTATAAATGCTAAATTATATACAGTTGTTATACAACTGTACAATTATATATGTTATACAAACAACACATTTCTAAGCATAATAGTTTTAATTACTCATCTCTAATAACTGATTTATTTTATCTTTGACATGATGACAGTACATAATATTTGACTAGATATTTTTCAAGACACTTCTATACAGCTTAAAGTGACATTTAAAGGCTTAACTAGGTTAATTAGGTCAACTAGGCAGATTAGGGTAATTAGGCAAGTTATTGTATAATGATGGTTTGTTCTGTAGACTATCGAAAAAAAATACATAGCTTAAAGAGGCTAATAATTTTGACCTTAAAATGGTTTTTAAATTATTCTAGCCAAAATAAAGCAAATAAGACTTTCTCCAGAAGAAAAACATATTATCAGACATACTGTGAAAACGTCCTTGCTCTGTTAAACATCATTTGGGAAATATTTAAAATAGAAAAAATAAGTCAAAGGGTGGCTAATAATTCTGACTATATTCTGATATATATTTTCAGACGTGCTGTTCAGTTTAATGCATCACTGCTTAATAAAAAATATTTTATTAATTAATTTACTTTGGTTTAATGGATCCTTGTTGAATAAAAAAATATTAATTTGTCACAGTTTACTTTTAGGCATAATTCCTGTTATGGCAAACCAATAACTAGGACTTTTAGCTCAATAAAGTACTAATTAGCTATTTACTAATAGTAATGTTAGTAGTCAGTTTTAGGTATTGGGTAAGATTACAGATGTAGAATAAGATCATACTATATAAGTATTAATAAAAAGCCAGTATCTTAATAATAAACATGTAATAAGCTATATTTAATAGTGTAAATATTTAAACTAAAATCTTAACATTTCCTTTTTACAAATATTACTGCCACCAATCTATTGTATTTTGTTTTTAATTGTTTAACTATGATTGTTTCTTTAACTGTATAAACTGACTAACTTTACTTCCTGTTGTTCTATTACTGTTGATTACTATATGTACAGTTTTAGTTTTAGTTTAAAACTTTATTAATCCCCTTGGGGCAATTCATTCTGACATGGTGGTGCTTCCCATATAACAAGAATGGCACACTTAACACAATAAACACCAACATTTAACATCAAGTACACAAACAAAATAATTAATAATATAAAAATGAATACAATAGAGAAGAAAAAAAATTTATGATATATAAAATTCAATAACAATAATAATTTATTAAAAATTCATGATAAATAGTCCATCGATTGACTACATTTATTACATAACCAAATTGCTTCAGGCACAAAAGTAAATTTATAATGATTTGTGGAATATCTTATTGTTCTTAGACGTCGAGGGGCATCCACTCAAAATATTTGTTTAAGGGGTGTGTGCTATCTTCTAGTATTTTATGTGCCAACCTCAACACTTGCTGTTTGTAATAGGACAACATTTTAAGCACTTTTTTATTACTATTATTTTTTTTTACATTTTTATTACTATTAGTACTATTACATTTTTGTCTCTGTTCTGTCGCAGGTATTCCCCAATTGGTATTGCGTGTCTGATCTGTGGGAAGATCATCTCCATTAATGATCTGGAAGTGGTGGCCAAACAGCTGGGCATGTACATGGTCACAGTGATCATCGGACTCATTATTCACGGAGGCATATTTCTTCCCTCAATATATTTTGTAATCGTTCGGAAAAACCCATTCAAATTCTTTATGGGACTTTTCCAAGCTTGGGTCACCGCTTTAGGAACAGCTTCCAGGTTAGTCACTTTTCTTTAATTATGTTTTTTTTTCCCTTAGATATTTGTATGACACACGTTGAATTAAAGAGTTTAGTTTGTTATGTTTAGTTGTGTCTCAAACCTTGATATGCAACTTTTGTAGTGCTGGCACATTACCTGTCACTTTCCGCTGTCTGGAAGAAAATCTGGGTATCGACAAGAGAGTGACGCGATTCGTGTTACCTGTTGGAGCAACCATCAACATGGACGGCACTGCGCTTTATGAGGCCGTAGCCGCTATCTTTATTGCCCAGATGAATGGAATAGAACTTGATCCTGGTCAGATCGTGACAGTCAGGTTAGAGCAAATTTCTAGACAAAAAAAATGTTAGTGGAAATTTACAGTACATTGTTTGTACCACAACAATATTTTTGTTTCTCATTCATTGCTCATGCTCATTGTATATACTGCAAACACATGCTTCAGTTCAATTTCTAGATCAAATGTATACTAGGAGGCATGAAAAATGCCAACAATATATGATTTCTTGAGCAGATTATAGACAAAAAAGCCTTCTATTTAATTTTTTTATTACATTTTTTTGGTTCATCAAGACCTCAACATAAACAATAAGCTTAATTTAAACAAATACCTTTGTATCACATATCTATCTCCATATGAGCTGCTATTATGACATAGTTTGCTTGGTTGGTAAGGCACTGTAAAAATAACAATAATAATGCAAATGCAGTTTTGTGTCACGTTTGTTTTTGATAACACTTGGTTTGATTTAGATTCCCTGCTAAAAAAAACACAGCATTAGCCAGTAAGGTAGGGTTTAACACATGACTGCTGGTTTAAGGCTCTTTATACACTGCAATTTCCATGTGATATCAGCAAAGTATCAACTCACACTGTATGTGAATATCACATGCAATGTAAAGCAAAAGGTCATGATTCAAGTGCACACAATATGTGGTCCAATTGTTCAGTAGCAGTTTTCTAATTAAATTTGTTGCAAATTTATGAACAGAATATCAAATATTTTTTTATTTTTTCTGTGCATTCTGGAAAATATCCTTTAATCTCGTAACATCACACACATGTGAACCCCAGAAGTGTGTATTGTCTGTTACTGTTTTCACACAGGTGTAGTAAGGGGAAATACCTCATGAGACCTGACCAAAATTTCCTGATTACCAATTGGCAGACCACACGAAAATGTCATGACAAACATTGCGCCTCAAAGCTGAAATCTGGTCCGATTGAATGACGAGTCAGAATCCAATTTGAAATTAGACCAAAATTATAGAGTGTATTCCCAGCTTAAACTGGTTCTTGCTGGTGATGAGTTGGTTTAAGCTTGTTCTTTGCTGGTCCTGACCAGTCCATGACCAGCGATGAACCAGCAAGAACCTTCACATGAATAGCAACAAACAAACCTTAACCAGCAGCCAAGTCAAAATCTATCTAAGCAGCATACTGTACTTTTTCTGCTTTCAGTAGGGTTGTGGAATAGTTTAGGTGTATACTGCTAACAACATCCTTTTGTAGACATATCATCTAAAACACTTAATTTCAGCATTTATTCCCTAATACAGTCTGATGCAAATCACGCTGGAAACTTGAAGTCTGCTTTAACTGTTTCAGTTTAATTTAGCTACAATCAAATTTAAGTTAACTTTTTTTTGAGTTCACAATGACTTTCATTAAAGTGGCAATATGGCACAATTTAATTTCTTTTTTTTGTGGGGGGGGGGGGGGGGGGGGTATGGTGCTAATGACTTCATCAGATTGACACTGATGAAGTGACACAGCTGAAACATTTGTTTTTTCTTTTCTCCTTTGATTTATTTTATCAATTATTGAGTGCGGTCCTTCTTTGTTACTTGTCATTTGAAGACATTTGGTCACAGCACCAAACTTATCTGGTATAGCTTTGTGATTTACATTTGCTTGAATTATTTTTTCATTGTCTTTTTACATGTATAATGTATAGTAATTCATGTATAATATCCAATAAGTCTAAGACTAAGGTCTCAAGGTATTATTTATCAAACTTAAAACTCATCCACGCCTTCCTACAATTTGTAATTAAAACACCCCACTAAAATGAGAGGGGTCTGGATGCAGACCTGGTGCAGTGCAATCTGTGCTGCATCCAATGCTTTTGCTCACCTACCCCTACCCCTCACAGTGGCGTCACTAGCTTCATTGAGTGCATTGTGTCTGACTTTGCATCACTGAAAGATGCAGTCTCAGCTTGCATCATAAAGGCTGCATCCAGATACTATTGACTAAACTTACATCATTCGGTGGAAATTGTCAAAACACTGCCAAAATGTATACTTAAGGAAAGAAAGCATTATTTTTAATCTCCTAGTTGTATTGTTGTTGCTTCTGCCACGTTGTGGAGATGCTGTTTGTGGCCCCAAACCCCAGCCCAGGATAGGGTGATTGAGATTGAAAAATTTGTACAAAAATATATGAATGTACAAAAATATATGAATGAGATCATACAAATTAATACAAATTAGCCAAAAATCAACACAACACAATGCATAGTTGACCGATCAGAGCACTCTGTGTTTTTCACAACAATGTAAAGATAAACACATTTAAGAGAGGCTGGGCAGAGACAAGCAACAATAATGTACGGTCTGTAGGAAATTGTGTGTTTTATGACTTAAACCATGTAAACACATTGCATCACACCAACTTTACATCATCAGACCCCTTAAAAACTGAGTGACATTAATTAATTTTCATTTGATTGTGCAGCTAGTCTTATTAAAATTTTCCCTTTTGTTTGCAGCCTGACGGCCACTCTGGCTAGCGTTGGAGCAGCCAGTATTCCCAGTGCTGGTCTGGTGACGATGCTTCTAATCTTGACAGCTGTCGGACTGCCGACTCAAGACATCAGTTTACTGGTAGCAGTCGACTGGCTTCTGTAAGTTACATCAATCTCTTTAAGAAATAGCTGTCAATTACAATATAGGCTCATTCTGAAAACGTAGCCTTATATACATTTCTGGAGATCACAAATTATGTAGCCAGAGGTACATATGACTGCATTTCATCTTTAAAATGAATGCTATGGGTTGGTATAGTTAGTTTCATATGGACCGCTTTCTGGCTATTACCAGTTTGTCCAGTAGCTCGACATGTACGTCAGCAGACTTAAGACACAGAGACCGTGTTTGAGTCTGGCGAAGAACGATTCCAAAAAGCAGGTAAGACAAAAACAGAAGACAAAAAATAAAATAAACAAGTAAATAACAGGTTGAGAATGTGGTCAATTCTGAAAACGTGGTAAAAATCAGGGGGCTTTTCTTTTTCTGGATGGCTTTCGAAAACTGTCGGTTAGATTAAGGGAAGTTTGTGGGTGGGTCAATCTGTGCTTTTAAAAACACTATTGGTTGGGTGTAGGGAAGGAGGAGGGTGGTGTCAGTTGATTGGTCAGTCAGTCAGTCAACAGCGGCCTCTAGTGGATATACGTGAGAGCAGCAGGAACGAATGGCACTTGCGAGAGAAATTTGAGACCTAAAATATCGTACACAGCGGCCTTTGGAGGATTCACGAAAACAAAAACTGCAAAAAAAAAACAGCTCCTGGTTCGTAATGTATATAGGGTACGTTTTCAAATTGAGCTTGGGTTAGTCAATTAAGAGTATGGCTCAGTAGCATTAACTATAATCTCATGACATATTTAGACATTTGCGTTCTATGTTGAGACAAGCCCTTATGGCATTTACATGTCATTTAGCCTTGAGAGATGTGGCACCTCTTTGTTTCCTTCTGCTTTATCAAACAGGGATCGCTTCCGAACATCAGTCAATGTCATTGGCGACTCGTACGGGGCAGGAATCGTGTACCACCTCTCCAAAGACGAGCTTGACATGTTCGATGCACAGCAGATTCGGCAAGATGACTTTGAGATGGCCAAGACACAGTCCTATTATGAGAATAACTCTAACCACGGTGTATATCACAACTCCTGTCAGCCGATCCAAATAGATGACTGCAAGGTACATTTCACTCTCACTGACATAGAAACCTGTATGTAGATGCTTTATTTTCTTTCCCCAACTTTGTATGTATCATTGTGATTTTATTTTATTTTTTTACTCTTTTGTATTTTTTGGTCATTCCTGATGTGAATGCACAAGAGATGAAATGATATGAAAGAATAAATAAATATTGTTTATTTATTTGTTCTGGTACTTGGTGAAATAGCAGTTTGCCCATATCAGTGGTTAGATTTGACAACTTTGGCAGTTGTATGTGTACACTTTAAAAAATAAAGGATATTTATTGGCATTGATGTTCCATAAATTAACTATCGCACAAAATTATGTTAATTGTGTAAAAAGCTAGATAATTAAAGGCATTCTTGACCCAAAATAAGCATTTACTCAGCCCTTACTCACCTCAGGTGGTTCCGAACCTTTGTTAGTTTTTATGATGAAAAAATATTGTAAAAAATGTGTGAAACCAGTAGTGATGGCGACACAATGGCTCAGTTGTTAGCACTGTTGCCTCACAGCAAAAAGGTCGCTGGTGTGAGTCCCAGCTGGACCAGTTGGCATTTTTGTGTGGAGTTTGCACATTCTCCCCATGTTCACATGGGTTTTCTTCAGGAGCTCCGGTTTCCCCCACAGCCCAAAGACATGCCCTATAGGTAAATTGGATAAACTTTATTGGCCATAGTGTATAAGTGTGTGTGAATGAGAGTGTATGGGTGTTTCCCAGTACTGGGTTGCGACTGGAAAGGCATCCGCTGTGTAAAACATATGCCACAATAGCTGCCGGTTTATTGTGCTGTGGCAACCTATGAAATAGAGACTTAAGGCTGATTTATATTTCTGCATCAAGCGTACACATGTGCTTTGGCGCAGTCTTCGCATGGTTGCATAGTCCTCGCCGTGGCTGATGCTGATGCTGACACGCACCTCTCAAAAAATTTAACTACAGTACATGTTGCAACAACTCGTAGCGCAAGCTCTGCAATTGGCCGCCTTGGTATCGCTGACGAGTGTGGGCGTGGGTGAAAACCATGCGAACCCCTTAAAGTGAGTGTTTACAAGTAAAGAAGCTTCAGATAGAAACTTTTGTTTTGTTTTGTTTTTGTTATGATTAAAGTTGCACGTCCGCTGGTTCCCGCCTCTAAATGAGCGAGTTTTAGCTACTTGTACATTAATGTAGTGTTCAGAAAAAAAAAAAAAA
>CAIGQZ010033024.1:2736789-2748330 GCA_903798205.1 Danio tinwini
TATATATATATATATATATATATATATATAAAATTTAAGAACTGACGGACTGAATTTTCTGATCATAGCCTTTTATGTGTAAAGCATAGAGACTTACACACTCACTGCTACAGCCAAATCAATACCACGACTTTGACCTCATCTTTCAGTTGTAAATGCATCATAACCAAAATGAAAACACCCGCCACCAGAATGATCACTGCAAAGCAACACATTGACCATCACTCACCCTGAACTGGGGCTGCCTGAAGTACAGCTGGTGATCCAGTAGCAAACATTACAAATAACAAAGTCCACATGGTCAGCGCTGTGTCATGTGCTGGATGAAGCACCTCTTTTGTTAGCCAAGGATGGCGGTTTCAATGCGTTTGATTCTCTTTAAGTGTTTGAAGTTTTCTGAAGCTTCTGGAGTTGTGCCTCACCTTCTTTTATACAGCATGCTCAGACTAAAGTACATGATGACACACTCAGTAATGGGTGGTGCTATGAAGAAAACACCCTCATATTGTCTCTCACACTTCCTCTCTCTTTGTGTGTCTGTGCAGCCAGCATTGACATGTTAGACACATTTGCATACTTTAAGTCACTCACGGAAGTATTCTGGTCAGTCTGGTGAATCAGTAAATTTACGTATGCTGCAATGTTTCTGTTGCTTTTACACTGA
This sequence comes from Danio tinwini, assembly GCA_903798205.1. Classification (NCBI taxonomy): domain Eukaryota; kingdom Metazoa; phylum Chordata; class Actinopteri; order Cypriniformes; family Danionidae; genus Danio; species Danio tinwini. The sequence continues at coordinate 2,737,454 of CAIGQZ010033024.1, forward strand.
TCTAAATTAAACAATTAATGTGTTCATCTAGAATGAGTCCCTTATAGATGAAGCATCGTATACTGGACCCATTTCATTTTCAGTCTCTTTGGATACCATGCACTTGGATAAAAAAAAAAAATAACCATTTGACACAATGTAGTTATTTTGATCTTTATATTTTAGAAAATACTTGCATGCATTGCTGTAATTCTTACTGGAATCACTCAGTTTTACTGGAATCATTATTACTCGGTTTGTTATTGATGGTATAGTCCACCCAGAAATGAAAATTACCTAATCGTTGACTCCCCCTTGTGTAGTTTTAAACTTTTATGGGTTTCTCTGTTGAACACAAGAGAAGATATGTTAAAGAATGTTGGTTGCTGGGACCCGACTTCTAAAACATAAAAAATACTAGAATGTGTGCCCGCTAAAAGCATTTTTCAGAAGATCTTTTGTGTTCAACAGAAGAAAGAAAATCAAAAAGCAACTGAAGGGTGAGTAAATAATGGCAGAGTTAAATGTTTTGAACTATCGCATTAACTTGGGAAGCAAAAGACAAAAAAAGAGTATGTTAAGCGAAATATTATAATATGTCATTTGCATTTTAGTATTGCTCTAAGAACAGGCGTAGCTTTGTACTACCAACATTACAACATTTCATTACAAAAATCTAATTAGTGTATTTACCATTTCAAACAAAAAAATACATTTGAAAAATAAAACTGTGGGTGACACGGTGGCGCAGTGGGTAGCGCTGTCACCTTACAGCAAGAAGGTCACTGGTTTGAGTCCCAGCTGGGTCAGTTGGCATTTCTGTGTGGAGTTTCTATGTTCTCCCCGTGTTCGTGTGAGTTTCCTCCAGGTGCTCTGGTTTCCCCCACAAGTCAAAAGACATGCGCTATAGGTGAATTGGGTGAGCTAAATTGTCCGTAGTGTGTGTTTGTGTGTGTGTGCGTGTGTGAATGAGTGTGTATGGATGTTTCCCAGTGATGGTTTGCAGCTGGAAGGGCATCCGCTGCAAAAAAAACCATATGCTGGATAAGTTGGCGGTTCATTCCGCTGTGGCGACCCCAGATTAATAAAGGGACTAATACGAAAAGAAAATGAATGAATTTATTAAATAAAACTGTGTTATGTGTTTTAGCAATTAATTTACATGACATTTACGTTTTCGGGGGTTGAAAACAAGTAAAGAAAATGTACAAGTGTTTAAAGAGCTCCTATTATGCAATAAAAAGGACATATTTTGGTTTTGGGGGTCTCCATCAACAGGCTGATATGCATGCAAGGTCAAAAAACACTTTCATTGTCTTATAATATGCATTTATTTTTACCTAATTTTCCCAACGATTCCCATACAATTTGTTCAGTGATTCATTTGTTCCCAAACTCCTCCTTAGCATGATGCTAATCTGTGCTGATTGGTCCGATGACCCAGTCTATTGCGATTGGTCGACTACATTTAGCGTGAGACAGAGAGAAATACCCACCACAGCTTATCAACATTGTTAAAGCAGTCAGAGTGCAGAGTACATGTGTGAGCCCAATGCAGGTGGGCATTAAATCAATGCAGTTAAACACCAGCATATTGCTCTATTCTTAACAATAAGTAAAAACAACAACACACATTCAGTATTAATCCACACAGTGGCAAAAGATGAACTATTTTGAAAGTTGACCACCGCATGTGTGTAGGAACAGCTGGAGTGTTGGCCATAGCAACAGCAAGCGGCAAACACATTTAAAATTATAAAGAAAGCAGCGCCCCACCCCCGGCTCTTCACTGTCATGTGCGTGTATGTTTTACGGATCTGGCACTTCATATTGTTTTGTGTCAGTGTCGATACACTCAAAAATATATATATATGTTGTTTTTTTACTTGTTTAAACTACTTAATTAAAATGAGCTGAATCAACACAATTCTTAAGATTTCATTGGGACAACTTAATTTTTTATGTTCAGTCCACATAAATTTGTTAAAAGTATTCAGTTAACTTAATCGATTTGTGTTGGGACAACATGAATGAATTGTGTGGAACCTTGCATTTTCTACAGTGTACGCACAGGCGAACGACGGCGAACGACGAATCACATGAACGACTCTTGAGTCGAATCTTTTATTAAAACATCAATATTTTAAACCTCAGCTGGAGGTTTTCATTCACTTAGAGATGTGTTACACACTGCATGGAAGGTCATTTTCAAAAACCCATAATAGGGGCTCTTTAAAAATGTGTAAACAACAATCGCATACGTAAATTATTGGTCAGTCATTCAGAATTTCAATGCCATCATTTAAGATAAAAGATTTAAGATTAGTGGTTAAATTATAAGCTTGAGAAATTATGAGAAATTAATTCTCCTGCTCCCTTATTTATGTATTTATTTGCTTTTTGAGCCTAATGAATTTTTGCATTGTCATCCTGAAATATTTTGCCATTTCAATGTGTATTTTGGCAATTTTAAGATTAAAATACCCGCATACTACATCAGTAAGTGCTAAAAGAAGTTTTGCTTTATACAGTATAAGTGACTTCTTCAAATAAACCTATAACAACCAAAACAGAATAGCAGACACTGCGTACAGGACTGTGTATACACTGCTCAATATACTGAGATAAACAATATGAAAAAAAACCCATCCAAGCCAATGTTGTTGCTTTTGCCATGTTAACTGTTCTATAGCAGTGCATATACTCTGGCCTGGCATACATAATAGAGCTGTTTTAGCTGTTTTTCACAGGTCTGTGTGAATAAAAATGAATTTGACAACATTCTCCTCTCTATGTGAAGGAAATATGTTCACTTGTTGTGTATGTATACACTTCATGTGTGAGCACGTTCATTCATGTACACATTTAAAAATGAATATAATTAGTGTTTATACCTGTACATAATGATAATTATATGATTCATCTGCTACCCCTTATCACAAGTTTACATTTAATCCAATTTAACACTTTATAGGGCACTCATTGAAATATGAGATATACTCACTGGATCATCAGTGCATCAGTGTTACTGCTTTCTCATAAACAAGAGCTGTCACTGGGGTGGTACCTTTTCAAAAGGTACACATTTGTACATGAAGGGTCCATATTGGTACCTCAAAAGTATATATTAGTACCTAAAATTTTAAGAGGAACACTTTTGTACTTTTTAAGTACCAATATGTACCCTTGAGGTATTAATATGGACCTTTTAGTTACAAATTTGTACCTTTTGAAAAGGTACCACCCCAGTGACAGCTTGCGTACCTTTATTTCTGAGAGTGTGGTGGTTATTACAAAATATATATATTGAAATAAATGTCAGGGAAGTTACAGTACCATACATGGATCTTCGCCCAAAGTTAAACCTAAAACATAGCATCAAAACCCACAAGCATTCCAGCTCAATCGCAGCAAATCACTTTTTTCATCTAAGGTTAATGCTTTGTGGTGTTCTGCTGAATATAAGAAATGTGAAGTGTGGGAGTAGATGAAAGTAATTAGTGGCATGGAAGGAGGCCTCGTGTGAGTCACTGCGAACGGTGAGGGTGACTCAGGTGTGTGAAAAAGAGACCTCACCCACATGTGCGGTGCCGTTACACGTTCACTTCCTGCTTCAAGGGAGCTGAAGGAACTGTAGGTGGAAGGCGAGAGCTTACATGTTGGATCCTGTGGCTCTTAAATTGAATTCAACAAACATCTTCCGTGTTTTACCCATGAAATTAATAAGAAGCAGCATGAGTTTCTGTGCCTTAAGTCAATTCAAATGTATTTATTGTTTTTATTTTTATGCTGTGTAGGTGGCTATTCTGTCCTATAATCAAAATGGTTATGTGCAACGTCAGATGAGGATAAACATGTACAGATTGGTCAGTTTTAAAGATTTTTACAGCCATCATGCTGCATGTGAGCAATTCCATACAAATGTCAAACTTTCTATACATTTTTTTATTTTTACCAAAATAGCTAAACCCTTTTGAAGTTTGTTGGTGTGTGTGTGTGTGTGTGTGTGTGTGTGTGTGTGTGTGTGTGTGTGTGCGTGTGTGTATGCTTGTATTTTACAGTACTGTAAAAGTACTCTCTGTCTCTGTCAATGTTTTTAAACTATTCTATTTGATTGACTAAAGTCACAAGAATGCCAATTTTACATCTGTCACATTCATAATAAAAAGGTGTCACCAGGGCCGTAGCTAGTGGGAGAAAAAGGGAACAGAGTGCATAGGGCCCTGGCAATTTAGGGGCCCTACGACAGGAAGCCCCTTGTCTTCACATATGACTACCCTGCTGGAAAAACTGGTAAGGTATGTTTTAATGCTGGTTTTGCTGGTCTTGCTGGCTCTGACCAACATTGAAACCAGCAAGACCAGCATCAAAACATACCTTACTAGCATACGCTGTTTTTTTCAGCAGGGTAGAGGGACCTGCTTAAAAATGTTGTGCATAGGGCCCAAAATAGCTGGTGACACCCCTGGGTGTGACATCCATAATGAAGAAAATAAATCAAGAAAATGTTAAATAAATTTAGTTTGTTCAATAGAGAGTGTTTTATTCTTTTGATTAGCATTGTTTCTTTAGGGTTGTGCAGCCTAATTCCCTGAATTTCTACAAAGTATGTTGTATACAGTAAACTTGCATACTTTTTTGGTCACATCCATAATGTATGCTCATTTTCCTCGCTTGAAATATAAAAAAAAACTTTACATATGGATATTTTTCTGATCCCATAACTCAGTGGTTAGCTGTTTTGGAAAATATAAACAGATGTTATTAGCATAAGTTCTCTGTGAATTTATGTTTTGAGTTTTTACTGCAAATGTCACATCCATAATGCTGGAATTGCATGTAGTAAAACACACGTTTTGCTGTAATATTTCTAAACACACAACACAGAAAACAGAGGTCATGAAAATGCATAGCCTAATCAAATAAATGGTGCAGATATTTAGCCCATTACACCAAAGAGATGCACCCCCTTACACAGCACCACAATATTCATACAAGAAAATTCAAGGTAACGTCTAATTAATGAGAACTGTGGACTCTGTATTTAGCCTACTTGTAAATATATTCATTTTGAAAACAAACTCGTCCCGTAGGCTACTTGTAATATTGCTGTCACTGAATCAAAGGCAAATTGATAGTTGTTTATGAAACTTCACAGGCAATATTGTATTACCGTGCAAATTATATATAAATTAAACCAAGGCATAATGCAATACACTATTACTCCGTTTGCTTGACTTCTAGTCAGTGTCTCTGTTATTGTTGTGTTTGTTGAGGGGGGCTTTTATTTTTTTAAGACGTGCACTTCCGCTTTCCGCCGCTGCGCAAGAGTTTGATCACGTGTTGTTTTGGGCTGTTTTGCTCGACGAAACTCTCTGAAATGTTAACCAAAACATCTTAAGCGTCTTCTTGAACTACTGTTCTTTTTTCAGTGTTTTAAAAATGTCGTCGGTCGTGAACGCTGCACATGCCGAGTACAACGGAAAAGAGAGAGGGGTAACACAAACTATATCAATGCCTTTAAATTAGTTGATCTCCTAAATATTTGTTTATGCATCATCAGAAACTATAATCTTCCTGCTTGGCAAGAGAACAGCGTCAAAGATGATGAGAATGCGTGTGTCTCTGTTATTCATGCAGTGACCGATCTTGTGTTGTTGTTGAAGGATCCGGAAGATCCTCGTGTGTTGATCCCACAGCTCTGCAGACTCTTCTATGAGCTGGGCTGGGTGACGGGAACCGGCGGAGGAATAAGCCTTCGTCATGGGTTAGTCAAGCATCTTTCATCATATTAAAATCTACTGTGCTCTGGTGCAATATATTTTTTGTATGTCAGTGATGTATAAAAAAGTGTGACGAATGGATAAGGAAATGTTTGGAAATTCAGGTTGGGCTATTGAAAACTATAGAGTTAAGTTGGTCTTATATGCACACATTCATTCATTTTTGAACATGTATAACTTTTTATATTATATTTTACTTTCAATATTTGGTCTGAAATCCCATGCAAGTATTTCAGAGTTATATACAACATCAGCACATTTTTATTAACTGTGAACAATCAATGTTGTACTTTGATATTCATTCATTCATCCATTTTACTTTGGCTTAGTCCCTTTATTCATCAGAGGTCGCCACAGCAAAATCAACCGCCAACTTATCCAGCATATGTTTTACACAGCGGATGCCCTTCCAGCTGCAACCCAGTTCTGGGAAACACCTATACACACTCCTTTACACACATACGCTACGGCCAGTTTAGTTTACTCAATTCCATTATAGTGCATGTGTTTGGACTGTGGGGAAACCGGTGCACCCGGAGCAAACCCACGCCAGCATGTGGAGAACATGCAAACTCAACACAGAAAAGCCTACAGACCCAGCCGGGACTCTAATCAGCGACCTTCTTGTTGTGAGGCGAAAGTGCTAACCACTGAGCCATTGTGTCACCCTTTGATAGTCATTGATTGTAAATATGATTTCCCTATTTAAAATTTGCAAAGAATAATTTTCTGAAATTATATTATTTAAAGAAAGTCAGAATGTGCGAATAGAAAAAAAATAAATTTTACCCCAACTGGAAAGCTTTCTTTGCCATGTAACTTTACTATTAAATGACTACTAAATATATCCTGTTGCATATACCTGGCAATATCCATTATTTCATAGTTGTTGTCTTCTTTTTTTCTTCAAATGTGAATAAACGAGTCTTATTTTTTTACAATCATACAGTTGTGTCAAATTACTTTTTAATTGTTCAGAAATGTTTTTCTGCATTATGGCAATAGTTGCATCGCTGATCTGGATATGATGACTGTTCTTTACCTCAGAAGTTTTCAGAAATATTATTTTATTTATTATAGATATATGCAATATGGCAACAATTTATAAACTGTTACATTTATTTATTTCAAATTTTAAGCCACCAATCCCAAGTCAATAAATGAAAAAAAAGAACTGGAATTACTGTGTATATATATATAATGTATGTCAGTGTATGTGAATACATGGAAGTATATGTGACAAATAAAGAGCACATCATTATCATAAAATCTGTGTGTGTGAAGAGATAAGTAGTAAAAACCTCTAAATGCTGTTTGATATTTTCTACGGATATATTCTTTTCCAGCTCCTGTCTGTAGGCTCGGTGATTTTCCATTTATAGTGATGAATAAGTTCTTTTAATTTACTTTAAAGTGGAATAACTAAACACATAAATAAGGGAGGCTGAGACAAATGCTCATTTTAGGAGATTATTTCAGATGGCATTTAGAGGTTTTTGCATCTCAACTCTTCTTGTACAGGGTGTCCGCTGGGTCTTAAAATGTCTTAAATAACAAAAAGTACATTTTAGGCCTTAAAAAGTCTTAAATTCACTACAATATTGTGTTTTAGGTCTTAAATTATTTTAAACTTAATTTGGCTGATAGGACTGACCTTCAGATAAAACCTTATTTTTTATATTTACGTTTTGTTTGTATTGTGAGGAGATACAATTTACAACAGCTATTAGACATTTTACAGCAAATTCCCCATTTAAAAAAGAAATTAAAACAATAAATAAATAAATGATTCCTCAAGATAATACCAGTAATAAACATAAAAAAAACTGTATTAGTCTATAATTTAATTTTAATGGTCTTAAAAGGGTCTTTAAAAAGTCTAAAATTTGACTAGATGAAACCTGCAGAAAGCCAGATATATTTAGTTTGTTTAATTGAAATGTTTATCTATGTAGTCAACTAAAGTTAAAACATTAGGTATTGTATTGTCTTAAGATTGAATTAAAACATATCTATAAACATGACACTAAATAACAATGCAGACATTATTTTAAATTTGGATGCTAGTTTTTGCTATGGATTTAGATGTCTTGATCCAATTCTAATGCACAGTTTAGTTCTTGAGCTGATTTTTGATTGTTTGTGAAGTCTTGACCTTACTATTTGTTTCTTCCTTCAGTGAGCACATTTATATAGCTCCCTCAGGTGTTCAGAAGGAGAGAATACAAGTAAGGCATTTTTATTTAGTCATGTTGTGGTCTCTGTAAAATGAAATGATGCTAAAATAAACTAGAACTCCCCTGCTGTGTGTAGCCAGATGACCTGTTTGTGTGTGACATTGACGAGAAGGACATCAGTTGTCCTCCTCCACAGAAGAAGCTGAAGAAGAGCCAGTGCACGCCACTCTTCATGAACGCCTACACTATGAGAGGTACATGTCAACACACAATGTACTGTTTTTGGTCTGTACCGTGTTACATCGTCATGTCTTTTTCACAGGTGCTCAGGCAGTTATTCACACACACTCAAAGTCTGCTGTAATGGCAACTCTCCTGTTTCCTGGAAAGGAGTTCTGTATCACACACCAAGAGATGATTAAGGGGATTCGGAAAGGAAACTCAGGCACAAACTTCAGGTTGTGGTTCCTGTTATGATGCTTTAGTAGGCAGTGCTATTTTTTTAGGAACACAATTTTAAATGTGGGTTGTAAAATTGAAGCCAATGAAAGTATATACATGCATGATACCTCTTTTAAATCTTTAAGATCTCTTTTTTAAATCAATATTTTACAACTTGCTTTGCTTTACAACAATATATTTGTGTATATACATTATATTAGTCATCACCAAAGCCAAAATTTTTCTAATCTAACAAAAAGATTACATAAGAAAATGTGTACATCCATAATAATAGGTTGGGGAAACATATGTAATAAAATAAAACAAAAAAGGGAAAATAAATAAGAAATATAAAAATATAAAATTATGTTAAATGTTTGTAAATTATTATTGTATATATTATTAATCTTTTCTCTATTCCTAAAGATGTTAGGAAACCAAACTCTTATTTTAATGCATATAACTGCTTGTTTAAATGCTCCAAAATTATTGCCCATTTTCACTAATAAATTGACAAAAAAAAAAAATATATATATATATATCAGTGCTTAATTTGTAAATAAATAATTCCCAGAACAAAATCAGGAAATAAAAGTTACTGTGACTGACGTCCGCCACACAATTTCAGTTTTCTCAGAACATGACATCATTAAACGGTGATAGAGAGCATCACATTTCTGAATGGTCTTTAATTATTTTGTGCCATATAACGTTATAGGTCAGTCATGGATAATAAAAACATGTAGCTACAAACATAAGTCGACTGAACAATCACTATTCAGCTCACTTATAGTGAACAAATCTTATAATGAAATTTACTTATTCAAAACAAATAATTATATGACTCACTCAGTCTAATCTACAAGACGAGCCCACAGTTACCTCCTTTGTCATGTGTTCCGGTTGACTTTAGATCGATTTGCGTCTGTCTCCTGCTATTCTGATCCGTTTGGGCAGTTTCATCTTCTCAAGATCTCTTTTGATATAATCTCTCAAGATCTCTCATGATAAAATATGAAAATATGTGTGACTGCATTGCCGTTTTGAAAATACAAATATTATTTAGGTGGGACACTGTGCCATTATTTATTTTTGCTGCTCACTGCACGTGAAACAACAAACGCCTACCAAAGAGACTGATTATAGACATAAGAAAGCTGATTGGCTGAAAATATTATTGAGGGCCAATAGTTTTGCTTTAACTTGTGCATGTTGACTACTGTCATGTGTCCACACAGAGTGACAGCAGATCAATAAACTCACTACATTTTGACAAATATTGCAGCTGTTGTACAACATAATGTACTTTTGAGGTATTTTTAGGCGAGAATATAGTTGTTTAGATTGCAACTATGCAGTTTATTTATAAGGATAGTGCCTATTTAAAAATATTTAATATTTCAGTGATACAGCGTGTCGGCATCCATCAGCCTGTTATACTGAGCAGAGCAAAGACATTTGACATTCTGCCACAAGATGGCAGCAGAGACAGCATAATAAGCCCTTAGAGGAGAAAAACTTAGCGTAACTTCAAACTACAGCTGATCAAAACATTGGTAAACAGGCAAGTGACTTTCGAAGTCAATCTCTCTTTTTCGTATGTTGTAGTATTGTATTTATACCATGGTAGTATTGTTTCTGGTAGTGTTTGCTTTGCTTTGGCTCTTTTGGGGGTTAATTATTGTGATCTGATTGCAACAGAGAAATACTGAGACATATCTTTGGACTCATGGCATTTCATGCCGTTTAGCCTTATAATCTTTATAAACATTATGTAGAGAATCAGTTAAACACTAGCTCTACAGTGATGTATGTGAAGTAGCAACAGTTTCTGCTGTTTTGACGTCAGCTGCAGATGTGAATAAATGGCTGAAGGAAGTAGTTTCCTTGTGTGTGGGTGTGTGTGTATATATATGTATGTGTATGTGTGTGTGTGTATATATATATGTTTAAGTCAGACTTATAAGCCCCCCCCCCCCCCCCCTTTTTAAATATTTCCCAAATGATGTTGACAGAGCAAGGACATTTTCACAGTATGTCTGATAATATTTTTTCTTCTGGAGAAAGTCTTATTTGTTTAATTTCGGCTAGAATTTAAATTTAAATTTTTTTTTTTGCTAATTTTTTAAAAACCATTTTACGGTCAAAATTAATAGCCTCTTTAAGCTATATTTTTTTGATAGTCTACAGAACAAACCATCATTATGCAATAACTTGCCTAATTACCCTAACCTGCCTAGTTAACCTAATTAACCTAGTTAAGCCTTTAAATGTCACTTTAAGCTGTATAGAAGTGTCTTGAAAAATATAGAGTAAAATATTATTTACAGTCATCATGGCAAAGATAAAATAAATCAGTTATTAGAGATGAGTTATTAAAACTATTATGTTTAGAAATGTGTTGAACAAATCAGCTCTCCGTTAAATAGAAATTGGGGAAAAAAATTAACAGGGGGGCTAATAATTCAGGGTGGTTCATAATTCTGACTTCAACTGT
>CAIGQZ010033024.1:2764529-2791280 GCA_903798205.1 Danio tinwini
ATATATATATATATCAGGCATTTTAGACAAACAACTTACTCCAGATGTCTGGATTTTGTATTGATCCAAGCTAAAAAACAGTTTGATTTTGGCAGCATAGGGGTCCCAAACTGCACAGATGAGAGAAAATGTTGGGCACTTGTTGAAAACAGCAGGGCCATATTGCAGGCAATCAGGGGTCAAGCATAATTTGCTGTCTTTGTGCGTAGCTCCCACCGAGCACCATCTATCAAGATGGACGACTAATTCTCTCTCTCTTGTTCTCTAAGGGAAAATTGCACCGTTGAATGAATCCAAGAGAGAGGAATGTGGCTAATGACCTGAATATCCTGGTGAGGACGTTATGAGACCACAAAACCTGTTTATCAAAAGGCTGAAAGTGTCTGCCGTGGGCTGAAATGAAACAGGGAAATCTGTTAGTGGTGAGCAGAAGCGCAGTGAACCAAAGCCACCTAAATTGACTATGTGTATGCAGGTACTTTGGAGCATAAGTTGCTCTTATTGATTTCAAGCACATAACCTTCTCTGGCAGTTTTTAGAGGATTTGGAGTGGGCGCATATGAAGAGTGAGGTAACAATGGTGCTGACAGTAGTCGGACTCTATGTGTCATGTTGTGTCCTGTTCTGTGAATGTTTTATGTTTAATAGACTAAAGAGCAGAACATCATTAAATGTGTCTGAGCAATGTTTAAAATAGAACCCATTTTTCCATATTACTCAACTTCTATTATGGTCATGTATGTTGCTTTGAGTTAAACAAACACGCACGCATCTGTTTTAGTAATTAAATATAGATAGATATTGCATTCATGAAACAGTTCAACAAGTGTGTAAATAAAAAGAAACAACTTCAGAGTTTTTTGTTTGAGGAGTTACTTTCTTTTTCCAGAATCAAATCCCAAGGTAACTGAATGCACTGAAATCACTAACACATACAAACACATGCTGTTTTATTAAAACAGTATTATTATCAAAAATATTATAAAAAAAAAAAACTATAGTTAATAAACAGCAGCGGCTTAATAAAAACAGTTGTAAAATGTATACAGTAAAATGCAGAGAGTTCATAGGCAGCAATATACACTGCATTATAATAGTTTACATCAGTTTTTTGTATTTTATTTCAGTGAACAGTACTCAATATTAACTAGTTGCTTATTTGAATGCCTATTATTAACATATTGGCTGTTTATTAGTTCTTATAATGTGCATATTCTGCATGATCATATTCCACATATAATCCTACCTAATACCTAAAGTTATCTACTACCTTGCTAACTATTGATATGCAACAAATTAGGCAATTATTGAGGCAAAAGTCGTAGTTTATGTTTTGTTAATAGTACGATTTTTTAAATATAATTAAAGCTAATTGTATGTTATGTGTAAACACTACAAAGACATGCATTAGAGTCAGTGGTAGATTTCAAATTAAGTGTCCATGGTAAGGCTGCTCTTGGTTGGTGGTCCTGGTGCATACAATTCTGAATCCCTGAAATAAATTTTCAGATAAATGAAAATTTTCTAAATAAGCCACAAATCTGATGTCTAAACAATTACCCACCTCCGCAAAAAAATAAAAATCAAAAACATTCATTTTCTTTTTGGCTTAGTCCCTTTATTAATCCGTGGTCGCCACAGCGGAATGAACCGCCAACTTATCCAGCCCATGTTTGACACAGCGGATGCCCTTCCAGCTGCAATCCATCTCTGGAAAACTTCCATACACACTCATACACTATAGACAAATTAGCCTACCCAATTCACCTGTACTGCATGTCTGTGGACTGTGGGGGAAACCAGAGCACCCGGAGGAAACCCACGCGAACGCAGGGAGAACATGCAAACTCCACACAGAAACGCCAGCCGAGGCTCGAAACAGCGACCACCTTGCTGTCAGGTGACAGCACTACCTACTGCACCACTGCATTGCCTAAATTAAAAGCAAACTCTTAAAACTACGATCTGTGACACAAATTGCTGTTTTATTTTTACATTCCTATTGTGTTTAGTTTTCCACAATGACACAGTGAATAAACATTGAATAAACATATTTTATCTTATTATTTCAAATCTATTTTTTTTCAACCCAGGCTCCTTCAGAAAACGTATCTCTATATACATTTCTGGAGACCACGAAATACGTCCCAGGGGGTACTTTTTTTGCAGTTTTTGTTTTCGCTTATCCATGAGAGGCCGCTGTGTGTTATTTTTGAGATTTTTAATTTCTATCGCGAGTGCCATTCACACCTGCTATCCTCACGTAAATCCACCAGAGGCTGCTGTCAACTGACCCACCCTCCTCCTTCCCTAAACTTAACCAATTTTATTGATTGACCCACCCAACCACTTCCATAATCCCAACCAACAATTTTCAAAATCAATCCAGAAAAAGAAAAGCCCTCGTCTGATTTTTACCACGGTTTCAGATTTTACCACATTCTCACCGTTATTTACTTGTTCGTTTTATTTTTCGCATTCTGTTTTTGTTTTACCTGTTTTCTTGAAACATTCTTTGCTGGACTCGAACCAACTCCTCTGCGTCTCAAGTCCACTGACGTACATGGGGAGCTAATGGGACAAACTGATTACAGCCAGGAATACGGAGGTAAGCGGTCAGCTGGTAAGCGTGAAAAGGAATGGCATCATGCCGCCCTGTAGCGTTCGTTTAAAGATGAAACGCAGCCATACTACCTCTGGCTACATATTTTGTAGTCTCCAGAAATGCATATAGGGGTGCGTTTTCAGAATGAGCCTATGTAGTTTTTTTTTACTAACATTTACTTTTTAGAAAATGTACTAAATATTTGAAGTAGAAAATAGTTTCATCAAAAAAATATCAATAGATCATAGTAGGACTTTTTATAGTGTATGAGAAATGCTGCACACGGTGATGAAACTGGTAGAATATTGCATTGGGAAGACCAGTTGTATATAAGAATCAGTACATCCTGCTTTTTAAAATGAAACTTCATTGTTTTGTTTTTTTAACTACATGATAATAATAACTCTTATTGACAAGTCCTAATATAAAAAGAATATCATGCACATTTTAGTTGAACAAATATTGAACTTTTTTTACTGATAAGTAAAAAAAACTGCCTACCTGAGTTTTTAAAAGCTTTAAGGGCCATTCAAGCAATGCATTTTCCATTTCAATCTAAATTTTCCATTGTTTTTTTTTTTTTACCTAATATTAAATGCTATCTTTTGCAGCACCTCACACATTTTAAAGAGAGTGAGTGAAGTTAAACAAAGTTTCAACTTCTACATGCAGAGTTCATATGCAGCAATATGTACAACATTAAAATGACAGTAGTTTAATTTTTTTTTCCACTTTATTTTATTAAACAATACCTAATACTGGACAGCCTGGTGGCGCAGTGGGTAGCACAATCGTCTAACAGCAATAAGGTTGCTGGTTCGAGTCCTGGCTGGGTCAGTTGGCGTTTCTATGTGGAGTTTGCATGTTCTCCTTGTGTTTGCGTGGGTTTCCTCAGGGTGCTGCGGTTTCCCCGAAAGACATGTGGTAGGTGATGTGAATAAGCAAAATTTACAGTGTGTGCAAGAGTGTGTGGATGTTTCCCAGTGTTGGGTTGCAGCTGTAAGGGCATCTGCTGCGTACAATGCTGGATAAGTTGGCAGTGCGTTCTACTGTGGTGACCCCTGATTGATAAAGGAACTAAGATGGAAAGAAAACGAATGAATGAATACTCAATATTAACTAGCTTGATTGGATGCTTATTATTAACATATTGGCTGTTTATTAATTTGTATAAAGTACAAATTCTGCCGGATCATATTCCACATTCCTAATCCTATACCTAAACTTAACTACTACCTTGCTAACTGTTATTAAGCTGCAAATTAGTGTTTATTGAGGTCATAGTTAATGGTTTGTTAATAGAGTTTTTATATATAACAAAAACTATGCCATGTGTAAATGCCACAAAGTGTCCATGGTAAGGCTCTTCTTGGTGGGTGTTCCACCTGCACAAACCTCTCAATACCTGAAATTCATTTTCAAGTAGATGCCACTTTTCTAAATAAACCACATATTTGAGGACTAAACAATTACCCACCTACCTCCCCAAAAATAAATAAATAAATAAACTCTTAAAACTACGATCTGTGATGCAAATTGCTTTATACTTTATTTTACCTAATTATTCAAATCTACCTTTTTTAACTAACATGTAAAATAGTTTTAGCAAAAAAAGAAATGAACAAAATCAATCCAGTAAAAAAAGCCCTCGTCTGATTTTTACCACCTTTTCAGATTTTACCACATTCTTACCCTGTTATTTACTTGTTCATTGACATTGTAGGACTTTTTATAGTGCATGATAAATGCTGCACACATTGTGATGCAAACTGAGAACTAGGACCTGTGGATACTGTTAGAATATTGCATGGGTAGGAAGACAAATTGAAGAGATGATGCCAAGCATCAAGAACTCTCAGGACAACATACAGTATACAGTACACCTAATACACAAATACACTTCATTAAATATGTACACTAAGGCACTATCCCAATTCTATTTTTTGTACCCCTACCCCTTCCACGTCCCATTGGCCTTTGAAAGAGTGTGAAGGGCAAGGGCTTCAAAATTTACCCCTAAGAAATGGGACCCCACTCTAACATCTGCACACATCATCTTATGTCATCCCGGTCTCTTACTTCATATGAGGTTGACGACAGCGATTGCTTTAGTTATTCCAGCTGTGTTATTTTTGGTAACGTTATTTATCTTAAGGAAATCACTGAAGGCAACAATATCATGTTATCATAACGATCTAATGTGGCAATAAGATCGTAACTGTACCGTCCATTTTCACCATGACCATATTCGTCTATGTAAACACACAAAACAACATTAACATTATAGCAGACACTGTAAAAAGCTAATTCCCAGCCACTAGACTTTTCTGACAGGGTATTCGAGTGACATATGTGATAGTATGTTGTAGGAACACTATACAGAAGTTATTATTATGGTTTGTAGATAGCCAAATTTAGCGGTTTTTATTTTACCGTTTATTTTAAAAGCATAACAGTAAAACACAAACGTGTTATAATAATATTATAATGATAAAAAATACTAATTTGTGCATCCCCTGACTTCCATGTGCAGCCATGTTGTCGTTGTAGATGGTGTATTCTGGGAAATTTTTGTACCATTTGGTTTCGTGTGTTATCCTGAAAAATCTCTGTTTTAAAGGGTATCTAGCCTTTCCTCTTTCGCTTTCAAGCTAAAGAGAATTGGGACACTCCTACCCCTTCACGTGAATGTGCAAAATGAGGGGTAGGGGTAAGGTGAAGGGCTGAGGGGTAGAATTGGGATTGGGCCATAGACATCTCCTATATGCACAAAAATTGCAGGTAAACTATGTCTATATATAATAACTTATATTTGATTGTAACTTTAACTTAATTTGATTGTAATGCAATAATGTGCACCTTTTGTAAAGCTGGTTTGAAACAATACATATTGTAAATAATTATTGTAAATCGAATTGAATTGTATATAAGAACAACATCCTGCTTTTTTTATGAAATGTCATAGTTTTAACTACATGATAATAATTCTTAATAACAAGTCTTAATATAGTAGTGTTAATATGAAAAGAATATCATGCACAATGTAGTCCAAATATTGAACTAGTTTAAGAAAATGGCAACGGCCTCCCTAAAATCAGTTTTTTAAAAAGCTTTATGGGCCATTCACACAGTGCATTTTTCCATTTTAATGAAATTTGAATTACTTTTCCATAGTTTTTTCTTTTCTTTTTCATTTATTTATTATTTTTTTTACCTGTGACTGTTATGCTCACATCTCACATCTTTTGCAGTACCTCACACATTTTTAAGATAGCGAGTCAAGTAAAAAAAAAAAAAAGTCAACTTCTACATGCAGCACAAATCATCAATGTTGGTTCTAAATCAGTGGACCAATCAGAAAAACTTGGGAGGCTGGGCAAGCGTTGCATCTGTTTACAATAGCAAGTTGTCAACATCATTGACTGTTTTATTTGACATTAACATGGCAAAGAAGCTGCATTAAGCAAAGACACATTCTGTGTGAATGGACCCTTAGAAATTTACACTGTATTGCCTTTAAGTTTCCATGGCAGCATATCAAGCTTCAATTAGGTAGCGTGTGGCTAAATTATGTACATTCCACTGTGTGCTTCCAGGGGCATAACAATAAATAAGAGAGATAACAAGCCCAGACGTAGAACTGTACTGCTCTAAGGGTTAATAAAGAACCACTTTAATTATCTTTGAATAATTTACTTTATTTCATCACCTTAGAATTATAAGGTTCTATCTGACATATTCTTATTAAATGACAACTTATTTACATTATGGGATGTTTTTTTATAAGTTGTTTACATTTTAAGACGTTTTATTTAAAAAAAAAAACAAATGTTACACACATACTGATAGCTATGGAATGCAAAAACGTTGAAGCTCAATATCTCTAAATCATTCAGAACGCAGATAGAACCTTATAATTACAAGGTGACGATTTAACAATAGATTTGCTTGTTTGACAATAGCCATTTTTTACGCATGATTGTATATGATTCTTTATAACGAAGCTGAAAAGAAAATCTAGCAGTCATTATATGCAATTGTTTTTATATATAAGCACATAGAGCTCATTGCTGAACACTCAGCCATCAATCACTGAGACAATCAGAAAGAAACATGATGAGCTGTAAACATCAACACATCACAAATAGCAAAACGTGAGAATGAAAAAAATAACATACATTAGCAAACAGCAAAACAATATTAGCATTATCCAAATAATACAATTGTGCTTCAATGCATGCTGGGAGTTGAGGAAACCAACAGCATTTTCGAATATGAAACAGTTTGCTCAGACATTTGTTTTCACACCTGCCTTATTTAGTTCGGTTGAATCGCACTAGAGTTCGTTTTCCCTCTTGGTGCGGTTCGTTTAAGAAGGTGTGAATATAGCAATCGCACTGGAGTGCCCACCAAAAGCGGACCAAAAAATTGTACCAAGACCTCCTTGGAGAAAGAGAGGGGGGAAAATTACCTGATAGATCATTGGTAATATTTGCGGAATGTCGCAGTTTAGCTAAATTAAGTCACGCCTCCTCCTGAAGTGACTTGCGATGCACCTTCGCCGCTTGCAATGCATTAAAACATTGTTTTCCAGCCAAAGCAGCGCATAATTCTCGAAATGTATAGTTTGTCTAAAGTGATGTATACAAACTATATAGTATACTATGACCAGGGATACAATCAGTCAGCGCAGTCGTCCCTCTATAGTAAAAAGAGACATTTTGTGTCTGCCAGTTTGTTTACTTGCGGGAGTTCTGCGGGAAATATGTTTAATAACATCTGGGCAATGAGTGATGTGGATTTTGTCACATGACTGCATTTTGGTTCTTTTAAACTGATTCAAACCAAAGCAATCAGTGTGGTGTGAAATGGACCCAAAAAAGACAGAAAATGCTACAATGTATCATTTGTTGCCCTTCAACCGGAACAAATGAACCGAACCACAGATGTGAAAGCACACTGCGAGAATCAGTATGCGAGAAGTACCCGGATGACTTACTTCTTCCTGCGAGATTCTGAAGTGCGCATCTCATGCATACTGCGCTATCCAATGATGCATCGCGAGAGAATTCATGAATGGGAGTAAAGAGACGCAACTGACGCAGGTAGGTCACGTGACCATGAAAAAATGGCGAATGTAGTACGTTTGAATTTCATTCATACTTCTTACATTCATACTGTATAGAACGTATTTTTCTAACGGCCGAGTAGTACGTTTAATTTCAAATGCAGTACCTACTGAGTAGTATGTGGTTTCGGATGCAGCTTAAGACTCAATGAATTACTAATTAGCTGCTAATTAATACATTTAGCAGAAGCTTTAGAAGCAATTCAACAAGAAGAGGCAATAGACACAGAATGTGCTAATTATATAAAGTAACTGTTAGTGCTCAGAGAATTAAGTGCTAGAGTTAGGAGGAAGAGTGTGTATTTTTTAATAATTTTTTTAAGAGCAAGAAGAGTTTCTACAGGTTGTTTGTCAAGCCCACTTCAGAAATGCACAGTTTAGTTTTTTTGTTTTTTTTTTAAGATATGGAGTGATTGTAAGAATATGTCTGGTCCACATGTACAACACTGGTGCAAGTGTCTGTTAAAGTGTCAGAGAGTCGAAAGAGAAGGTGCATCCCAAATCACATACTTATGCACTACTATACACCATTTTGTACTATAAATCGTGTCAGTAGTGTGTTAACACTGAAAAATAATAAGTGCGTTTTAAAAACCCAAATAATGCACTTATTCAACCAGTTAAAATGAAGTGTGGAATGGTGGACACTTCATGCACTCAATGGCCACTGCTTTCAGGCACACATGTTGTATTACTTCATTTATTTTGAATTGTGAAAGCAAAATTCTCCTACAAGAGTGATTATAGCATCTCCCGATGGTGAATGCGGTTATGCTTATGGCAGGAATTATTTGGTACTTTGGTCATTTATTTCACTAATATGGCAACCGTCAGACATCATCAGGGAAACGGTTTGAATTTCAGCTTAGTAAAAAACCATTAGTGTTTCAATTGGGACAACACTACATAGATATACTATGCTGTTGAGTGTGTGTGCATAAGTACATAGTGCAAGTGCATACTGTATAGTGTGCCCTTTGGGACATGGCTAATGTGTTTTATACAGGTGGTTTGTCAAGCCCACTCACCTGTGCAATGCACACTCAGAATTGTATGTTTTGAGGTTGCTGTGTGGCATGGTGGGGCTAGAATAATAATAGTTACGGTAGTAATTGATCTTAGGTATTATTAGGGATGTAGAATATGATCACACTTAATAAGTAATTATAAATAGTTAATATCTTATTAACAGACACGTAATAACCTAGTAGTTAAAAGTGAATTGCTACTTAAACTAAAGTGTTTCCCATATTTTTTTGTATGTAAATTTCAGGTAATTCTGTGACTCAGTCACAATGTACGGGGGGAACATATTATTTTTTCCAATTTTGCATCAGCATTTTCTGTAAAACTACATTTAAGCCACAGTGAAAAGTTTTGAAATGAGTCACACAAGGTTAGCAAGGAAAATACAGCTGGATTTGTGATTTTTTGTGTGTGTTTGTAATGAAGGTCTGATGGCGGTCATCTCCTGCTTGGCTAAAAGAAAGGAATCTAAGGGAATGGGCCAGGCGCCGGGATACATTAAGGGGGTAATCACAATGCATTTTCAGCTACGCTTCGTCAATGCCTAGCAGTGGAAAATCAGGGTATTCAGCTCTCACTGAGCTGCGTCTCTGGAGACATCGATCATCCCAGGTCCCTTCCATAGGCTTTGCTTGTTTTGCACACATGCTCATTTGCAGATTGATTCAGGCCCCATCGATTCAAAGCCTTGAATCAACCAGCTATGTCCTCACAATTACAAGAGTGACATCTTTTATCCCTCGCCATCACTGAAGTAAAACATACGCTAAAGCATCGATGATTAAAGCTGTGAGACAAGTGGGCATGTGTGAATTAGCAGTATGAAATTATTTGCCTTCTTGTGATTCATGTTTTTATTTATTTTATTTGAGGAAACAAGCTATTAGAGCTTCGTAATGTTTAAAAAATAAAGCACAGCAAGTTCTTTGGGGAAAATCTGTCATCTATATTTTAGGGAGACTTCAATTTCAAGAGTCAGTTGTGTCTCAGAGCAGTCAAATTGTAGGTAACAATGCTCAGATTATTTTATAGAGGCAGCCAGCCATATCAACAGAGATATGCAGCTGGGTGAACAAGGACAGAGCCGTGTCACAATACTGCAGTTTAATAATCCTAAGATACACAGTAAACAGTGCTTAATACATGGCTGTAACCATCATAAACGCAAAGGGTGACAAGTCGCCCCTAATACTCAGATATATGGCTAAGTTGTTAGCCCTAGCATTTGGTATTCTTGATGCTGCTCTGCTATGCTCCATTATGCACTGCTTTTGGTTGTTGTTAGTATGGTAATTTCTAAGGCTGGTATGCTTCAGTGGTCTGAAGCTCAAAGTACTTTGTTTTGTAGCTATACACTACGGGTATGTGTACATACTGCATCCACCCAGATTTTTATAACTGTACATAAAGTTTTTTCATATAAGCCAAAAAAATGCATGTATATATATATGGAGTATTTTGTATTATGAGCATTATGAGTAAGTTATAGTATTCATAAAACAAAGAAATCTGAAGAGGTCACAGGAGAGGAATTACTGTATGAAAAGTTTGTGAAGGGATGCAACTGATTCCGTAAGTTACATGACAATGACAATATGGTAAATGTGTGTGTGCATATTTTAAAATGAAAATATGATTTTAAATGACTTTAAACTTTACAAAATATCTCCTATTGAGGTAATTGGAAATATATGTTTGTTTGGTTGGTTGTTTTTTTTTTTTTTTTTTGCATTCTTATTTGCTGCAATAGCACAAGAAAAAATTCACATCTGTATTTTAATGACTTTCCAAAAGAGGAAAACCAACTCAGGCTTATTCTGACTTAACATACCACTATATACATTTCTGGTGAGCGCCAAATACATCCCAGGAGGTACGTTTTTTTTTGCAGTTTTTTTTTTTTTTCGCGAATCCACCAGAGGCTGCTGTGTGCACTTTTTGAGATCTCAAATTTCTCTTCACGCCTGCTCTTCTTGCGTAAATCCACCAGAGGCCACTGTCGACTGACTGACTGACTGGCTGACTGACTGACTGACTGACTGACTGCAAGTATATCTGTCTGTGGACTGCAAGTTGGGGCGTAAGATTAAGGGACATAACTTGTAGTAAGTTAGAGGCGTAACTTGCATCTATCAAGATCCCATTGAACCATGCGAGATGTCTCAACGAGATGTTGTTGGCAAGATGGCAGAAATACTTACCAGAGAACATTAGCATCAAATGTTTGCATGAGTTTTCTCCAAATTTATCCACAACATATTTATTTGATATATTATTATATTCATTCATTTAGCAACTCTATCATGCAACTCCACTCGCTGATTTCTTTATCTGTTTTGTCAAGACAGTTAGCCTGCTCGGTTTCGCCCCCTGTGGTTGCAAATGACAGTACAATGGCAAGCAGGTCAAGTATTAAAGCCTCCGCAACTCGCGGTTGTACGTTAACAACTGTGATGGTTGGGTTAAGGGTTGGGGTAGTTGTAGACATTGTTAACTATGATGGTTGTGTTTAAGTTAAGGGAAGGTGTAGACGTTAATAATGCTGATGGTTGGGTTTAGGGTTGTGGTAGGTATAGACGTTAATAACTGATGGTTGTGTTTAGGTGTGGGTTGCGTGTAGAGGTTAATAACTAATGTACAGTGCCATCTTGTTGACAACATACGCTCAAAAAAATTATTATTTTTTTGCTCGTTCAAACTACTTATTTAAAATGAGCTGAAACAAAACAATTCTTAAAATTTCATTGGGACAAAAACATTTTTTATGTTCAATTCACATAAATTTGTTAAAAGTGTTACGTTTTTTTGCTCTGAACATTTAAACATTTACGAAATGCTAGGTGGCAGTAGGTTTTTATGTTCCTCTGTCTCAAGTTTCTTCTCTGGTGTTTTTTTGTTTTCTGAACGCTACTTTAATGTAGAAGTAGCTTAAACTCGCTCATTTTGGTGCAGGAACCGGCGGACATGCAACAACTTTAATCATAAGGTAAACACAAAACAAAACTTTTCATCTGGAGCTCCTTCAAGGGACTCGACACTTGTAAACAATGAGTTTGCGTGGCTCTCGGTCCCGCCCACACTCGTCATCGCTACCAAGTCGACCAATTACAGTGCTTGCGCTATGTGTACTTACATTTTTTGAGAGGTGCAGGTCAGCATGGGTGCTGGCCACAGTGAGGGCTATGTGTCCATGCGCAGGCTGTGCCGAAGCCTACGTGTGTGCTTGACGCAGCAGTATAAATCAGCCTTAAGGCTCCTTTATGTTACGCCCCTGTCTTGCAGTCCGATCGACTGACCCACCCTCCTCCTTCCCTAAACCCAACCAATAGTGTTTTCAAAAGTACTGATTGACCAGCACCCACCCTCTTCCCTAAGCTCAACCGACAGTTGTAAAAAGCAATCCAGAAAAAAAAGCCCTCATCTGATTTTTACCACATTTTCAGATTTTACCACATTCTCAGTCTATTATTTACTTGTTTATTTTATTTTTTGGATTCTGTTTTTCTCTTACCTGCTTTCTGGAACTGTTCGTCATCGGACTCAAACACCGTCGTCGTGGTCAACTCCTCTCTGCGTCTAAAGTCCGCCAACGTACATGGGGAGCTACTGGACAAACTGGTAACAGCGGGAAAGCCGTCCATATGGAGGTAAGCGGTCAGCTGATAAGTGCGAAAAGGAACGCGTCATACCGCCCGTAGCGTTAATTTTAAAGATGAAACGCTGTCATAATACTCCAGTTACATAATTTGCAATCTCCAGAAATGTATATGGGGGATGTTTTCAGAATGAGCCTGTGTTGCGAAAAACATTGAGCTACCAGAAGATCCTGAAAATGTACATTAATATGGACTTAAGGGTTTATTTATTTATTATTATTATTATTATTTTATTTTTTTTATCAGTGTGAGATTTTAACTGGTCTGAGGCTCAGTGCAGTAACTGAAAACATCAAGTCTTTTCAATCAGTTTAACACATCTGATGGAGTGTTTCTTACAAACACAACAATTTTGCATGGTGCCAGGAGGAGGCACAACAGACATATGAGTCATCTTAATATTACTTCAAGCTTTGCTGCTAATGCTTTGAGAGGGTTTATTTCTCTCTCTTTAATCCAAATTTGATCTTCTCTATTTCTGATGAGTCACTGCATGAAACCTTGCAACATCTGATGCTTGCCTTATGTCAAGATGATCTGAATCGGTTCCATCAAGTCAAATGGCTCAGATGTTCAGTTTTTAATGCATAGTTTCAAAAATATATATATATATTATTAGGGCTGGGCGATATGATAAAAATCTTATATCATTATATGTCATCTCATGGGTGGCTCAGTGGTTAGCACTAACGCCTCACAGCAAGAAGGTAGCTGGTTCAAGTCCAAAGACATGCGCTATAGGTGAATTGAATAAACTAAATTGGCCATTGTGTGTGTGTGTGTGTGTGTGTGTGTGTGTGTGTGTGTGTGTGTGTGTGTGTGAATTTGAGAGTGTATGAGTGTTTCCCAGTACTAGGTTGTGGCTGGAACAGCATCTTCTGTGTAAAACATATGCTGAATGAGTTGGCGGTTCATTCTGCTGTGGCAACCCCTGATAAATAAGGGACTAAGCCGAAGGAAAATTAATGAATGAATGAAAGTCATCTCATATTCCGATGATGATATTTATCATGATAGAGTTTCTTTTCTGAGCGCTCTTAATTGGTAATACCATATTGACCACATTTCAAATGTACAAGCAAAAGAATGAATTGATTGATGAAAAGTCAGCACACTCGCAAACATCAAAAAGGCAACAGCAAGATTGAGTGACAAGCAGTTAACGAAAAAATAAGGCAAACGTTTCAGTCGTGTTTACCATTGTCAATGCCAAACAAAGTATATGCTCAAAAATGTACTCATTCAGGTGTGGTTATTAATATAATTTTTTCACTTCATTTAGAGCTTTAATTAAATTTAATTATTGAGTATAAAACACTTTTTTTTTACTTAATGATTACAGGCTTGGTTAAAAATGCTGCTAAATAAAATGCTAAATGTAAACGTACTTTCAAGCTTGCAACTTTCTCTACATTCTGTTAAAGGAATCTGAAAGGGTTCTGAAAATTTCATTATGTTCTTTTTTGTCTCTAGTTTGTTAGTTATTTTCTGCATTGGAATACAGTATATTAGGGGTGTCAAAATGTATTGTTTCTTCGATGCACTACGATGCAGACATGAAAAATTCTGTATCGGTTCAGCAATAATCAACCTGTTATTATGTGCTGACGTCACTTATCACATATGTTTTATATAGCAGTAGTAAGTAATTCAAACGCTCCAACTACTTAAAAAGCAGATAACTGTGCACAATTCACTGCTTGTGAGTTTGCTGGACAGTCTTTCACTGACAGGAAAGTACATCAAAACCCAGCTAGGAAGAAATGCAAGTAAACTCTCTGAAACTGTAAACTTTATCTCTATCTCTGTGGCACCTTTGACCTGCTGACTTGTTTGTGAGGTAACGTTTTATCTCCTCTCTCATCTGTTACAAAAATATTGTCACTTGTGGATCCAGACACAAGCATCTTTGCAGAGCGAGTTTTCTCCACCGCGTCCACGTCTATAATGGATCAGCTGATCGTCGCAGCCTTTTAATATCAGTGTCCGTGTCACTGTTTGCATTGTCAGTGCCAGACCCGCACTGACGATTAGAGCCAGCTGTCGACAGACTGTCTGTCTGACTGAATGGCCAACCGGCCAATCCATTGACTGACCCACCCTCCTCCTTCCTTAAACCCAACCAATTTTATCGATTGACCCGCCTACCCACTTACTTCCCTAAACCCAATCAATGGTTTACAAAAGCCATCCAGAAAAAGAAGAGCCCTCATCTGATTTTTACCACGTTTTCCAATTTTACAGCATTCTCACCCTGTTATTTACTTGTTCATTTTATTTTTTGGATTCTGTTTTTGTCTTACCTGATTTCTGGAGCCACTCTTCCCCAGACTCAAACACCGTCAACATCATGGTCAACTCCTCTCTGCGTCTCAAGTCCGCCGATGTAGCATGACTAACGGGGCAAACTGGTTGTGACGGGAAAGCCCTCCACATGGAGGTAAGCGGTCAGCTGATGAGCGTGAAAAGGAACGGCATCATACCACCCTTTAGCGTTCGTTTAAAAAATGAAATGAAGCCATACATACCTCCGATTACATAATTCGCGGTCTCCAGAAATGTCCACGAGACTACGTTTTCAGAATAAGCCTGTGTACATGTTAATACATGTTAGTACAATAATTATTGTGCTGCTAGGTAAAATTAAATTGTTTTTGAAAAACATTGTCAATGCACCATGATGCACGAGATATTGAATTGAACCGAATCGATGGAATAATAATCGTAACTGAACCGACCGTGAGACCAGTGTAGGTTCACACCCCTAGAATATATGCAACCTAACTCTTGATATATGTTTCAATGAAGGGCTCTTTTACTCTAGTCAGGATAGTGTCAAATAAGACTAAGCAGTGACCTTGAAATTTGGCTAATTTTCTTTCATTTTGGTCCCCAGTGTAGCTCCTTTAACATGCTAAAACCGAAAAGATGCTACAGTCATACATAAATTTCAGCTATTATTCAACCTTTCTATGAACTTCTGTAAACCACATGAAACTAAATCTGCTATATGATTTGACAACTAAACTTGTGCTATGATGGCCATTTTCTCTCTCCTCACTCCCTCTTTTTTCCATCCTCCTATCTTTTGCCTGCCCACCGCTCCTCTCTCAGGTCCCTTTGTATTTCTTTGAAATTGCTGGCTATTGCTGGGAGATTCCTATCTGAACAGGTTTTGAACTGAAGGGAGACACAGAGCACTTGTAGAATAACAATGAGGCCAAGGCTCTGGCTGTAATATTAACTTATTGAAAGAGTCCCTAGGAATTGGGCAGCCATGGCTGTCTTTAGCATATGTCAGCATGAATATTAGTCTTTTGATTGTGAAGCTATTAATAAAGGCCATGGAAAGGTTAGTCCATCATAGACGAGGCAATGAGTAACATTCAGGAGTCTCAGATGTTTCAATTTGGTATGAAAAGATAACGTCTTTTAACTATGAAATTGATGGGGTTTTTTTTTAACTGCACAGCTTTGTATTTCAGTGAAAGTACTTCATTATATTTGGTTTTATTCAATAAATTGTCATTGCATCATACATAACTGCAGGGAATTGCATTCACAGCACTAGCGAGTTGCTGGTGCTTAGATACACCACTCTCATTTTGCAGAGACTTTCTCCAGACACAAAAATAAACCAGGATTGAAATAAACCCTGTGTTACATAACATCAGACAAATAACTCTTGCAGTCTCTCAGTCTGTGCCTGCCTTCCAATTTGTTGTTCATGATGTTCTGTTAGTTTTGCTATTCGGTTCTTAACAAGGACGCAGGTGCCTTGACGGAAATTCAATTTGATACTATTAATGAGAAGATCCCCTCTGTATGAAAACGCAGAAGTCCTTAGGGGAAGTTTTCTGTGTGTAGGTTTTGTGCTACAGTGTATTAATGAAACATTATAAACGACACAGACCTCAATGCTATAAGCTAGAAGTTGTCATTGCTTTCCAGAGAGAAGTCCACTGGGGTGCTTAAAGTTGGTTTCCCTTTAGCCAAAACCCTTATAGAGGAAGAAATGCCTAGCTTTCTGCACTTAACTAACATTTCTGTGTGATTTCTATATGACATGAATAATGTTTTAACACACACATCAACCTGTAAGTTCACAATGTGCTCATAATATATGGTCTAAATGCTGAGTTGCGATTCACAGTAGTAAAGTCAATGTCATGCCCCCTTCTTCTTCATTTAATAGTGGATGCGGTTGGTAAACCAGCTTATTACATGGCTCTCTAGAATACTTGGAACAACTGGTAAAACTAACAACACAGGCTCATCTCATTCAGGTTCTATGAACCATCCTGACCAACATTCTGAAAACGTAGCGCAGCTGAAAGGGCATCCGCTGCGTGAAACATGTGCTGGATGGGATAATGGTTCATTTGGTTGTGGAGACCCCAGATTAATAAAGACACTAAGCCGAAAAGAAAATGAATGAATCAATGAATATGTCCCTGGGTCAATCTGTGCTTTTAGAAATACTATTGGTTGGGTTTAGGGAAGGGAGAGGGTGGGTGTATTGATTGTTTGGTCAGTCAATCAGTGAGTTAGTCAACAGTGGCCTTTACATGCAGGTGCGAATGACACTCGCAAGAGAAAATTGATATCTCAAAAAAGCGTACACATCAGCCTCTGGCGGATTTGTGAAAACAAAAACTGCAAAAAACGTTGCTCCTGGGACATATTTTGCTCTCTCCAGAAATGTATATAGGGGTACGTAATCAGAATGAGCCTGGGTTAGTCCTGACATTTATATAGTTATATAGACAGTATATATAGTAAGTTGACAGTTAGTATATATTAGTTTTAGTATATATATATATATATATATATATATGTGTGTGTGTGTGTGTGTGTGTGTGTGTGTGTGTGTGTGTGTGTGTGTGTGTGTGTGTGTGTGTGTTAGTATATAGTATATAATATTATCACATTACACAAAGCTAAAATTCAACATACATTTTTTTTTAATATTTTTTGAGCCCCCTCACAGATTACATTTTCAGGTGAGCACATGTCTTATTAAGGGAGCAGAGCTGCCCTTACAATGGTGGACCAAAAGTTCTGAAATGTCAGAAACACACCTGACCATCTGATTGCCAGAAGTCAATTGCCCTTTTGTTGCATCTGTACACCAAACAACTAAAGTTGTTAGTCCAAAAGAACAAAGCCAGAATTCTGTTCAAAATCACAGCACTAAATCACAAACACTCATGCATGAATAACACTCTTTAGATTTTAAGTCCCAAATGTTTAAATGAGACTCCCTAATTTTGCACAAAATAAACATTATGGTAAGACACTCCTCAGCTATTTAATTTTGTTAACACTTAGGCCACAATACATGCTGTTAACAAACCATTAACTACAGTAATGCCACTAGCTTAATAAACTACTAATAAGATGTTTATTAATACTTAATAAGTTGGGTTTAGGCTTTGGGTAGAATTAGGGATGCAGAATAAGGTCATACTTTATAACTAACAAACAGTTTATCTCCTAATAATAGGTAATAAGCCAGCTACTAGGTCATAGCATGAATTGTGACTTAAACTAAGGTGTTACCTGAATTTATTATCTAAATCAAAATGATGTGTGTGTGATGTGAACATTTTTAAATCATGAGGTCCTCGATGATTGACATCATCTCTTCACAGGTCTTGGATCACATCAATGTTGCGCACAATCGCTAGGGAGAAGCATGTATATTGTAAACAGCAAAGGGCCTAAAACTGATCCTTGAGGCACCCCATACTTTACTAGCCTGACTTGTGAAAGCTGTCCATTTGTAATTACAATATAAATATGTGACTTTTTATGTTATAAATCTTTCAGTATCTCCAAATGATGTTTTAGAATCCTTCGAAACAATTTTGCTTCTGTGTGATTTCTAGCTGTAGAAGGTATGCACTAATAAACAGAGCAAGCTGCTTTCCAGGGAGAAGTCCACAGAGAACCCCCAAAGTAGCTTCTCTGAGCCAAAATCCAAAAGAAGAAGGACTACCTAGTTTTGTATGCCAATAGTAAACACTCAATCATAAATCACAATCTTTAGATTCTGAGTCCTATAAATGTACTGTATTCGTTCAGATATACAACAATGAAAAAAATGATTCATTGGATTTACTAAGTGGTAAGTGGTTGCAAATAATTTATAAGAGCTTAATTTACACAAACTAATTATGTTGAACACTACTCAATTAATTAGTTTGTTTAAATTCAGCCCATATAAATTGTTTTTAACCACTTACCCTAAAAAATGTAAATCCAATCAATCTTTTTTTTATTGAATATGTTTCTGTGAGTCCATATAATGCATGAGGAAAGACGTTTTGTGCTCCAAAACCATGCAAAATGAGCACGATAATGCATGCCTCAGCTCTCAAATCATTGTCTTATGAATCAAAACAAAAGGCGTGTGTGATACTATTATTAAAACATTTTTCAAAACAGCATTGCTTTCGACCAACTGATGTACACAAATTCACGAGTTCTCTCTTGACATAAAAAAAAATAAATATAATGCCGTTTGCAACATTGTGAAAAGTGGGCTTCTCTGAGCCAAGACCCTTAGAGAAAAAAGACTACCTAGTTGTTTCAGCCAACAGTGAGACCTGGAGCATAAATCACACTCTTTAGAGTCTAAGTCTTCCAGTTAGTGAGCTGCCTGTGTGATTTGTCTCCCATTAAGCTTAGTTTCTCATGTCTATTCAGGTTTAATTGTGGAATTTAGAGGGTTTTAAAGGTAATAATGTATTGATCTGAAGACTGCACGCTGATGTTTTGAGTTTTATAAACTGTAAGATGCCTCTCTGAAGATAACTCTTTCTCATAAGACTCATTCATTGCTTATTATGGGATCACGACAGAATTTCACCGTCAAATCATTAGAGAAGTGCTGGGTTACTAAGAGAACTCTGTAATGGCAAAGATGAAGGTATTGTGACTTTCCTAGTAGTGACAATGTTTGCCAAGTATAGTCATTGCCTGCGGCAAAGTGCACCAGCGGGTTGTGAAGATGGAGGCTCATTGAGTGATAGGAGGGTGACGTCAATTTGTGAGTCCTTTGGGAGCTATTCTCCAGAGCTCCTTATTTTTAACATTCTATATAGTGCCGTAAGTCTTTTGACGGCTTGGTTTGTTCTTATTTCGATAGGGATAGGTATCATATGTGAAGAGTCAGGCAATACAGAGATCCGGTTTCCTTTTGCTAAGCAGATAAAAGTGCTGCAGTCGACATTGCCGATCCTTTTCCTCCCTTATGTGATCTTTGCAGTGAGAATAGATGGTCGTACATACTGCAATTTGCTGAGTCTTAATCAGACTAAACAGAGACGCCTTGGGAAGTCATTACCCTTCTATTATCTGGAAGGACATGAAGGAATGGCTACAGCCGTGGAGAGCCCTTCCATTCAGCCTTGTAAATCAGACAAATCCATAGAGGAAGTGTCACAGGAGCATTGAAATACTCTGCCTATGATTAGCCTTTGACCATGTGGCCACATATTTGCTTAAAAACCACTCTGAGCCATTATATTTCACAGCTCTTTAAAAAACACTCTCACATCCCAAATGCAAGATTTAAACACAGTATTAAAGATAAAATGAGCCTCTTCTGTGTTTGTTCCAGTCAGAAACGCTCTGATCAGCTTGACATCTCAGTAAACTGCCCAAGAGAGAAATAAATTGAAATGCTAATGCTTAACGACATGATAGTGTCCTTGAAGTCTACGTCTGTTTTTTCTTCTTCCCTACAACATATCATGCATGTTTTAGTTGAGCTACAGAAGGAGATGACTCGGCTGTTTAATTAATGAGCAGTTAGACATTTTTTGTGTGTATAGAGTCTAATTAAAATGGCTTTACTCACCCTCATGCCATTTTTAATGTATGTCTTTCTGTCTTCAGACACTCACAATGTTTAGAAGTTTAAAACAGCCGTCTGTTCACATGTATTTGGATTATAAATTTATTCAGTAACACCCCAACAAGGGATAAGGCTGTATAGATGTATCTTTTGTTTGTTTATTGTGTATACTGTGAAATTCGTAGTTTGTAATGAGGCAACAAACACATGTACATGGCTGAGTATAAGTGTTTAAAGCACATTTATCAAAATGCAGCCCTATGCAAGAACATGGTAAAAATCATTTATTTTTAAAACGCTGTTGGTTGGGTTTATGGAAGGAGGAAGGTGACAGTCAGTCAGTCAGTCAACAGCAGCCTCTTGTGGTTTTACACGAGAATAGCAGGCACAAATGGGATTCTCAAGAGAAATTTGGGATCTGAAAAAGCGTACACAGCGGCCTCTGGTGGATTCACAAAAACTGTGGAAAACATACCTCCTGGGACGTATTTCACGCTGTCAAGAAATGTATATAGCGGTACGTTTACAGAATGAGTGTGGGTTGACGTTTTTGCATCGTGTCATATCACTCAGCTCTTCTTGTCATTTCTCTAGACTGAAAGAACAGCAATATATACATAAAAACACACAGAGGTTTAAATACATTACATTTCAAAATGCAACTCAAAATACATCTCTGTCTGTCCTTTTTATTGTGTACATTTTTAGCCTATACGTATTTCATCCTAAGTTTTCAACAACACTGCCCAAGTTTTGGGAAAAACAAAACTGTTTGGGGTTACTTTTAAAGTGTATTTCACTACAGAAAAAAATACATGTTTTAAAAGTAATTAGTAATGTATTTTGTTTGATTAATCAGGTTTAGAAACTTAATCTAAATACTTTAGAATACTTTGAAACACTTAAGCTTTGAACCAAAAATGAATGGCAATTTGTGGTGCTGCATTCTAGGTGTACTCACATCCCAAGTAAAACACTGCAATATTTATAGCAATATTAGTAACTCGGTATAAATATTAAATCTAAAAACATAAATTGTGAATTTTGTAAGGTACTCTATATGTTAAGAGCAAATATATTTTTGTAAATGCAGGTTTATTCATTAATTGTTGCAAATAATAAGTTATTATTTTGTTTGCCATGCATTAAATCATTAATTTTGCTTGTTAATAATTTGCAACAGTTTGAATTTTTAATAAGTTTATAATTCCCATATCCTACTTCATATAATACAAACAATTATATAACAAATATACCTGTATTACATTGGGTGAATGTGTATAGCTTGTATTAATAGATAGGGTAACACTTTAGAATAATGGTCTATTAGTTAATGTTAATTAATGTACTTACTAGCATTATAATCTTGTAAAGCATTTATTAATCATAGTTCAACATTAACAAATGCATTATTAAAATATAAAGTTGTCCTTGTTAACATTAGATAATGCACCATGAGTTAATATGAACTAACATTATTTAACTTAACTAACATTAACTAAGATGAATAAATACCTTATAAATGTATTACTAATTTATAGTTATATTTACATTCATATATATAAGTGTTTGGTATAAGTGTTACCAAAGAAAGGATGTGTGAAATATGTGTTGCAATCCATATAAATAATATAAATCAACATATGAGTCACAACAATATTTTACATATATTCAAAATATGTGCTTTTCATAATTTACTTTTACATATGTATATATATCAAAAAACAATATAGATACATTTCTGTACCTTAAAATCCATTGACTGTACATTTATGTTTTACAGAAACAAACTGCTTGTTGTGTAATGCTAATATTTTTAATGTTAGCACATTGCTTTAGGCCAGCTGACAGGCACATATTCATGAGTTCACCATTGATGTAAACATCAGGACATTATGAATCGGTGTGAATCATGTTGAATCATTTTTTTTTTTGCCTTCTGTGTCAGTTCTTGCATAAACATCAAGACATTGTGTTTTTTTCAGGAATTCAGCTTGTGTGTTCCATTACTGTACAAGGATTATAATCCTTCATTTGTGTTCGTGAAGAAATTGTTCAGTCATATACATCTTTGACAACATGGAGGCAAGTAAATGATAAGATAATTTTCATTTTGGGGTGAAGTCTTTTTTTTTTAAATATCTGCCAGGATGACTTCCTTGACTTTGGTTCCAGCCCAAGAGACCATTCGTTACATGTGTTTTCGTAGGTTTAAAAGGAGAGCACAAACGAAAATAAACATGTCTCCTCAAGATGAATTACAAGCCCAGATCATTTTTCCCCTCAACCCCCCTGAGATAGTGCTTGCTGACAGTATAAAGGAGTTTTTGTACTTATTGTTATTGTTATGTCCACTTCATGTGTAGTTATTTTTTGTTTTTGCTTACCAAGGGACTCATTCTTTTAATCTTACCCAGGTATTGCCAGAGCAAATACATTTCCTGGCAGCATCCTTTACTTTGGAGCTTCTTATCACCACTTAAAAAATGTCCTAGTTGTGGTTTGCGCTTACCAAGATAAAAGGTATTTTAATGGCATTTAGCTGGATTAAATGTGGAGTCTGTATGAAAGTTGTTTTTTGTTGATTCACAATGCAACTTGACTTACTGATTTTGTCCTACCAGACACATCTGCTTCTGGCTCTGTACTTAAAGGTGACATCAGATACACATTTTACACAAGTTGATATAATTCAGGGTCTTAATAAAAATTAATTTAGGGTCTTAATGAAAAGTCTATAACTTACGTTGGTTAAATTTATCAATGGTAGTGTAAATAATCAGCATTTTTACCCTGTCAAAAACACCTCTTAACCAAAAAACATACCTTTTGTGGGGGATAGGACAGTAGAGGTTACAGACAGGAAAGCATTAAAGTCGGAGTGAGGGGAAGGATCGGCAAAAGACCTCGAGTCTAGAATCAAACTCAGGTTGCCGAGCGCTACAGTATATGTTGGCACACTTAACCACTAGTCTATTGGTGCCAACAAGGAATCTGCATCCATTCTTGAGGAGCAGCTAAACCGGCGCAGCACACACACAGCGAGTTCAACTAAACCTCAAGCTTCTGCTGATTTGTGTCTGTAAAGCAGTTTCCTGCATTATGGTAATACAATGTGAGATTGTTTCAGGCCATCTTCTGCATGTACTGTATCATCATTGCATATAGGGGAGAGCGGGGCACAAATTAACACTTTTTGGTTTGGTTAAATAATGAACAAAGTAATGGGGTTAGACAAACCCCTTTTTTTTTACCAACAACACGCAAGCCTCTCCTAAAAAAAATGAACACTGGTTGTATGATCACTGGACCTATGGTTTTGTGCAGTATTGCCGAAAGTGCCAGGAGAAAATTTTTTACTATTTATCCAACCTGTCGGGCAAGTTGTAACAGACAAGGGGGTTAGTTCTAACGTGTTCATAGAGTCAAATTTCACACAATTAATTTAAATTCAGTTTAAATAGTATATTTCCTCAGTACTTAACTACATTTTTTTATTCTACATAGCACAGCATGTTTATTTATTTATCTATTGGATGAACACATTTGGATTTATTTGCATTATTATTCATTATTATACTTTGCATTGTTAGCAATACAATAATTTTTTCTAAATAAATTTTCTAATAAAAACAATTATATAAAAAAATTCCCAACATTAGACTCAAAGTTCTAAAATTATTTTGTTTGTTAATTGGTGTCCAACAGTGTGGGGTTTATTTGTAACACCCTGTTACAACTAGCCCTGCTGTGTCGTGTTTTCCTCAAAACTGGCTAGCAGTCACTGTGTTTTTTACATTTTTCAAAATGGTTCCATCTTTTAGCCTAGAAGACGGTGATCACAACAATATAAGATTTTATGCACATACTTTCACAGATTTTTTTTAAATAAAAAATACAGAGTATAATAAAAAATACTTTTATGCTGCAAAAAATGTTTCTTCTTTGAACTTTTTCAAAAATTGACAGGAAGAAGTCTGCCCACATTGTGGTGAAAACCTCAGAAGCATGCCATGGTTAACCCTGAGCAAATACCTTAAAACTCTGTGTCACATTTTACCCCGTTAGAGGTGAGCATTCGGCTCCGGGTGTTTTGGACTCCGATTCTCGACTCCTAATGTTGAAGTCGGTGGAATCGACTCCAGAATTGACTCCATTTACATTTACTTAAAATATTGCAAGGATTAAACATGCTCTATCACATCGAACTTTACACAAAGCTACTACATCAATTGCAGCTTTACAGTGTGCAGTTTTCCTCTGGTCAAACAAAACCAGCAGTAAATCATCTGCCGTCAAAAATAAATAAATACATGTAGTTATGAACCTGTTTTTTACAGCATATTTTAATTGTCTACTTTAGATAATTTAGAAAATTACATTACAATCTTGGAGACAGATAGTTAAAACATTAATTTATTATCGAAATGTTTAATGGAAAGACGTGTAGCAGTTTATTAACAAAGAAAAAAAAAAACACCTCAGTTGAGCCCAAACAACGTTTAAAAAATTTATATAAAATAGTCTAAATATCTTCTTAATATAAATGTTTTATACTTGAATACTGAGTACAGAGTAAACAAAATAATCTGGTGTAGTGGACTGTCACGCAAGGCACGACCCAAATCTGTGGTTGTCCATTTCTTTATTTATTTATTTATTTTTTTGATGCTCCAACGATCAATAAACAAAATAGCTAGATTTCCCATTTGATTTAACGACCAATTAAATATTAAACCCCATACATGAAATATTTGCTTAAATAATTGATACATTAACAAACCTAAAATAAAAAAGCATACGTGACAGACCTCAACGGATATCATATTGCTCTTTCTCGTAAATGTGATTTTCTTTAAAATGTACTTTTAAATAGCTCATTACTAGGCCCACACAGAACAGAATTCCGCAGATTTTCCACAGATTTCCGCAGATTTTTAGCCCATCATTAATTCTGTTTATTTACTTACAGTTAACTATTTACAGTTATTCTAATTGGATTTGCATTTTAAACATTAAATACAAGTAAAAAATATATTATATTTTATTTAACATATTAAGGTTTTAGTTATGATACTCCCAAAATAACTCCACAGAAATCCGCAGATTTTTACCAAAATTCTCCGCAGAAATAGCAAAAAAACGTCCACAGATTCCGTCTGGCCCTACTAATTACTTTATTTTTAAATATCACTATTTGTTTTGTGCAATTTGCTGATTATTGTAATCCAGTAAGGGTGTGTTAATGGGACGGCATATGTCGGAAGAAAAGGAGTAAGTCGGACCTAGTTTTTGAACACTTAGCCTTGACTATATTTTTATTTTGTTTCCTCTTTTGGAAACAAATTTAGTTTGGTATAATTTTTATGTATTTTTGTAGGTATTTACAAAATAAACAGAAGTTTAAATTAGAGGGGAAATTAAGTGCATTCAAGGCCAAAACAAAACCATGACCAAATGTATTGTCAGATTTTGTGACAATAAATAAATCTTGGCTACTTTTGTCATTATGATTAGTGTTTTATTCATTTATTTATTTGTGAAATAGGTAGGTTAAATAAATTATTTAATTGTGCATATGGCAGCAGCCATTAGCCTAATAACATCATAATTTTACCTGCGGTGCTAATTTAAGATGTTGATCCGTCAATATCCAATCCGCTCCAAATTCACACACATACATATATAGGCAATATTTCATTTATAACACAGCAAGGTTGACAGCAGGCAGATCCAAACCAAAATGCTTTAAATCCAAAATGCAAAAGGTGTAAGTGCTTTATAGGAATTTGACACAGCACTATTTAATTTAGCCTAGATTGTTTGTGGTCGCAAAATTAAAAAAAAGTGTAAAACCTGTAAACACGCATTCAAAGTAGGCTCTTCGTGGGTGTTCATCCTGCTCGAGACTGAGCATTAAAATGTAGAATGTAGGAGGATTTGAAACAAACAGACTCGACTCTGGGAGTCGATTCCTGTCCTGAAGTCGACTCTGGTACTTGGTCCATTGAGAGTCGAGGAATCGATTTTTTTGGAGTCTACTCATGATCCCTACCTCATGTTACTTTGTACCCCGCGCTCCCCTACAGTAGTTTATTATTGCTTGCCATAGCAGCCTGCCATTACCAATGTAAAATGTATTCAAACAAACATCTATACATAGGAAAAGTGACACTGGAGTACAAATTCTCAGCTGCAAATTCTGAGGTGCTCTAAACCAACAACATCACTGACAAACACATAGAGGATAATGATCTGATTTTAAGCATGAGTTTACTGAAGCCAATGGTTTATAAGAAACAAACACAAACTATATAAAACAATATTTTAGACAGATTGTAGGTATAGCTACATCGCACTACATCGCATTGAGCCTCTACATCAGAACACAGCAAACTTCATTCCACAATTACTTTCTTGTTAAAACACACACACACACACACACACACACACACACACACACACACACACA
>CAIGQZ010033024.1:2791290-2808255 GCA_903798205.1 Danio tinwini
ACACACACACACACACACACACACACACACACACACACACACACACACACAAAAAAAAGTAGGACACCATTTTTTGCCACTTTTCTCCAAAAAAAAAATTGGAAGTCCATTGTTTGCTTGTAGGTGGGCACATATTAAGAAGTAGCTGCCTACATATAGATGGCACACAATTCAAAGTGGTCAATTGGGGCACATAAATACAGTCAGGCAGTTTATATATATATATATATATATATATATATATATATATATATAAGCTGCATGTTTTCTTTCATGTTTTCTACACAACAAAAACCTGAAAAACAAAAATGAAAATGGAAAATGTCACCTTTAAAACTGGAGAGAATCAAATGCATAAGATGCTTCTGCAGAAATATATTCCCTTTACTTCATGAGCCTTACATAATTTTCAATCTGTCAAGAATAATGACGCCCTGGTGCACATTTTAAATGTCACAATCCCAATGAAAACAAAGCGGCAGCGAACATTGAAAGCGAAATGAATAAAAACAACTGCTCCATATGCATTCGCTATCTCAGCTTGCTAAACACCCTGAATGATAATAAACGCAGTCTCTCATTTGGCTAATGACAGGCATATTGTTCTTGACACTGCCGCATGAATATTGACTCTGTTCCATCTTTGTATTTTGAACCCTTGCTCCTCTTTCACCGCGAGCTCGACCGGCGTCTCCCGTTTGCAATGGTTGGGTAGCTTTCTCTGTAGGAGGGGAAATGAGGACAGTTTGTCATTATCAGAGCGGGCTTGAGAGGAATTTAATCACAACTGCGCATTCAGCAAGTCTCTGACATTATTGAAAGGGAAAAAAGTGTTTTAAAAAAAGAAAGCAGGAGAAATATTAATACGGAGAAGCTGACAGATCACTCTCATTAATCAGAGAGCAGTGTGCCTTCCTCCAAATGCATGCTGTGCACAGGCCTGTACTGCTGTTAGTGTCCTTCCCATTCAGCGAGGTGAGACCAGCCACATGAAAATAGCTTGTGGATTTAGGACTGCTGCCATCCTTGGACTTGTGACATATTCCCTGTTTCGGATAATGAATTGGATTCAATTTGTTCCAATTTACAGAGAACAGATCAAAAGGTGCACAGTAAGTAGGAGAATTAATAAATAAGGACGGATTCGTGAGAGGAAATGTGCATGCAGAGGGGTGATATGTGACTCAGAGACAAAGATAAGCAGTTTTAGTCCTTATAATCATTTAACAGCAGCTGTTTAATAATGTTTGACTTTTTTATCTGGATTTGATTTCAGGCAATTGCCTGGGCTTAAATGTGCTATCAAACTGGGACAAGCCCTTCCTTGTAGGAAGAATGGAGGATATTTCTAATGCCAGTAAATCCATCTTGAAGTGTTACTCTGCCACACCTCGTTCTTTTTTTTTTTTTGCCTCAGAATGTGAGATACTGAAACACAGCGTTCTGATATTTTTATTTAATCTCTTGCTCTCAGTGCGAAGTAAGCATCCTCCAGTAGCTCCTCCAATCCATTACCTTCTATAAAAGTGATGTTCATAAGGTCAATGAGAAGTGTTTCCAACATATAATTCAAAAGGATGTATGTGCTACGTTCCTCATAACTACCTTAAGCCACTTTTACATAGTATGTCTTTTTTTAAAATGATGCTTATGAAGGTGTCCTGAGTTCAAAGGATAAATACTGGTATAGAACCTATCATTACTGTCACTTAGGACATTTATTGACAGCTTGTTGGTTGGTTGTTAGATATTTCTAATAATTACCGTATGTTTACTCCTAGTTTGGTCACTGACTTTCAAAAGCTTCTATTTTGTTAGTTTTGTTAATCCAAATGTCTGTAAGAAGGCTCCTTCTGCTTCTACATATTCTGTAACATCCTTCTGTATATTCATTGCCCAATTCCTGTTTATAGACCCCATCAAACAGCAAAACAGGTGCAGTTGCTGCAGAAAACAGTGAAAAATGAAGGAAATTTTTTCAGATGAATCCTAACTCACTATAATTAACCAGAGTTTCCCACCTCAGTCATCTTCATCTTGAAGAATACCCCCTTTCCCCCCCTACTCCTCCTGCTTTTTCTTATATAGTGCGGTATGGCGGCCCAGTGGTTAGCACTGTTGCCTCACAGCAAGAACGTCACTGGTTTAAGTCCTTACCAGGCCAGTCTATGTTTCTGTGCAGAGTTTACCGGTTCTTCCCGTGCTTTCATGGGTTTCTCCAGGGTTCCCCGGTTTCCTTCCACTGTCCAAAGACATACAGTTTAAGTCAGAATTATTAGCCCCCCTTTGATTTTTTTCTTATTTTTTAAATATTTCCCAAATAATGTTTAACAGAGCAAAGAAATTTTTACAGTATGTCTGATAATATTTTTTATTTCTGAAAAAAATCTTATTTGTTTTAATATAGGCTAGGTAAGGGGTTAAAAATACTAGCCCCTTTAAGCTATTTTTTCGATTGTTTACAAAACAAACCATCATTATACAATAACTTGCCTAATTACCCTAACCTGCCTAGTTAACCTAATTAACCTAGTTAAGCCTTTAAATGTCACTTTAAGCTGTATAGAAGTGTCTTAAAAAATATCTAGCAAAATGTTATTTACTGTCATCATGGCAAAGATAAAATAAATCAGTTATTAGAAATGAGTTATTAAAACTATTATGTTTAGAAATGTGTTGAAAAAAATCTTCTCTCCATTAAACAGAAATTGGGGAAAAAAATAAACAGGGGGGGGGGGGGCTAATAATTCAGGGGGCTAATAATTCTGACTTCAACTCTACATAAGTACTTATGCAACATAAGTGAATTGACTAATCCAAAGTGGCATCATACACAAACTCTAGTCAGTTATCTCTCATAGCAATTCCTAACTCATTAACCATAACAAGCAGGGGAGTTCTCGAGATCTACCTGAGCTCAAACTCCCCTCTCGCCCTTTAAATGGGAGGGAGCCCCAGGCACGAGGATCTTCTGAGCTCAGGGCTCTCTCTCGGGACAGCATGCCAAACACACTTTATCATCAATTATCATCAAGTGTAAACTCTTGAACTGTCATTGTAATTTGCTCAGTTAAGGCCTTTTTAAATGTAAATGTGACATTGTTTTAAATGTCTTTGTTACGACAACTTGACATTATCAAGACAACATAACAAAATAAATCTGTCATAAACATGACTGTCCCTATAATTGTGTCTTGTGTTTCATAACAGCATCATTATAAAGTTTTTCCTCACCTCAACTATAGTGGTAGAATGTGGTACAATGGTTAAATGGCATTAAACATTAATGAGGCTGTTCTAAAATTATTTTACAGAGTATTGACATGTTTAATGAGAAATTGTTTGTTTGACTGAATAATTTCCTTACATTTATATAGCGCTTTTCTGGGCACTTAAATCGCTTTACACGTTGGGGGGACACCCACAACCCTGCACACCAGCTTATTGGTGGAGGGGAGACAGAGTGATGAAGCAAATTATAATATGGGGAGGGTTAGGAGGCCATGATGGACAGAGGACAGTGGGCAGATTTGGCCAGGACATCCTGGGATTTTAATGACCACAGAGAGTCAGGACCTCGATTTAACATCTCATCCAAAAGACAGCGCTCACTAAGCAGTATAGAGTCCGTGTCACTATACTGGGAAATTAGGACCCACACAGACCACAGGTTGGGCGCCCCCTGCTGGCCTCACTAACACCACTTTCGGCAGCAACCTAGCTTTCCCATGTGGTCTCCCATCCAGGTACTGACTGGGTGCAGCCCTGCTAAGCTTCAGTGGGAGACCATGTGAGAGTTAGCTGCCGGAGTTGGAGTTAAAGTTAAAGTTAAAGTTAATAATAAAAAAATCATGTGACAATTATAATGATTATAATTATCATGTTTATGACAGATTTATGATATAATTATGCTGTCTTGGTAATGTGAAGTTGTCATGACAAAGCCACTAAGGTTATGATGCAGTCGTTCATAAGTTGTGATAATAAAGATATCTCAAACCTTTGCATTTAAAATAAAAACTGAGCTAATGACAGTCAAGTCACAAGCATGCATACAACCCAGGCTCATTCTTAAAATGTACCTCTATATACATTCCTGGAGAGTGCCGAATACATACCAGGAGCTATGTTTTTTTTTTGCAGTTTTTGTTTTTGAGAATCCAACAGAGGCCACTGTGTACGCTTTATGAGATCTATCTCGCGAGTCTACTCTTCTCGCGTAAACTCACCAGAGGCCGCTGTAGACTGACTAAATGACTGACTAACTGACTGAATGACCAACCGACTGACCCACCCTCCTCCTTCTCTAAACCCAGCCAATTTTGTTCACTGACCCACCCACCCACTTCCATGAACCCAACTGACAGTTTTAAAAAGCAATCCATAAAAAGAAAAGCCCTTATTTGATTTTTACCACATTCTCACCCCGTTATTTACTTGTCGATTTTATTTTTTGGATTCTATTTTTGTCTTACCCTCTTTCTGTAACCATATTTTGCTGGACTCGAACCCCATCACCATGGTCAACTTTCCTCTGCATCACAAGTCCGCCAATATACAAACAACAACAGGAAAGCCTTCCATACAAAGGTAAGTGGTCAGCTGGTATGCGCAAAAAGGAAGGATACCTCGCCGTATCATTCATTTTAAAGACAAAATGCAGCCATACATACCACTGACTACATAATTCGCAATCTCCAGAAATGTATATAGGGCTACCTTTTCAGAATGAGCCTGTGTTGTGCATATAATATCCTTCATACTCATGACATGCCATGTCAAGATTAAAAAGGAGTCATGACAGTCTTATGAACACTCCCTTCAAGTAAAGCTTTACCATCTACTGTATATGTATGCATAGTTTGTTGTACAGCATGATTCTTTTAAAGTTTTAGTTAGCTGAAAATTCCTTGTTTACACCAATAGGGCTTCTTATCAACAAATTCTTTTTGCTGAAATTCTAATATTTTACAGCCTTCTATGCAGTGTTACTGTCTATGTTTATTTGCATTGCATTATCCTAATGAAAATACCAAAGATGGCTTGAAGAACACAGATAAACCATATTCTGCTTGTTTCATCAGCTGAAACATTTCTACCTTGATTTCATTTAGCTACAGTGATAAAATGGCCATTTTTATATGTAGGCTATATGGGAAGTAAAGCCATAAAACATTAGTTATTGGTATCATGTGAACGCTGGGTTAACTACATATGTCCTAGTGCTTTTTCTCAGAGGACTCACTGATCTCAGTCTTTGCTGTGGGATGACAGCTCTAAAGATGCAGCTTCTCCTCCATTGTGCTTCATTTAAGATGTATGGCTGAGGTGAATCACGCAGACCATGTGCTGGGTCTCTCAGGAGCCCCTGGTGCAGAACACTGTTGAATGGCTGCTTTTAAACAAGAAAATCTGTTGCGGAGGAGGACATTTTATAAGGAAAATAAAACAGTCTCCAACAGTGCGTGTTTTTTTTACACTTGTGAAAGTGAATTAATGTCAGTTGTAGATGAAGGGACAGTGAACTCAGGATGACAAGCAGCAGACAAGCCTTGCAAATTCTTTTTGCACAATTTCCAGGAACATGAAGGACCTGGTTTAATATTAATGGTTTAGGATTTGGGCTACCTGCATAAAAGCAGCTCAGACTCTCTAATTATAGCTGACACGGTTCCTGTGCTCATAATACACATGCATGCTCACCACACACACACACACACACACACACACACATACACAGTTCTCCTGCATGAATATTCATTCCTGTGATATTATCATACTCTGAGCAGTGACTCATTGTGCTTCACATCTGACTGACATAAACAAGATTGAAAGTGAGGGTCCTCATGAATATTCATACAGCCCTAACAAAAAAGTAATTATGCATAATGTCAGAGGGAGTATTTCGTAAATGTGAATGTAAAACCAAGGGGAAAAAAATGAAGTCATATTAACTTCAATTTGCTTCTCTAATGGTGGAGCACACTTACCTCTGAATAACTTTGTAACAAAAATGTACTAAACATGATTATAGACATCGTGTTTGCATATATTGTCACATAGATTATCTGGACATGAACAGGGCTAAGAATAAAAAGCTGTTGCCATGCTAACGCATCAAACAGTATGGCAATATCTGCAGTGCAGCATCTACCCTGCTGTATTAGATTTACAGCAACAGTGTCTGACATGGAACATGGTGAGACTAGAAAATAACAGTGTTCCATCAAAGCCGTATCTTTGGGGTGCTTAAAAAGCATGTGCCTTACAGAGACCAAAAAATATAAATATATATATATATATATGGAGACAGCTTCTGCCCTCCTTTGCTCCATTTTGTTCACTTTTCTTCTCCTTGTGTTATTACTCTCTTCCGCATCTATTATTCAAGCAAGTTTTTTAGCTGTAATGATAAAGCTATTATCCAATACCTTGAACAAGCTTTCAGTTTTGCCTGCAGTGTTTTTTTTTTTTTTTTAATGAACTCGCTCTTTTTCATTCATTATGGATTGAATTTGAACTTTTCTGA
Organism: Danio tinwini; assembly: GCA_903798205.1. Taxonomy (NCBI): domain Eukaryota; kingdom Metazoa; phylum Chordata; class Actinopteri; order Cypriniformes; family Danionidae; genus Danio; species Danio tinwini. The sequence continues at coordinate 2,797,820 of CAIGQZ010033024.1, forward strand.
GGACAAACAAATTAATCCACTCATGACCTATTTAGTTGTAGCTTATACATTTGAGATATTTGTGCATGCTAATCATATTTGAATATATGTATGTCCTGAAAAGCAGTGCCAACTAATGTTTTTATTAGTTAATACGTCAAATTCATGAATTATTTAGAAAAATTACATAAAAAGCTAATATTTATTGAAAGGAGTATAATATCATGCCTTGGTGCAACTGCTTTTTTGGATAAAAAACTGGTAACACTTTATTTTTAGGGGTCCAAAATAATGCATTAGTTAAGCATCATTTAATGGTTACTTTGTTCACAATTAGGCATTAGTTAAAAACAAAAGCACTAGTAATTAATGGTCAACTAAACCCTTTAAGAACCTCAAATTATGCATTAGTTAAGTTTAGTTAGACTTGTAAATCCTGATTAACTTGTTCACAATTATGCATCAGTTAAGCACAAGCAAACACGTAATTCATGATAAACTGAACATGTAGTAAAGGCATTTTGACCATTATTTACACTTGATAAGCCATATATTATTTATTTGATTCATTGTGTAAGTTAATTGAACAACAAGCTAGTAATTATGTTTAATTACTGCTGGTTTGCAATTATATATGGCTAAAATAGTGCAATAAACACAGTTTAACCTCATGTCCTAAAGTTAAAGTTATGTCCATGTTTATAGTGGCACTTCAGGGATATTCAGGTTTATTGACTAGAACTAGTTGGTAGCTAATTAAAGCTTGAATGTCATTAATACAGTGTTAATAAAGGACATTAGAACCCCTATTCTAAAGTGAAAGTTATATCCACATTAATTATGGCACTTTAATTAATATTTAATTAATAATAATTAATCAATGCTTAACTAATGCATTGTTTTAGACCTTTAAAATAAAGTGTTGCTGAAAAACTTTAAAAAATTAAGTGATTTATAACCTTTTCCACCCTGTTTCTCATCATCAGACTCAGTCAGTTGTAAGGCGTTTCCCCTTTAACAGTTCAGAACCATTCATTTTTATGATTGGCTGACCATTAAACAGGGACCAGTGCCACCTACCTGTGTGATTCTTCAGTTGGATTTAAACACTATGATGATGCAAAACTACAGGTTTAGTGGTCTTGTGCTGGAGGCTGTTATATGCAAATGACTGTCGATAGCTATGTCCTCAGACATCACCAGCCTAATCTTCCAAGGAAACATAACTATGTTTTGTCAGTTTAGTGTTGTACAAATTGGTATTTAGTTTAAAAAAAAAAATGCATGACTGCTAAAAGAGGGTGTGGCACCCAACCCCACCCCTAAAATCAACCATCATTGGGAAATGAGCAAATCATACTAAATTGTATGAATGAGATTGTACAATTTCATTAGAATTAGCCACTAAATTAAAAAGTTGCGAATTGCCAGGTGATCGCATTGGACATCACACAAAGCACAACCCACAGTCAACCTGTGGCTGAATGTCTGATGCATATAGCACACTTTTCTGGAAACGTTTCATCAGATTTTAAGTTGTTTTCTGATTGAAACAAATATGATCAAATAAAAAAGCTGTGATGTTTATATTAGATAGAGGATTCCGTAGGAAACTATGCAAGGCTCAAGTCATAATATTTTTTTAAGTCCAACAGTTTTGTTTAATACACTTAACTGTTATTTAAATGATATATTTAACTAGTTTGCTGACTGGATATGGATAATTTGTTTTTTTATCCATACTTATATATTTTTTTATCCATACTTTTATACTTACGTTTTTTTTTTTGTTTTTTTTAATATAGGATGTACACCTTTCATAATTAAATCTAAAATTGTACAATTTAGTTCTACTCCAATTCACTGTAAACCTTAAAAGGTTGTCAATCAAGTTAAATTAAGGTATAGGGTTAAGACATGATGTGGTCATGCCAGCTAATGTTCCAGAAGATATGAGTTTATGGATCTATTATCATTATAATTTTGATTATAATATTTAGTTCAGTGTTATTACTGTTTTACATTACTATTTGTACAGTATGTACGATTATTCATGAGATGATACAACACATTATAAGGTTGTTTATGATGCATTGTGCAGGCATTGCAACACATTAAGAATACACTATAATACAGGTTTCATAGAAAAGTGAAGCTAAGTTAATAATTAGCCAGTCTTCTAACTCATTCTCTCAAATTTGGCAGCTTATAAGAACTGCATGCTCCAGCAGAAAACCAATATAAACCTGATCCAGTATTTCTGCATAATATACAAATATTCATTGTGTTGATGCTAATAGCAGGCAATAGAATTTTGCTGCACATTATGTGGCTCATTAAAACTAAAAACAGTAAGCGGCTAAAAATGTTTATTCGTGAATGCTTGCTTCCAAATGTGGAATAGAGGGTGCCCTAACTTTCATAAATGATGACACAGGACTGTTTGAGTAAAGTCAAGTTTAAAGCAATGTCTTCAACAACTAGATGCATTTATAGTTGCCATCTGAGTTACTGTGTGACTGGATTGCCATCCATCTCGAATGCTTCTCAGAAAGCATTTATACAGTTTTTAATATCTAGGTTACTTTCTCAGAGCACTACACACAGTTCATTCAAACCAGCTTATAAAATCCCAAATTCAGAATGCACAAAATTCAGAATGCACTTCATACATGTCTCAAATCAAGTCATTCTACCATAAACTAAAGGTTTTCACCAAACAAATACAGTTTGCCACATATAAAACATTTTCTTCTGTTAAATTGCTTATGGAAACAAAGAATGAAATAACCCACTCTTTAAAATTCACTGCAGTATATACAGTGGTCATAATTACCATAATTTAGTGATTTTTGTCTACTTAAAAGTGTTTACATCCTTTGTAGAATTGGGAATGTTTTAAAAGCTTATGTTTGTATCATGTGACCTGATAGCTGTAGCACCTGCAATTTATGCAAAAAAAAAAAAGCATGAAGCTGAAGCTAATAAGCTAAAAAGCACAAAAGCTAAAGCTAAGGCAATTTCTTTTGAATGAATGTCAATGGAGGACAGGCTTCCTTTTGTTAAATACATTGCTTTTGTTTCTTATTTTAGCAGTTAATAGCATAATAACTGCATATCCTCAATCCTCAACATGCTTGTCATCAAACATCTATTTTTAGATTTGCATTCAAGAAGTCACCTTCACTTGGTGACAGACAGGATGAACAGCACTTCTCTTTTGTTTATATAAACCTCCATTGCTCAGATTCTGACCATGTCTTATTAATTTTTATCTTTTTTGGATGCTGTATTTGATAATTGACAAGGTTTCCATAGAAATATGTATTATCAAGTTTGAGGACATGAATAGCTCCAAACTGAATGCCATGTGCTGCCATCTCAAAATTATGGTAATTACAACATGGAAAATTATGCTAAATGCAGCTCATCTTACATGCTCCAAGTTCACATTGCATGCAGCGCAGCACAAAATTATACAAAAAAGTCCCATTTTGTTAAGATAAAATGAAACTGTGGGACAAACAGCTGTGTTCAGCTACACCTTTGATACAATTTCATTGTTTTAGATTGAAAATATGCTTTACCATAGTATTACTGTATACTAAATATATATGCTACTTTTTCTGAAGCCAAGTAATGGTAACCATTGTTTAAAAAATTTTAAAGGTTTCAGTTTTGGAGGTTTGTGTTTAAGTTAGAAAAAAAATTTAATGCAATTTAAAAGATACAGCTGCTGAGGTTATTTTGAGTCAGATCAATGATAAATGATGCTGTTGTGCTCATTGTGTGTGGGACATGTTTTGAAAAAGGTGACTTATCTATTGAAAATCTAGGTCTAGTGATTATAATCATAAAAAAGTATTAAGTAAAACCAGCCTGATCTCACAAGAAAACGTAACGTTTTGTCAGTTTAGTGGCTAATTCATATGAATTCGTACGAGTTCAGTCGTATTAAAATGTATGGTTTTAAAAAGGAGGCGTGGCACACAAATCCACCCCTAAACCCAAGCATCATAGAGTGATGAGCAAATCATACTAAATTGTACGAGTTTGATCGTACGAATTCATATGAATTAGCCACTTAATCAAAAAGTTACGAATTGTTGTGATATTGCGTTGTAATGTCAATTCCAGGGCTGTATTTATGATAAATCATCATCAGGTAAATACTACTGAGTAAGATGTCATGATTCAATATTGATTCACAAGCTTCCATTTTGATTTGATTCGGTTCTTGATTCGATTTTCGATTCTTGATTCAGTTTAAAGGGGATCTATTGTGCAAAAATCACTTTTTAATTAGGGTTTAAATGTTGTTTAGGTTATTGTACAGGTGGCAACAGTGTGCGATTATAGCCAGCCTAATGGTAAAAGTGAATTAATTATATTTTTTATAATTACACCATTATAAGTCTGTAAAAACACTTTAATTGAAATTCTCCCATCATCAGAGGGGGAAAGCCCCGCCCATTAGTGACAATCTCCCCCTCATTAGCATAAACAGCCCTGAGTGAGAAGCAGCAAACAGCCATTAGAGGTTGTATCTGCTGTTATGCTGACGCATTGGCATTTATAGCTTAACTCTCTTTCAAAAAGAGGGCTGGGTGCATTTGCATCTCATTTGAATTTAAAGGGTCATGAAACATCAAAACCCATTTTTTGAGATGTTGACAGTCATACATATGTCTCACGCTGCTAATGGCCATGAGATCATTGTGTTATGTTTAGATTGGATGTCTTTACCGGCCGGTACAAAGTGAAGTAATTGAGTTTGCAGCACATCTGATCAATAATTTATGAGAAAGATTTGGTCCGAACCAATCAGCATGCTCTATTGTAAATGAGGTACAACTTCATTAATATGCATGATATAGCTTTGAAGACTCCTTTTACCTGTTACAGTGTTCAGAGAAACACCACATTGTGTTGCCAACCGTATTTCAAACAAGCAGAAGAAGAATTGTTCAGAGACATGGGTCGTCAGTGTTGCGTTTATAAATGTGCCGCAACGAAGGTTTTGTTTCTGTTTCCCCACAACGAGAGCGCAGCTCGCTTGTAGACCCACACGTGTGGATTACAGTTGTGTGCTAACACGCGACAAATATATATTTGTTAGGAAAGAATTTTTACCCCAAAACGACACAACTTGGTTCAAAGCCTGACAGGGGCAATTTCAAAGAGCTCTAATTTTTGTGCGGTATTTTGATCTTAAACTTAGCATAAACATTCTAGTTACATCAGATACTTATTTTCCATCTTTTAAGACGGGGCATAATAGGTTCCCTTAACGTTATGATGAAGATCGAGTTTACAAAAGGAATTTATGAAAATAAATAAGAACCAAAGACCAACAAATTATGGAAAGCAGAATATGAACTAAAGTTATATTCACAGCTTTTAGGAATGTACTTTGATTCTTTTATATTTAAAAAAAAAAAGATCAATTATTATAATTTTCTGTGTGCTTAGCGCTAATAAATATCACCTAATCAACAATGTTAGAAAGCCAAATACAGTGTACTTTCCTAATTAACATAAAGCAATGCACATATTTAATAACCAAATCATGACTAGCGAAGAAAAACAATTGTCCTTCAAGATTTTTATTTACTGGAGTACTGATAAATGGCTCAATATGTTACAAGCATCAGGCTGGTTAAAAGCATCGTGACAGGCCAAATTGTCAAATACGTATTCATGTAAATCCAAAATCTACTCTATTTTCAGCCAGACTTTAATGAAAATTTTTTTCTGAGACAGATGCTGGCAGACTAAAACAGAAAACAAAGGCTGTTGTTAAAATAACAATGCAAAGTGAAGCCAGAAGAAATAGCTTATAGCGTCTACTGCACATGCATCTAACAAGAAACCAATTTACAGTGTACTCCTCGCAGCCTCTCCAACAAAATATAGTCCAGACTCTCTGCTCTGTAAATACAAGGATAAAGAGAATCCATGTTATAAACTTTGTCATTGTCCAAAACAATAAAGCAGGATCTTTAAATGGCAATGAAATGTAAACAGCAATTAAATAAATCTATTCAATTTTTATAAAACATATCGACTCTCAGATTTGTTCTGATCAAGTGAACATAAAAACGGGACATCTTTATCCTTTTATCTGCAAAATTCTATAAGAACATGGTAACATTGTAGATTACAGCCTGCAAACTATATAGTAAGTAAATTAAATCAGCATACTTTTTGTAATAATCATGTAAAATGTACAGTACATAAAAGTATAAGTTAAGAATATAAAAGCATAGGGGAGGTTTCACATTTTTGCATGGGGCAACCATAAAGTACCGACAATACATCTGATTCAGCTAATCAAGGTCTGTAAGATTACTAGAAATATTAAGCAAGTGTGATATACAACTCTGGACAGAAATATGCAACAACACATTTTTTGCCCACTAATGCAAACCTTCAACTCATGCAATTCAAAATACTGCACAGAGCTCAAATCACTAAATTACAATTGTTTTACATGCATGCGGGACATTGATATTTGCTCACAATGCAAAATGAGAGTCACAGACAACTATCTTCATGCCTTTTGGTCATGTCAGCCCGTTTACTCTTTTCAGATACCCATCACTCAAGCACTTTTTTTCTATATTGGGCTGTAAAATCCCACTATCTCCATCACTGCTTACTTGGTAACACCACAGAAACTGACAATCGTCCTACCAAGTATAATAACCCACTCTTAGGCCCAATCCCAATTCTATTTTTGTACCCTTACCCCTTCCCCTTCCCCTTGGCCCTTGAAACAAAGTGTGAAGGGGAAAGGCTTCCAATTTTACCCCAAAAAATTGGGACAGCACTACAACACCTGCACACGTGATTATATGTCATCGCGGTTTCTTACTTCATATGAGATTGACGATCGCGACTGCTGTAGTTATTCCAGTTGTGTTACTTTTTTTTTTTTTTTTTGATATTTATCTACAGGAAATCACTGAAGGCAACAATATCATGTTATCATAGATATAATGTGGCAATAAGCTAAACACATGAAAACAACATTAACATTACACCAACCAGACACTAGACTTTTCTGACAGGGTATTCAAGTGTCATCAAATGTCAGATGTGAAAGTATGTTGTGGGACTACTATACAGGAGTTATTATTATGGATTATTAGCGAACATTGTTATGAATGTAATAAAACCAATCGGCAACATCCCTCTCTCTTTCATGAAGCTAATATGGAAGTATGGAACTCATCGGTTTCCTTTATATTAGGTTATATTACGTCTGCATAATTAAGTGATTAGCTGCTAAACTCTGCATATACCTCGTTTTTTTGTTTTGTTTTGTGTAGCTTTACACAGTCATTTGCCTTTTGGAATTATTACCTACAATTATCAGATAATATGGCATGCTGTGTGCACTTTTTTTCAAATTGTGTTTTCAAACTATTCAAGAGGCCTCCATTTCTCAGGTGAGTGAAATTCATATAAAATATATATATATATATACAACTTCATAAATAGCCTTGCATTTACTAACACAGACTATTTGAAGTATTTGGAAGTAATTTGCGTTTTCCTCCTGTAGAAAAACATTGTAAGAACAATGCTTAGTGGCTAGTGATGGGAAGTTCGAATCATTTTACTGACTCGGACCATTGAGTCTCGTTCATCGAGATGAACAAATCTTTTTTCGGGTTATTTCATTCAATTTGCCAAAATAACATAAAATGTTATAAGATGCTTCCAAACACATCTATAACTAGCCCAAATGTTGATCACACTACAAGTTATAACTAGAATACTACTGTACAATGCAATGCTACTAAGAAAGAGAAAATAATCCTTGATAATACCTGGTGTTTTATCTATGATTAGCTCTGCTCACCTCTTTAGGCATGTCTTCAATTCTGAGTTGTTCGCTCACCTGACATCGACAGTTCTATATGAGCTTAACCAATACACACAGTCTAAAAACACCCATGATTAGTTCACCTTTTGAGTCTTAGGGTTTTTGAGTCATTCGTTCATCACGTGACAGCATGTAAAGAGATTACTCAAAACCCAAGGACTCGAGAGATGAACGGATCAAATCTTTTTCCAGCTCTAAATGGATATGATTGGCTTGTGTCTTTCCAACACAATCTCACGGCAATTCAGCAATTTTTGATTTAGTGGCTAATTTGTATGAATTTGTATAATCTAATTTGTACCATTTAGTATGATTTGCTCATCACCCAATGATGGTTGTGTTTAGGGGCGGGGTTGTGTGCCATGCCTCCTTTTTAAAACGACTCAACTCATACAAATTCATTTGAATTAGCCACTAAACTGACAAAACGTAAAATACTTACGTTTCCTTATGAGATCAGTCTGGTCTTTTACATGATGAACGAACGACTCAAACCAAGGACTAGAGAGATGAATGGATCAAATCTTTTTTCGGCTCTAAATGCATATGATTGGCTTGTGTCTTTCACGTGATGAAAGAATGAGTCAAACCAAGGACTCGAGAGGTGAACGGATCAAATCTTTTTCCAGCTGTAAATGCATATGATTGGCTTGTGTCTTTCATGTGATGAATGAATTACTTAAATCAAGGACTCAAGAGATGAACGGATCAAATCTTTTTCCGGCTCTAAATGCATATGGTTGGCTTCTGTCTTCCACGGATGACTCAAACCCGATAGAGACTCAAAAAAATTAACTATTCTTCTCCTCCACCTGCACAAATGTGTGCATGCCTGAATGAACGAATTACTCCCTGAGAGGACTCATCGTTCTCGAGTCATACAAAAGATTCATTCAAAATGAACAAATCATTCAAGAACGACTCATCACTATTAGTGGCTCAGTGTATTACAACAGTGTTTATAAAAGACTAAACACTTTATTGCTCTAGTATACAACCAAGCACATGTGCTCAGAACACAAACAAGTCGCAGGTAATAAAGTATTAAACGTTTCTCCCAAGGAAAAGGCCATCTATGCAAAATGCCAGCAGGCATCTGTAGCTACACGGACGCTCCACCTCTTTGCTCTTTTTTGGTAACTCTAGTCGGCATGATGGCGCGCAAACAAAATGGCGACGATTGGCCACGCCTATTTGTAGCTTCATTTGAGCTCTTCAAAAAACCATGGGTGACATCATGGACACTATGTCTAAATTGTTTACAGCCTATGATTAAAACATGCTTGTTTGTCGTAAAAATGTGTAACAATGCCAAAAATACAAATTTTATAACTTTCGTGTGCAGCCATGCTGCCGTTGTAGATGGTGTATTCTGCTAAATTTTAGTAACCCTTGGTTTCCAGTGTGGTCCAAAACGAGGAGTAGGTGTAAGGCGAAGAGCTAAGGGGTAGAATTTGCATTGGCTTTAGTTAGACTAAAGTACTAATCCCATGAAGTGCTTTTGAAATGTGTGTATTTTTATTTGACGTTTGACTTCATTGCATCTGAAACATGAATACAAGGTGGGACATAGAGTAGGTCCTTCCCTTTTTAAAAAAAACAGCCAATAGTTTTTCGTTTTTATCACAGCTTAGCCATTTAGAGTGGTTGAACAACATCAAATGAAAAGCAAATGAGAAGCACCTTGAAGTGGGCAAAACATGTCAGATACTAGAGAGCATTTGATTGGTCAGAAGATTTGATGAGAAACTGAAGTATGAAGTAATGTAAGAGAAAATTATTAATCCATTAATGCCGAGTTCAGACTGCATGATTTTCAAAGCAGTCGTGTCTTGGATGTTTTCACACTGCATGACTATCTGGGTTAGCGTTCTGTTGGTGCTCTGTTTACACTGTAAGATGGATCGGCAACAGGAGAGGTCACATTGCATGACTTTAATAGAAAGAATCACAGACAACTTTGTCCAAACTACGTCTCACAACCAAACAAACGCGAAAAGTAACATGGAAACAACGCAAAGTATATATTTTGTTATTAACTACATAATGGAAAAAAGAAGGCCTTAGAAAATAAGCTTTAGAAAATATGTTGCTCATCTGGCTTTTGAAGAGAATTAGTAATTTCACCTCAACTTTTTTTTACTTTTCGACCTGATTGTGATGTCAGATGACACATCAAACAGACACAGTGCTCCTGCCAAATTTCCACTAGTTTTTCCTCCATTTCTTGGGTCCAAGTAAGCTGAAAATGAGCGATTTTAACTTCTCCCCCAGCCTCCCGCTGGCCTGCAGGTACCCATACTACTGAATGCTGCTCTCTCATTGGCTGTAGGTGATCGCTGATGTTATTTTCAGTCAGAACACATTCACACGGCATGATTTGAATCGCAAACAGCTCCAGATATTTAGCACTGCAAATATTTCACAGGCGTCAGCGACTCATCTGTGATTCTGTCATATCGCGTCCTTGATAGTTCATACTGTGTGATTGTCACTCACGTGCACGAGCACCGATTTCCGATTTGCCTGTGATTTCAGGCATTTGTTGGCGATTTCTCAAAAC
>CAIGQZ010033024.1:2808655-2842122 GCA_903798205.1 Danio tinwini
TTTATATATATATATTATGTTGTGTAAATCTGCACAATCTGTCCTAAAATCTGTCACATTAACCAGTACAGGTGTTTACTGTGATGTTTTTGGAAAGAAACATAATAAAATATAAGTTAAAAGAGCAGGAGATTAACCTTGTTGAAGTATTATTTATATGCTTTTAGAGTTTTTCTGACTCATTTTATGCACAGTTAGCATTATTTTATTGTATTTTTTTAGATTAAGAATTTTGTTATGTGCTTATCAGGATAAGTTCTTATATTTAACTTTCAGTATTTTTCTTTTAGTAAATTTTGTGCAAATTTTGTCACGGTTGTAGGTGGGGAAAAGAAAAGGACTCAGGTGCAGAACTAAATGATGTGTTTTTATTAGTAATACAATAAAATAAACAGCAAAACAAACTACCCCAAGGGGGAAACCTTAACAAAACAAATAAACTAACAAACTATACTGGGCAGGAACACAGGACAGGACAAGGCGATAAACGACAACAAACTAGCACAGAGCAGTAGACAAGAGGAGACTATAAGCAGAAACAATTAACAAACAAGCAGGTGAATAGAATAAACGAATTGTAATGATTGGATGTGATGCTGACAACAGGGGTGAGGATCCAAATGCAGGTTTATTAGCAGGATGGTCAGGCAAGCAATGATCAACACAGGAACAAACAAATGTATAAGGGCAATCCAGAGTCATAGTCAAAATAACAGGCAGCTGGTCAGAAGGCTGGCAGCAGACGGGGAGAAACAGACAAACAAGGCGAGGGTCAAAATGTGGCAAAACAAGACAAAGGAAACGTGTTGTAATGTTACTATAACAGATAATAAGACTCAGCAACAACTGTGTGTTAGTTAGGGATGGCTGACGTGAAACTGACGTTTCGACACAGTGTCGAGATCCCGAAGCGCAAGTGTTTTGAAACACTGCACCGAAGCATGATCTAAACACCCAGGTCACATGACTAAGGTGTTTCAAAACACCTGGTCACCTGACTAAAGCGATTCAAAGCATCGATCAGTTCAGTGAGGTTTCGAGACCTAGCGAATCTGCATTTGACTGACGGGGTTGGAAAAATCTTCTGTCTTATTTGGCCTGGTGGACCATGCGTGTGCACGTGGTTACTGTGCTTCAAATAACTTTTGGGTTCGAATCCCGACTTGTACAAATACTCTGAAATCATGATTTTATGTATTTTAATCATACTGTTTTATGGTGTGGTCTAGATAGGATATAGCTGCTGATACGCCATCAGTTTAGCATCATTTTTATAACACTGTAAAACAATAATTCATATTTTTACAGTACTGTGATGGTTGGGTTTAAGTTTTGGGTAGACATTAATAACATACAATAAATAGGAAATTGAATGAATTATATAAATAATTCTTATTAACTTCTGGCCACATTGGTGAAGCAGTGGCGAAGTAGGTAGTGCTGTCTCGGCTGTGTCAGTTGGCGTTTCTGTGTGTAGTTTGCATGTTCTCCCTGTGTTCGCGTGGACTTCCTCCGGGTGCTCTGGTTTCCCCCAAAGACATTTGGTACAGGTGAATTGGGTAGGCTAAATTGTCCATAGTGTATGAGTGTTTGTGGATGTTTCCCAGAGATGAGTTGCGGCTGGAAGGGCATCCGCTGCATAAAAACGTGCTGGATAAGTTGGTGGTTCACTCTGCTGTGGCGATTCCGGATTAATAAAGGGAGTAAGCCTAATGTCTAATCTAGCAACAACTCTGTTTTATGACCAAAACAAGACATATTTATTCACAAAGTGTTTATTCGGATTTCAGACCAGTGTTGAAATAAAACGATACAATAACTGAGCATTTCAAACTGATATTAAGCATTTAAAAATAGCTGTATTAGCCTGGATTCGAACACATTATCCCCGCAAGGTAGTCAGGAACCCTACCGCTCCACTAAATGACTTGGTGGTTCAATTCTCCAAAGTGGGGTTAAATACCTCAATTTGCTCAACTGTTCTTTGCTGAAGCTGTTTCAGTGCAATACATAAAAAAATGACCACTAGGTGTCACCATAGAGTGGGGTTTTGAATGTTTCAAAGCTTCGACACATTTGCTTCGACTGTTTCATGAAGCGACACTTTGCCCATCACTAGAGTTAGGCAGCGGTCACACTGTACTTTTCTCCCATAGACTTCCATTTATATGCACGCGAATGCATCAGACTGGAAACGCAGGGTCATGCGTCAAGTTTCTAATTTCGCTGCGGTGCAAATTCAAGCTTGGTGAACTCTGACCTGCGAAATCGCATCACTTGACTGCGTTAGAACAATCTAAAATCAAAACATGACCTCTCTGGACAGAAATTTAAAACCTGGAGCAATCGCTCGCTTTTTTGTATGTCTAATCATCTTGTTTAATCCTGCCCTTATTTCGCATACAACATTCGCAAGCTCAAACTCTAGTATGACCGCAGCTTAAGTGTGCTGTTTTTATAGTAATCAGTAATTCAAAAGCATCTTCAGCTGTGAGTGTCTAATCAATGGTGACTTGGAGCAGGTGCATGTGTGTGTGTGGGGGGGGGATCTGTAGTCCATAAACCAGCAGATTTGTAGTTCGTGTAAATGTGATTTTTTTTCCAGCAATCTATGGTGTTTAGATCGCTGATGATCATGACATTAATAATAGGTTGACAAGGAGGGTGGGACTATACAATAGATAGGAGCTCACAACACAAAGAAACAACACAAGCCATGTGCTCCCATAAAATGGGACTAAAACATATAGCCAAAAAAAGACAGTGTTAACCGCGTTCATTAACCGTGTTCACGTGAAACAACACTAAAGCATGCGGCACATGTAAACATGAACCAAGTACTAAACATAACACTAACAGAAGACTGAACGCAAGATTTACTAGTGTCTGGACTCTGCACAAAACAAGAATTAACAAGACCGAAGTGGCAGAATCCTGACATCTTTTTTGTGCTAACTCTAATTTGTTGCTATTATATGCAATATTTGTTTTTGTTTTTCACACATTTTCCATGAACAAAACTGTTTTATGTATTTAATTTTTTACAGTTCTCTTTGCTTTGACTCAATTCTTGATTGATTTTTTTTCTCTCTTAAAACAATACATTTACATCTCTGAACAATTAGCTTAGTGTTCACTTCAGAGGATTTCTTATTGATTTAAGCAAATTGCGAATGCTTGGCACATGTGTGCAAACAGTAAATACAGTTGTCTGTAGTTTGGACAAAAACTAATTGCATATGGCTTGTTGATCAAAACTGATGAGTCGATTTCCATTTAATCTGTGAAACTCTTCACAGCTTCTCAATCCTTTTTTATTGTGTAATAATAATATTTTAATGTAAAAATAAATTTTTTTGTTATTATTTTTTATCAAACATTTGTATAAGCACATGTTTACACTATCAAATATCTGATATTGAAATTGTTTGTGATGTCTGCTAAATTGGTAGATTACCTCTAGTTGCAATACAATTTGCGTTACCTATTTATCAATCAAGTTTGGTACTGTGTATATATACATCACAATCACTACATTCACAATCCTGATGTCCACGAAGAATCTTTTTTTTTTTCATGTATGATATTTTGTAGTATTTTATTTGTGCATTTGTGGCAACATAATAAATATGAAATATACATTATGGTAATTGAACAAGCAAGACGGCACTTTGCGGGAAATACATTTGATTCATTCATGTTCATTTATTTATTTATTTGTCTATGTACCATTGACTCTTCTCCACAAATGTCAGATTTTTTTTTTAATCCTTAATATCCATGGTTGCCTGTCATGGTGAAAAAACAGCTTATCATTTTGAGCAGTGTGGCTCACAAAATGACAAATACACCTTATGTTTTGGTGGCCTTGGCCAAATTACTGACACGATAATTGGGTTTTGAAGCATGAATTAAATGTTTTGGGGGCACAACATTTGTCAGACATGCAATAAAGTTCTGAAGTTCCAGTAAACAGTTTTGAGATTTGCACTTTAAGATTGAATGTGCCAAAGTAATTGAGAAAACTATACACAAAATGTCTTTGACTAATCACATTATTCAGGCGCACATAAAATAAACATGATATTGTATCAGTCTACATAAAAGACACAAAAAGTCTATACAATAATAACTGAAAATCCATTATTAAGACAGCCCAGTAATGAAAAAGACGGTAGCATTTAAATTAAGCTAATAGTCCACCCAAAAATTTAATTGTCAAGTTAATTCACTTCAGCATGCACTGGGGCGGTTTGCTGCCGAGTGTGACGGAGCTGAGATGAGAATCAGAACCTCCAAGTCCAAGGCCATGGTGCTCCACTGGAAAAAGGTGGTTTGCCATCTCTAGGCTGGAGGAAAGTCCTTACACCAGGTAGAGGAGTTCAAGTATCTTGGGGTTTTGTTCACGAGTGAGGGAAGGATGGAACATGAGATTGACAGGTGAATCGGTATAGTGGCAGCAGTCGAATGTACCAGTCTGTTGTGATAAAGAAGGAGCTGAGCCGAAAGGCAAAGCTCTCGATTTACTGGTCAATCTACGTTCCTACTCTCACCTATGGTCATGAGCTTTGGGTCATGACCAAAAGGAAAAGATCTCGGATACAATTGGCTGAAATAAGTTTCCTTCGCAGGGTGGCTTATGGCCCGTTTCCACTGAGTGGTATGGTATGGTACGGTTCATTTTGTTTCCATTGTAAAAAGGCGTACTAAACCGTACCGTACCCCTTTTTCGGCACCCTCTCGAAAGGGTACCAAACACGAGTAAGGGTACCAAAAGGTGGAGCTAGATGCGCAGCTGAACGCTATTGGTTTACAGAGATATGTCACGAGCTCACGCAACAAGCCACAATAAAAACAAGAAGCTGCCATGTTTTCATACACAGCCGAAAGACTATATATACATGTAATATCATATACTAACGAGCCCTGTTCGATCTGGGCTCAAACAAACCTTGTCATCGTCTTGATAAACAGCCACAAACCCAAAAAGAAGAGCAGATTTTACCCTGTGCCCTGTAGTTTTTCACGAGCCAGTATGAAACGTGAGCGGTTTTGCTTCTTGCTTGCGCTCGCTGCGCGTCTATATTTGAAATAACAAACTTCTTGAGGTGATGATAATAACGTGCGCTTGATTATTGACGTGCTTTTGAAACCTGATCCTGTCAGAAACTGACAAACGCGAGAGTGACGCACCAAAACACAAAAGAAGCCAGAAAAAATGAGCACATTATTTTTTCAGCAAACGTGAACAAACTGCCATGTTTAACTATTATTATCACCTTTTGGACTATTATGAACTCAGAATGATGGAATTACTTTCTAACAAGAGGCTACACATGCTGCTGAAGATTACAGACACATTTAATCATGAGAGGTTTGCACTGACTGTGGGCTATATTTTGTGTTGTTTTGAACCTAAATAAGGACTACATGTATGCTGTGTGTAGTTTTTCTGTAAGTGGTAACATATCGGAGACTGTAAGGGTCTGTATGTGTTCATATATGTTGCATTTATTTATTTATTTTATATAATTGCAGACGTTACAGTAGGCTATTTCGCACTGTCATTGATCTGCAGTTATAATCAACTCATGTTAATAGAAAAGTTAGTAATGAACATTTATACAGAAGTATTATGTGTGTAAAGCATCTGTTTGTGAGAAGTGCTTCTCATATGATATGTGAGCGACCCGTACAGCTTTACTTTCGACATTTTCTCGAGCGAAAATGACGTTGACTGCAACTTTCTGTTGTACACCATGCCCACCAAAAGAGTACCATTGGTACCCTTTTAGCAGCAGAAACGCAAGCCTGATAAAGGTGACCTGTACCGACCCGTACCGTACTGTACTGTACCAGTCAGTGGAAACGAGCCATTATAGATAGGATGAGGAGCACTGTCATCAGGGAGGAGCTCGGCGTAAAGCCACTGCTCCTCCACATCGAGAGAAGTCAGCTGAGGTGGCTCGGACATCTGTTTCGGATGCCTCCTGGATGCCTACCTAGGGAGGTGTTCCAGGCATGTCCCACCGAAAGGAAGCTTTGGGGAAGACCAAGGACATGCTGGAGGGACTATGTCTCTCGGCTGGCATGGGAACGCCTTGGGATACCGCCTGTTTTAAATGAAACATTTTTATGGTAACAATTACCACTTTTAATAGTATTACAGTTGTTGTTTTATAAAAATTTCACAGTTTTTTTTTAGAATATGTGTTATTCATTCATTCATTTTCTTTTTGGCTAAGTCCCTTTATTTCTCAGGCGTCAGCACAGTGGAATGAGCTGCCAACTTATCCAGTGTATGTTTTACACGGTGGATGCCCTTCCAGCTGCAACCCAGCACTGGGAAACACCCTCACATTCACACACATATACTACAGCCAATTTAGTTTTTTTTAATTCACCTATAGCGCATGTCTTTGGACTGTGGGGCAAACCGGAGCACCGGGAGGAAACCCATGCATACATGGGGAGAACATGCATACTCCACACAGAAAAGCCAACTGATCCAGCCAGTGTCACAATGATATACACAGGAGACCCAAATGCAAGTGAAAACAAGATGATTTATTTAAAGAGTCACAACTGGTACTGATCTCACCAGATATGGTGTAGGGCAAGGATGCTCACACCAGAATACGACATGCCAAACAGCCGTGAAAGTTCATCCATGAACCAACGTCGTATAGTAGTCTCTCATAGATATCTCACCAGATATCGAGGGAGGGGGAAGGTAGCGCTATAGAGCAGCTTTCAAGGAAATCTTCAAGTTTACCCACGGTAAAGTTTATTAGAGAAGCGGATTTGGGGTGAAGTCTCTCTCAGATAATGTTGTCTTCAGAGCAGGCAGTAGTTACAACATCAAAGAGACGGAGACGTGCATAAGGTCCAAATGAAACAGGTTATGTCGGAGAGACTCCACCAAATCGAGCAAGAGAGTCTAACAGAAGCAGACACAGGAGTGAACAACAACAGACTAATAATGCTAACTACAAAACACTGAACATATATAGCGCGGGAAATGCGCAGCAGCTGTGACTGATAACAAACACCTGTGCGTTGAGTGTAGTAACAAAACACGTGACCACCCAGCTGATGACCTTCTTGCTGTGAGGCAACAATGCTAACCACTGAGCCACCATGCCACCCTGTGCCTTATCAATCTATGTAATATGTCTTAGTATCTAAAACTACACACTTTAATCCACTAATTGCTATATTCCTCAATATCTTCCATGGGGACAAAAATGACTTGAGCTCAAAGTTCAGGAAAGCTCAGCTCAGTTCAGGCAAATGTTTAACATCAGCCATTGGAACCGACCCAGTGTGTTTTACATATTTAATTTAGTTGAGCCCTGCAGGCATAACATGCTCTCCAGACAGCAGCGGCTATTGTGCATCCACTAAAAATGCAGTGCCTCTGTGAGCAACGACTGTACTGCTCATAAAAAACACTTGCAAGACATCTTGATACACAACGTCGAACTTGGACTCATCACTGTAATTTGTATTCATAGGCAGCTCACACAATCCTCTACTATCCATCTCTGCATGGCTCTTGCCAGGCAGGGGATATTTCTGTGTTGTCTTCATCGCTGAGGTCTGTCAACGCTGCTGTGTGATTCGCTGGAAATCCTTCTGTGCTCTTGCTGTTTGGGTACTGTGAAACTCTCCAGTCTGTCAAGCTATGACTTCAAGCTGGCTCTTAACGCAATTGTCTTCTCAAAGACAAAAGGTTCTTGTCACAGCCGTGAGATGCAGTCACATCATAATTCAGTCACAGAGGCGCAGTTGGATCCACAGCCCGATCGGTGCCTTTAACAGCTTGTGTCCTTTAGAGGCGGATGTGCTCTTCTTTTTTAGCTCCTTTCTATTTAAGACTACCATTTTGCCAACCCTCAGCAATTCAGATATCTCCTGTTTACTGTTTTTGTTGCTCTATTTTGATATGTTGGCTAGCAGTCACTTTGCACAGTCTGCATTTTGGTTTGTCTTTCGTTATCTTTCTTTTTTTTTTACAAATACTAAACACCCATACACTTGTCAGAACATCAGCAAAGAAGCTGGATGACTGGGTGGTTTTTTGCAGGTGCGGTAAATGTAAGTAAACAGATCAACGGTGGTACTGGAAATGGCTTGATGAATAACCTCATCTCATTGCAGGATAGTCAGCAAAAACACACAGAGGAGAAGATTAAAGGTGCTGTATGTAAGTCTCTGCCCACACGAACATGGGTATTTTCAAAACCTCTGCTTTTTCTGCACTATTCGCCTGTTTGTCCACATGAAAAAGCAGCTCATGTGGACAAAAAGCCGGTGACTGAAACTGAGGCCATGTCCACACGTAAACAGGTATTTTTATAAACTGAGTTTTTGTTTAAAAAAAATCTCTGTCAAAAAATCTCTGTCAAACATGAAAACAACAAACACACTGTGATGCATGGTGATAATGACACTTTTATGCTGGGTTATAACTGGAAATTGAGTATTTTTGCGAGTATGCTGCATAAAAGTCAATAGCTATCTTTCCATCCAAAGTTGCAAATAAAATGTATGTGCAAAACTGGAATATCACATTAAAGACGTGCGAATAAAGCAGTGTTTCCATCTAACGAGTCAAAGCGAACAAAATCGTCACTTCCTGATTAACTGGTGCCAAATATTAAACATAAAAACGAAATTTGCTGTGGTAGGAGAAGCTACGTCAATCTTTTCTTTATTTATGTTATTATTATTATTTTTAATTTTATTATTGTTTATAAATGACTTGCGCCTTAGAAGACAGTATGCTGACACGCAATGAATGTGTGGTGGCATTTGAAGATGTGAGACGCAGAGCACAGATGCTCTTGACAGTTCTGGAGGTCATTAATAATGTAATAACACTAACACTGAAACGGTAACTGCATTTTAGAATGACTAAAACAACATTTCAGATGTTTTACAATGTGCTCAACCTGCTGGTTAGACCATTCACACACGTTTTTATCATTACATGATCTCTTATAACAAAAACACATGACTTTTTTAATGTGCATACTGGAATTTGTTCAGTAAAAGTGTTTCCATTGTAGCTAATGCTCATCTTTTCTTATCAAATAAAAAGTTTATCCTACTCAGTTATGCGCATACATATATTATGCACATTTTCAAAATGTATGTGCATCTTGGCGTTTCCATTAACCAGGTTTTTTTTTCGCATATTCAAACTGCACATAAAAATAGGTGGATGGAAACATAACTAATGTAAATGGCTGTAATGGCTGTGGTTGCCAGTATTTTACCGTAAAAAATACAGTACAAACCGTAAAAGTAAATTCTCATTTTTACAGTAAACTACTGTGGGGAGTCAATGGATCTTTCCAGAAATGAACAAATCACACACCACATTATTCTTAAAAGATTGAACGGTGTCTACATGTCTGAGCTTTGATTTCATCCACAGACAGGCAGCAAAAGGCAAATCTACAGGCCCACTTGCCATTTGCGATTTTAACTGCGTCCTAATTAAGTTTACATCTTAAAACAATACAGACGTTACACTCAAACAGTGGCGGAGCCAGAGGGGTGTCCGGGGTGGAAGCAGTGATGCCAGATTGGGCGGTTTTTGAATTCGATTGTTTTTGCATTTCGGCAGGTTTTGGATAGTTTTTGGGCTGGATTCAGTCAGCTACATCTGGCAACACTGCGCTCAAGCTATTTTCAAATCAATGATAAGCCGAAGACAAGAGCATTGTTTCAAGTAAGACTAATAATAATACATCATAACATAATATTTGAAATGTGTTTTATAGTTTAGTATAAGGTTTGTTTGCTTAGGAAGCTTTATTATATGCTGTGTAAGTTAACGAGGCACCAACAACATCAGTTAACTTAATAAGAGAGATCAATTTGCTCTTTAGAAACAGTTAACGCTATACTTAATCTGTGCAATATTACATGCACATTATATGTATGTATGTAAGTTATTATTTTTAATTTACAATGCTCAAATGTTTCGCTAATATGGGGAAGTAATGTTAGGCTAGCTGTTTGTGAGTTAAATTGATTTGAAATGGCTTAGCCAGCTCATATACTTTCCTCAGATAAATGTTTTTAGAATGATTGCTGATTTTAATGTGCAGGTATGATAATGGATATTTGTAATTAGGATAAATGTGTTTCTAACTGGATCAGATGTATCCAGACTGTAATATTTTTGCACATGGTCAATTAAACATGAAAAGAAAGGGCGAGATATCAGACTTCTTTATAAAGAAGCACAAACAGGCAGATCAGGTTCAAATAAACCCTTCCCTTTGCACTGGATCCCACAGCAGCTCCATACCTGAGACTAGTCAGAGTCAGTGTGGTCAGACTTCAGGTCCACCAGCAGGTCAGAGCATATACTAGGCATTCACACGTTTCAACCAATGTTAGAATTTAAGCTGAGCTTCAGGAATGTTCCACCAAAAAAATAAAATCCTGTCATTACTTATTAACTCACAACAAAGTGAGGTGATGAGTAAATTATTATATTTTCATATTTTGAATTATATGTTGGTAATGCAATAGATTTGGGTATTATAAACATTTTCATTGTGTGTGTGTGTGTGTGTGTGTGTGTGTGTGTGTGTGTGTGTGTGTATGTGGACCCCCTGAAATAGCAGTGGCCACCCCCTGGCCCCCCCATGTAAAAAATTGTAGCTCCGCCACTGCACTCAAAGACCCCATCCAAACCGGTTTTTAAGAGAGCTCAACAAACCCCTGCTGTTTCACGCCTGCAAATGGCATCTGCAAAGGAATACACACAGAAACAGAAGCGGACAGAAACTTCCGCAGTTTAAACGGACTTTAAATTAAACTGTGTTTATTTGAGTAATGTATGTTTGTTTTATGTTTCTGTAGGTTTTTGTGTGTACATGTTCCATGTGTTTAACGTAACCGTTATGGATAGGTAATGAGTTATAGCCTTTACTGCTGTATAAAATCTAGCTACAGAACGTTTGTGAAACATTTCATATTTGGTCTTGATTGAAAGCTTGGAACGTGTCAAATGCATTGGTTTATATGAAGAAACCATACTAGTAAAAATGTCCATGTTATTAAACTTTATTTTAATAGCTTCCGATTAAAGGCAGGTAATGCATGATTCCCACATGAAGTGCTAACCCAACCTCCTAGAGGAGCTTCTCTTATTGGACAATCTCTGTGTAGGCCACACATATACTCAAGTCTATAAAACTTTGAACAATGAAAGTTTTACGTCGTCTTTTGCCGTGTCTTTGCCGCTCGTCACCGTTGTCGCTGCCCGGACGTTGCTCTTCTCATGCTGGCCGTTACATCGCCTCGCCGGAAGCCTCGTTGCATCACGGAGCAAACCGCGACGTTCACTCGCTACTGGCTCGACCCCCGGTCTGCTTGCGCAACCGCGTCAACAACTAGCCATTGGGTCAACTCATCAGAACTCTGAAACTCTGTCATAACTACGGAATTCCGCAGAGAGCCGAAACTCCAGGAAGGACTCAACGAGACTAAAACTTGAAACCGCCTCGTCCAACATCCGTATCCCTAGCAACCGACTCCAAACTTCCCTGAAAGTAAAGAAACTCCTCTCCACCGACGAGGGAATTCCAGCACGTCACTGAAGTTGCTACGCTGACCAATCAGCTCCACCGGGATCTCCCTTGGACCATTCGAGGAAACCAAAATTCCACCAAAATCGCAACTAACACAAACAATGTTTCTATCCATTGCTGAACTGGTGTGAATTATATTTAAGTAGTAAAGAATAGCAAAATTCTCAGCTTTTATGGTTTCTCTCAGGTTGCAATGCTAAGAACTTAGCAAATACTAGAAGCCTTACTCGCTCTCCGTCATAACTCTCCTCAAACTGCTTGTGTGTATGTATGTGCATTTGTTTGTTTTATGTAGATTAGTATGTTGTGTTGTAGAGTAGCAATAAACTTTTGTTTCGTTTTAAGATCCATGTCGGTGTGTTGTGTGCTTTATAAGTTAATGTCTCAGCTTCAGATACTGTTACCTTGCTCATTAAATAATTAGATACTGTTTTTATATTGTTATTAATGGCCACATAATAATATAATACAAGATTGCTTTACACTAATCATTCTATTTGCTGGACAAATGAGTAGGTTAAGTGTAAGCTTTCAATAATTCTATGTAAATCATGTTAGAGTCTTTAGATTCGATTCCACAAAGTTTAAACGAGATTTAAACCAAAGAGCTGATTCCTTACACTACCGTATTTTATTAATTTATAGAGGTAATATGTCTGTATTTTTAATTAGCAACATCTACACATCTTTTGTTACACAGATAGACATGATAACACATCCATATGCAGGTGGTGATGAGAAAGTTCATACATAACGAACCAATGCTCATCACAAACAACTTTTCCACAATCAAAAAAGTGTATCAGTGTAAAGAAGGTGCTCAGTGTCATTCACACAGCTACTAAACACCAGTATGGTAACATGCATAAAATTAAAGTCATGAAATAAACATTGTTTATCAACATTAGATGTAACATAACTCACTAATATACATTACTGATGGGGAAACAACTAAAATAGTAATGTCAACAAAAAGCATAAAAAGTGATGTGCCATGCAGGGAATTTCAGGACAGTCAATCTACGGTTATTCGCCATATATATATATTAAGGAAACATACTGTTAACCAGGTTACGGATTTGTACTGTAGCATTTTTACAGTTATTTACCGTTGAAATCACAGCCATTTTTTACAGTGTAGTTGTAGTCTCCGCATAACCACACTGTACCCAGTTTTTCAGAAAATCTTTATCCTGGCCAGAGATTTAGGAAAGTTTTGGGTTCAGTCACCTGATAGTGTTCGTGTGGACAAATAGCCAAAGTGCGTTAAATAAACAGAACAAAAAAACAGCGGCTTTGAAAATATCTGTGTTCGTGTGCACTGTTTTCTCCTTTCTGATTGGCCAATGATTACACTAAACACAGATAACACAATTGAGGCAAATTCCATATGTTTTTGGCAAATGTATCGTGTATTCTGTGTCGTTCGCACGACAGGACAGTAATTTACTTCTGTTCTCATTTTTTGCATTGAATGCATGCAACACAGTTGTGCAAATACTTATTTCAGCATTAAACCCAGCATTAAAGGTTTTTATCTCTGCCTGTTGGTTCTGAATGCTCTTAACATACATTGCAGTGTTTTATGCATTTTCTCGTGTACAGAGATTTTTTAAAAAACTCAGTTTATATAAAGGGGTGACACAATTGCTCAGTGGCTGACACTGTTGCCTCACAGCAAGAAGGTCGCTGGTTTGAGTCCTGGCTGGACCACAAGCGCGCAGTGCAGTGACTTAATTACTGAAAAAAACATGTTGCTTCTTTAGATGCTTTGTGTTCAGTAATTTAATACTATATTTAGGGTCAAATCAATGTTTCTATTCAATTATTCACTTATGTGTGAGCGGGATAAGTGGGATTACATCCAGCTGGTTGTTACTGCACAATAATTCAATTAAGGGTGAAACAAGGCCATCTAATCACCCTGCCAGGGTTTATTCTGATAAAAATGAATATACATTATACTTGATGACTTATGCAGAAATCAATGACTAAATGTTTTTATTTGTATGACACAATTTCATGAATTTAAAAATGAACAATGAGCAGATATAACATTAAAAGCCCTGAAATGAGGAATCCTTCCACAGTATTTATTTATTTAATTGTTTATTTTTCTTTTTTTTTATCTCAACAGGCTTGTCATAACGTTAACTTATGTACCGTTTCATTATCATTGTTGAATTTCTTTCTTCTGTTTGTGAGTTTCTGACAAGAATGAGGCAGGATGCTACACAGCTCAGCTGTTGTCCCCTCACAGCCTTGAAATTGAAAATGTTTTTCACTTTGTTTTACATTTGAACATCAAAATTAATGCTACTGTGCCTCATAAAATCATGGATACAGAAACACCAAGTATTCAAACTGGCATATATTGTTGCAGAAGAAAGGTAGGTACAGTCTAGTCTTTATTGTAAATGGAAATATTATTTTATTATTAAATAAACAAAGGACTTTTCTTTCATTTTTTCATCAAGGAAAAAATACACTTTTGTTTCAGGTACTAATTCTATTAACCACTGGCTTTACCTACCTATTGTTAAGATAGTGGCTGTTTATTAGGACTCATAAAGTATGAAATTATTCTACATCTTTAACTTTACACAATACTAAAGCCTAATTATACCTACTAACAATAAGCAGCAAATTCGTAGCTAAAACATCTTAGGTAATTGTTTATTAATAGTGATAATCGTACCTTAAAATAAATCATGACCAAAAATTGTTCTTCTATGTCAGTCTTTCCCAAAGTGGGGTTAGGACCCCCTGGGGGGTTGTGGGACAATGACAGGGGGACACTTGGTGATTTACAAAAGTCATATAAATTTAATTAAACTACTAGAATTGCCATATTTTATCCATTACCCACAGAAGAATAAAAAAGCAACAACATATAAATGTAAAGCCATCAGCCTTTTAATTTTTTTCATAGGATTTGTGTTTACGTTAGATTTACAACACAGCAATAGCGTCAGTGGTAACACTTTACATTAATTTTCTATTTGCAATGGTAATCGTTAATGATTAACAACTCATTTACAAAAACATTATAAATCATTAATAAGCAGGAACTGCATAAATGAAAAGGTGAACCAACACAACACTTGCCAAATAGTCAGCCGTCTTCTGTGGGGGAAACCAGAGCACCTGGATGAAACCCACGCTAACATGGGGAGAACATGCAAACTCCACACAGAAACACCAACTGGCCCAGCCGAGACTAGAACCAGCGACCTTCTTGCTGTGAGGTGACAGTGCTAACCACTGAGCCACCATGCCGCCTTAAATCACGTTATAAATGCTTAATAAATATATTTATTTATACTCAGTTAAAATTCTTGGGTTAAAAATATCTCAACATATAACCCAACTATAGATTATAATAGTATCTTCCTAACTATGGGCTATTTTAACCCAATGCATTGGTTTATTTTGATCAAATGTTTTTTTTTTCCATTCTGGTATTACTATTGCTACTATTACTAGTACCACTATTAATTTTATGATTATGGCTGTGTAAATAAATAAAATCCAGTTTTCAAAAAAAAATTAGGTTCCAGACACATGCTGGGGAAACGAATATAAAAAACATGATACGGAGAGGTAATTTGATAAATAAAGAATAACAATATTATTGCGTTAGAGCTTAAATAAGCTTTATAACGCAAAAACAACATTACGTATGCATATTAATACAGCTGTTTTGTGTCAACAAAGACATTTAAAAACATTTAATCCAACTGGTTGAGTTATTAAAAAAAAAACCTATTAAAGGTGGAAAATAACCCAACAATGCACCAAATATTTAACCCAACTGTTTGAGTTATTAATAACTAACCCAATAGGGGTTAAAAATAACCCAACAAAGCATCAAAAACTCAACCATTGGGTTAAATAAATGACTCAACGTTTTTTAGAGTGTACTTTTTGTATATAAGACTGTCAATGAATAAATCCATTATACTGTATTCATACAATATGCATATTCAACTTGGCAATAAAGTTACTTTAAATACCAACTAGGCCATTTCAGTTTTGTAACCCCTGTTTTTAATACTGTAATACACTGTAAAATATGCTGGGTTCCACACAATCGTTTTGTGTTGGGACAACATGAAGGAATTAGGTTCACTTGTTAGTTTGTACAAATTTAGGTGGATTAAACATCAAACAATTAAGTTGCCCCAAATAAACTCAAGAATTGTGTTGTTTCTGCTTATTTTAAATAAGTAATTTGAAGAAACTGCAAATGTTTTTATTTTTTAGTGTACACTCACAAAACACACATGATTTGCAATTAATATGAAATTGCAAAATAGAAAATAAAATCGGATTGGCACGATAACTAATTAAAATGAGTTTCAGGATCTTATTTGAATATTATATTTGACTAGATCTTCTTGTGTATTCTGAAGTGTGAGCAAAGAGTCAGAACAAATAAGACAAAATAATGCGAAGGATTACAAAAAAGGATATAATTCAGCATTTGTCTGAAGCTTGCAGATTCATTTGATAGTTGTCTGTTATTGTCAGTCTGACTGAGCTCAAGATTTGCGAGTAAAATCATGGCTCAGTTTGAATCTTTCTTCAACTCTCAGGTGAAGATTCCTGATGGGCTCCTTCAGTGCCTTATTTAGAAGTTTTATCACTGCTTTAGGGTAAAGAAACAGAGACAGGGATAAAGCGAGAAAGACACGTCTCTGTTTCTCCACCTCAGAGACATGTTGTCTTTTAAGCAAAAGCCTGTTTTATTCAACTGCATTCATTGAAATTCTTTACTAACACTATGATAGAAAAAAATCATAATAATAATATAAAAAAAAAATATATATATATATATATATATATATATAGAAGAAAAATAATAGAACTTTGGTAGTTTGTATTACTTGCTTAAATTTAAATATATGTATATTCCTAAAGATGTTAGGTAATCACACAATTATTGAAATACATATAATTAAAAACTACTAAAAATACATGCTATATTTTATGTGTTTCCATTAGATTTTTTCTGTTTATTGATATCTTATTTTATATTTCACCCAACATAATTATTTGGGGGTGATGCAGTGGCGCAGTGGGTAGCATGTTCGCCTCACAGCAAGAAGGTCACTGGTTCAAGCCTCGGCTGGGTCAGTTGGCATTTCTGTGTGGAGTTTTCCCCATGGCGGTTCATTCTGCTGTGGTGACCCCAGATTAATAAAGGGACTAAGCCAAAAGAAAATAATGAATATTAATTCAGGGTTACTTTTGGGTGTATTTTTGGATTTATTTGCTTATTCTTTATTATTATTATTATTTTAATGGTCCATAGTGTACTGTATGTGTATGTGAATGGGAGTGTATTGGTGTTTTCCAGTGATGGGTTGCAGCTGGAAGTTGGCGGTTCATTCTGCGGTGGCGACCCCTGGTTAATAAAAGGACTAAGTCGAAAAGAAAATGAATGAATAATAATAATAATAATAATAATAATTATTATTATTATTATTATTATTATTATTATTGTTGTTGTTGTTGTTGTTGTTGTTGTCATAGTAATTAATGGACTGCTTATTATTTACCGTTTTATGTCATAAGCTGCCTTTGATCAGATCTGAAGGATTTCCTTTTTTATTATTGCTATATCAAGCATAACACTGACAAGTTGGTCAGAGCCTCAAAAGTAGCCCATTTGGTTGATGCAATCAGTTATTAAAGATTGCTTTACACATCATTTCACTCAGGAATAGCAGGAAACAATTACAGAGAAATGTCAAGTAACCTATTCAAATAAACATGCAATTTCGAAGAAACAAACCAGAAATAGAGAGCTATTTTTGTAAAACACACGCCAATAGTCTTCTTTTATTTAAATTGCTTGGTTTAAATGCAAGTTAGAGCATGTCTATAAAAACAAGGCCAAATGCACATGACAAGACTGCATAAACAAAGAGAGGAAAATCTCTGGTTTACATGAAAATTCTACAGTGGGAATTAACATAAAAGAGACCGGTCCTTGAAAGCCGTGTTGGTCATCAGATGATTTTTATTTTCCTCTTGTGAAGCTGCATTTATACATAATTGAATACTACATTTACTGGTTTTATTGCTCTGCTTGTCAAACAAGTTGTCTTAAATATTTTATCGGACTGTTCTCCAGCCAAATTTTTTTGGCTGTTTTTTATTTTTTGGATACCTCACAGATATATCAGTTGTGATGTTACTCTTGAAAGAGTAACTGAGTAATTGTCTGGCACATTTTCCATCGGTTTTAGTGCTAATTATTTCTGCATGAAGAATGGAGCTCCAGAGGATAAGTACAAGCACAACGAGTAAATGTTGGTGAAAAACAAAAAATGTCTGCGTTTATAATACGGCGAGCAGGGTCGCAATCGCTCAGCTAAACTCATTTGTGCTTTATGCACAGCGCCTGTAATGGGAAACAAGCTAAGATAGTGCAAACATATTGCATAAATCTTATGAACCAGACATTTTGTGCAGCACATTGTCTCAGGGGTGATTTCCCTCTAATGTTTGATTTCCCTTAAAGTGCAGTTTTGTCCAAATGAAAATCCAATTGCTTAAATCTAACGGGTTCCTAAGTGCCATTTGGGACTAAATGTGATCTACGAAGGGAGTAAAGATGCATTGTGTGTCGACAAGCCTCTGAGTAAAAACCCTGTTGATTTCATGCTGTCCAAAGATGATCTATTAGTCAAGGTGGAGCCAAGGTCAAGACAGCACACATGTTCGCAGGAGGTTGAGCAAACAAGACAGGACCAAAGGGAATTTCCATGATTGGTCTGAATGTGATGAAACAGAGTATCATGCCCTGAGAGCCATCATGTCCATTTGTGACACACAGATCTTCGCTTGGCAACTACCTTTCACACTCTTGTATCTCTGAACAACAGCCAGAGGAATTGGACGGGTTAGCTGTGAATGGGATACTTTCAAAATTCAGCTTGACCCTTTACTTACAGTAAAGTGCCCCTACTATGCTGTTTTAAGTTTTTCAGTTTTGTTATAGATGTCTGAACACTAGAATAGGATGAAATGTGACCATCAAGATCAAAATTGCCTCTTTTATAACAGTACTTTCCATAACCTTCAAAAATATACCAAATTTAAACTCACTCACTCACTATTCTTCAGCTTAGTCCCTAATTTATCAGGTTTCACCACTGCGGAATCAACTGCCAACTACTCTGGCATATGTTGTATGTGGCAGATATACTTCCAGGCAGAACACAGCACTAAAAGTGCACAAATTTTTTAACCCCTGGGCCCGGTTTTTCAAAAGGTTTAATCCGGATAAAATTGATCCGGATTTAGTAATCCTTTTTCTGAGATCTGTGATTACGTAATCCAGCTTACTTTTTGAGCCAGTTTTTCAAAGCAACATAGGATTGGATCAATCTGATCCAGATAGGAACTTTTCAGGATCACTAAATCTAGATAACCAGTGCTCAAACAGGATATGAAATCACAATGTAGAACTATAGATATTTAAAAGAGCAACAATTAGAATAGCCAGTGTGGGGTCAATATAACTTTATTTTTATTTGAAATGAAACACACACATTTAAAATAATAATAATAATAATAATAATAATAATTTCAAATATAGATGTATTGAATTAAAAAAGACTTAATGCCAAAAACTCCACAATAGTTTCAGACTTCCTCATCTGATGTGGAGAGACCAGCTTGTCTGAGTGAGCGTAGCCCTTAGCAGGCGGATCTCAAGTCTGGCCTTGGTTTGCTGCAGTTTGGTCAGAGTCAGTTGTTCCTCTGCCAGATGAAGCTGTGCTTCTGCCCTTTCAGTCACTTTTTGCAATTGTTGAAAATGATTTCAAAAATCAGTGATTGCCATTCTTTGCATTTTTTGGTTATTCTGTTATCATTGGACATCACTAATAAATTTTCTAAAAACAAAAATATTTTTACGTTGTAATGAGTATATATTTTTTATTTAGTGACAGAATTAAATTTATTGTTTTTGGTCAATTTTGACAGCTGTTTGGGGGATTATTTTATGAGGCCAAACTCTTTCTACTTTGCTGTAGGCCTATACTGAAAGGCTGAATACATTAAAGCCTACCTGATGGATAAACAAATACAATTAAAACCTTTGAATAAATATAATCTCTTGTAAGATACTGCTGCATGATCCAAATATAGGATTATCTGATACATTTTTAAAGTTTTCATTACATTTTGGGCATGAAATCCATGCTGAATCTACCCTTCTGATAGGATCAGTTTAATCCAGATTTTTTGGATCAAAGTGATCCAAATCCTACAAAAAAGGTCTGAAAAACCCAAACTAAAGGTTTGATTGAGATCAAAACCAAGATTGGATTACATGATCTAATCCGATTATGTAATCATTTTTTTCTTTTGAAAAACCCATTTTTAAGATTTGATCCAATCCGTTATCCAAAATACTAGTGGATTACTTTTGAAAAAACGGGCCCTGGTGCCAGGAAACGCCCATGCACTCTCTCACACATTCATTCACTATGGCCATTTTAGTTTACCCAATTCACCTCTTCCACATGCAGCAGGCAGTAAAGTGTCAACAAACATGAATAACATCTCAGTTTTGGAGTGTTAAAGTGGAAACCACAGCTTAAACTTGCCTGTTATTCATGGTTGTTAATTATTTATTAAACACACAGTTGCTGCAGATTTGTCAGCTGCACATCCATGATGCGGCTCTCCCGTTCCACCACATCCCGCTGTAGCATTGACACAATGCTCAATTGGTACTATTGGGCCCAAAGTGTGCCAAGAAAATATCCCCTACACCATTACACCACCAGCAGCAGCCTGAACTGTTGATACAAGGCAGGATGGATCCATACTTTCTAGTTGTTGATGCCAGATTCTGATTCTACCATCTAAATGTCGCAGCAGAAATCGAGACTCATCAGACCAGCCAACATTTTTCCAATCTTCTATTGTCCAATTTTGGTGAGTCTGTGTGAACTGTTGCTTCAGTTTCCTGTTTTTAGCTGACAGAAGCAGCACCCAGTGTGGTCTTCTGCTGCTGTAGTCCATCCACCTCAAGGTTGGATGTGTTGTGCGTTCAGAGATGCTCTTCTGCATACCTCAATTGTAACGAGTAATTATTTGAGTTACTGTTGCCTTTCTATGACCTGGAACCAGTCTGGCCATTCTCCTCTCACCTATGGCATTTACAAGGCATTTACTCCCACAGAACTGCCGCTCACTGGATATTTTCTCTTTTTCAGACCATTCTCTGTAAACCCTAGAGATGGTTGTGCGTGAAAATCCCAGTAAATCAGCAGTTTCTGAAATACTCAGACCAGCCCGCCTGCCACCAACAACCATGTCACGTTCAAAGTCACCTAAATCAAATTTCTTCCCCATTCTGATGCTCGGTTTGAACTGCAGCAGATCATCTTGACCATGTCTACATGCCTAAATGCATTGAGTTGCTGTCATGTGATTGGCTGATTAGAATTTTGCATTAACAAGCAGTTAGACAGGTGTACCTAATAAAGTGGCCGGTGAGATTTAGTATTGCTGAAGAAATGTGTTGTTCATTGTTAAGTGATCTTTTCTAATCCATGAACAAATGCATTAATGTATGTAAACATCAACTAATTAGGCTGTTAAATTAAGAGGTGCAATAGAAAATGTGAACATCAACCCAGATTATGTAAATGCAGAATAATAGTCATTGTTCATCCTTAGTTTATGTTAACTTATGTTTTAATTAACACATTAATATGTGTTTAGAGTGGCGCAGTGGGTAGCACGTTTGCCTCACAGCAAGAAGGTCACTAGTTCGAACCTCGGCTGAGTCAGTTGGTGTTTCTGTGTGTAGTTTGCATGTTCTTCCCGTGTTGGCGTGGGTTTCCACTGGGTGCTCCGGTTTCCCCAACAAGTCCAAAGACATGTGTTACAGGTGAATTGGGTAGGCCAAATTTTCCGTAGTGACTGTGTGTGAATGAGTGTGTATGGATGTTTCCCAGTGATGGGTTGCAGCTGGAAGTGCATCCGCTGCATAAAACATATGCTTGATAAGTTGGTGGTTCATTCCACTGTGGTGACCCCAGATTAATAAAGAGTCTAAGCCGAAAATGAATGAATGTATGTTTGGTTAACATTATCAAAGATGAAGTAATGCTTAATATGTGTTGTTCATGTGTTGATAATATGTGTTTCATGTTAACTAATACATTCACTTTCATTACAACCTTATAAAGTGTTACCCCTCCCTCACCTAATACAGTTTATTAGCTTGTTAGAAGAGAGTTGCATGAACTGATCTGAGTGTGTGAGATAAAGGCTGACTCACATTGGTTGTGTTTACATGCAACCAAATAATCCTTTAGTAATCAGATTGACAGCTCAATCAGACTGAAAAGCCTTCATGTAAACATTTCTTTCTTCATCTGACTGGGCTCAATCTGAATGAAATTTCAATCGGATTGTAAGGAGAGGTTTAAAACTTTTGTAATCCGGTGGAGACTGCCAAAAAAACGTGGAGCATGTTTTTTAGTTAGTTTTTTTTTTGTTCGGGATGCAGGGTGTTTTTACTGGTTGAAAAATATTAGAAGTGTTTTTCCCTGCTGACAGATAAATATTATGTCTACTAGGTTGAAGAACCCTGGATGTCCATCATGGAGAAACACACCAGCTGATTGGTGGAGAGAAGATATGATTGACAGAGGCCAGTGGGCAAGTTTGGACCTTTGTATTGGACATACAGGGATTTTTAATGACCACAGAAGCTGCTTATCAACTATAATTTGTGAATTATGTCCCATCACTTCCTTTTGTCATGTCTTAGCTCCTCCCCTTCAGGAATTGAGGTAAGAATGCCAGGAAACAATTAATTAAATCAAGTGAAAAGATATATCCTTGTTCCTTTACCATCATTTTAAAGCTTCATTTACATACTTGCCCACACTTCAATTTTTCCCAGGAGTCTCTTGTAGTTCACACCTATCTCCCACCACCCTCACATTTTGTTATTTCTCTTGGGAAACTCCAATAATTTGCATGACCCAATCTAATTACAAAAAATGCATGTTTGTCAAGTTGCCAGATTTTATATGTAGCTCATCGCCTCACTTAATTGACGATATATTAAAACCATGAAGCATTTTTACCTCAATCTGGTAACATACATAACAACCAAGTTACATTACAACCTAGTCGATTGATAGTTGATCAACAGAATAGAATAGAATAGAATAGAATAGAATAGAATAGAATAGAATAGAATAGAATAGAATAGAATAGAATAGAATAGAATAGAATAGATTGGTCTTTATTATCATTGTCACAAGTACAGTGAAATTTAAAATGCGCAGGTGGTAGATGCAGGGTTTGATTGATGCGGCAGTAGCACCATCAGTAGTAGTAGACACCCCCTAAGCCCCAACTCAACCCTACCCCTTCTGAATGCCAAATATAAATATAAGCAGTTATGGTCATTTAAAGGATACTGTACTCCCTTGGTTTGCTTCCACAACATGATTCTTAAATATATTAGAGATAATTATTTAAATTGCTATAATTTCAACCTCCACAAAACACCACAATTTTTTTATTAACAATAAATTACTCCAAGATATTAACTGCTTTTTATTTGTGCTAAAAATTTATTCATTCATTCATTTTCCTTCAGCTTAGTCCCTTTTTTCATCACGGGTCACCACAGCGCAACGAACTACCAACTTATCCAACATGTTTTACACAGTGGATGCCCTTCCATCTGCAACCCAGTACTGGGAAACACCCATAAACACTCATATGCGGCCAGTTTAGTTTATTCAATTCACCTATAGCGCATGTCTTTGGCCTGTCGGGGAAAACCAGAGCACCCGGAAGAAACACACGCCAACTCGGGGAGAACATGCATAATCCACACAGAAATGCCAACTTACCCTGGTGTGACTCGAACCAGCGAGCTTCTTGCCACTGTGTCGCTGTGCTGAAATTTGTTACATCAAAATTAAAATTTAACTATGAAAACAACCCACATTTACAATAACTTTATTCTTAATATTTACATTAATGAGTGTATTTTCTGCAGTATTTATTGATTATTGGCCCAGATGTGAAGAGAAGAATTTGGCGTGCATCATGCTTACCTCCTTGCGGTGCAATAAGAGAACTGAGATGTCCTATAAGATGGCTAAGCTCAATCAGTTTCCGAGGATAGAGGAGCGAGAAAATAAGGAAGGATGTTGAGGAGCTACGTTTTTTTGCAGTTTTTGCGAATCCAGCAGAGGCCACTGTATATGCTTTTTGAGAGCTTAAATATCTCTCGCGAGGGCCATTTGCACCTGCTGTTCTCACATAATTTCACCGGAGGCCGCTGTTGACTAACTCACAGACTGACTGACCAACCGACCGATTTCCCCCACCCACCCACTTTCTCTACACCCAACCAAAAGTATTTTGAAAAGCCCAAAATGACCCGCTCACCCTCTTCCCTAAACCCAACCGCAGTGTTTTGAAAAGCGATCCAGAAAAAAAAGGCCCCTGATTGTTACCATGTTTTCAGATTTTACCACATTCTCACCCTGTTATTTACTTGATTATTTTATTTTTTGACTTCTGTTTTTGTTTTACCCGCTTCCTGGAACCATTCATCAGATTCAAACCCCATCGTCGTGGTCAACTGCTCTCTGCATCTCAAGTCAGCCGATGTACGCGTCGAGCTACCGGACAAACTGGTAACAGTGGAAAAGCCATTCACATGCAGGTAAGTGGTCAGCTGGTAAGCAAGAAAAAGAATGGCGTCATATTTCCCCATATTGTTTGTTTTAAAGATGAAGTGCAGCCATACACACCTCTGGCTATATAATTTGCAATCTCCAGACATGTGTATAGGGCTACATTTTCAGAATGAGCAGCCTAGTTTTTCCATGTGGTCTCCCACATTAACTAGATTCAGTGGGTGACCCTGTGAGAGCTGCAGAGAGCTAGCTGCTTTTACACTCAAATTTACACAGACATGGCAATAAATAATTACCAGTTTTGTTCCAGTAGTGTGTGCACTGCTGTGATGCAACCACAACACACCACACACTACCATTGCATTCAAAACATTACCATTCGCAAACAACCATGGAGAACCTTGCAAAATCTGTGTCTTTAGAGTAAACAAACATGGTAACATGTAATAGTTTTAATAATTTGAGGTGGAAGAAAAAGTAGAAGAGTTCAGGTGAAATAATAATTGATAAGTATATGCTATATGCAGTGGTGTAAAGTAACAAATTACAAATGCTCAAACTATTGTAATTGGGTAGTTTTTCACAAATTGTATTTTTCTAAGTAGTTTTAATAATGTGTACTTTTACTTCCCCTTGAGTACATTTTTATTGCAGTATGAGTACTTTTACTCCACTACTTTCCTTCACTACTTAATTTTTTTTCCTGTCTATAGGGATTAGAAATATCAGTCCTGTGATTCCTGTCCATTTAAATCGCACATAGAAGATAAATCGCATCATAATGAACTACCTCAAGACATGGGCGCTTTATAATTGCAGCAAACTGTTTCGAAGCAGTAAAAGTGTCCAAGTGGATGTCTAAAATCTTTACACCCATTGACCCAGAGACTTTTTAGATGCATATCACTGATGAGAAGATGGTGGATGTTTACTGTATGATGACTGAAATGACCTTAAACACTCAGCAGGCACAAGATGTCAACATGACATCAGATTGACGTTGTACTCCAATGTCATGGGGACGTTACATTTTGTTTAGAAATGAAAATCGGGTTGACATCAGAAACTAACATCAGGCAGACGTCAATGTTCGTTGTCCAACCTAAAATTACCAAATATCAACGTCTAATGATGTTACAGCTTGATGTTGTCATGGATAGTAAAAACATGTAGCTACAAACATAAATCGTATAAACAATCCCTATTCAGTTCACTTCACTTTTATGTGCCAAGTGAAAAACAAATAGTTATATGACTCGCTCAGTCTAATCTTCAAGAAGAGCCCACAGTTACCTCTTCTGTCATGCTTTCGGGCTTACTTGAGATCGCTTTGCGTCTGTCTCCTGCTATTCTGATCCATTTGTGCAGTTTCATCTTCTCGAGATCCCTTTTGATCTGGCTCATTATCAGATTTACTCGTGGTTTTTAAATATGAAAATATGCGTGACTGCATCTTTGACGTTTTGAAAATACAAACATTATTTAGGTGGGACAGTGTGCCATTATTTATTTTCCTCACATGTAGGTATTCACCATGCACAAGTTAATGCTGGATCCATTCCACTGAAATGAATACCGTATCGCAAAACATGAATATCGGACATTTTCCGGAACCCGATCCGGCAAGATCTGCTCAAATAAAGCACTGCCTGACATTACAACCTTAATCTAACCTAATATTAACATCTTATGACATTGTGTGTCTGCTGGGCAATAACCAAATGCACTACAGAATGTTACGTTTACACAAATCCACAAATTACATGTAAATGCATTAGCTTTTTCACAGTGTAAAACTTACTACTCACTACCCTGCTGAAAAAATCCATCTTAAACCAGCCTAAGCGGGTTGGCTGGTTTTAGCTGGTCAACCAGCCTGGTTTTAGAGGGGTTTTGGCCATTTCCAGGCTGGTTTCCAGCCATTTCCAGCCTGGTCTTAGCTGGTCAGGCTGGAAAATGACCAGCTTAAACCAGATAAAAGCAGCTTGACCAGGCTGATTTAAGCTGGACATAGCTGATTTTGGCTGGTTAAGCTGGTTTTAGCTGGTCAACTCCCAGCCTGGTCTTAGCTGGTCAGCCTGGAAATGGCCAAAACCCCTCTAAAACCAGGCTGGTCGACCAGCTAAAACCAGCCAACCATCTTAGGCTGGTTTAAGCTGGATTTTTAAGCAGGGTACTCTTGAGTACTTTTGAAAGGGCTACTTTTTACTCATACTTTGAGTAATATTTACAACAGATACTTTTTAACTCTACTTGCACTATACATTTTTAGGCAAGTAAAGGTATTTTAACCTAAGTATGATTTTTCAGTACTCTTGTCACCAGTGATGGTATGTAATATGCTTTTAATGATTGAAAATGTAATAATGGATGATGCAAATGTGATTGGTTGAAAAAGAGAGTTGAGAGAGTAATTGAGCTGAAATATTTGATGTTTTGTTTCCAAAAGAATGCAAAAAAAAAAAAACTTCAAAGCAATGAGTGCAGATCATTAGGCTACTTCTTGAAGCAAGATATATAAAAGATAATTGCAAAAGATAAATAATCAATCAATGCAGGAGGACAGTACAAAATACACTACTGATGGTGGGGAAAAAAGAAAATAGGTTAGGATGATGTCATGGAGACAGCATAAAGACCGACTTTATACAGCATAAGCTGCAGGGTAGTCAAATTTGTCACAAATTTCATAGAGTTTCTAATTTTGGTTATTGTCAGGTCAGTTTTACTTCTCACACAAAGTTTGGGGTAGTACACCATCAATGGTTCTTTTTTCCCAACCCAACGGGACTAAACACAACTGAAAGCATGATAAACAGTGAACAACCAACCTCAGACAGTAAACTGATGTCACATTCTATTTATGGCACTGACACAAACGGTAAAAAGATCTGCAACAGTCGCTTTGTGGCATCCTGTCTAAATAATGTGTCAAACTAGAGTAAAAATGTTGGCTAGCTAAATGGTAGCTGCATCGAATTAGCAATTTCTGCCCAACTGCTCTGCTTGTTGGTTCAATTTGCTATTTTTTTACAGGACACATGGTATATTCACCTGCCAATTTGGTCCTCTTTTTCCCACATGACTGCATTTGATATGCATTTGTTTTTTATCAGCTCGCTTTCTCATACAATTTCGGTTCACATGATAATCTACAGCATAAAAAGGGTGACCATATGTTCTTTTTTATGGGACACATACTGGAAAATCTGTCCAGGATTTTCCTGTTTTCTTACCTGCTGAATGTAATGACTGCTAAGTGGTCTAAACATTAAGGCATTGCAAAATCAACAAATTGTTGCACATGCAAAGTTGGCATCTTCAAAGAACTATGAGTACATATTACAGTAGATGTGTTGTGTAGATTTTTGTGTGTGGTGCTGCACATGCTAATCATGCCAGAAACATGTTAACACCATCATAACCATGACTTATGCTAGAGACATGCTAATAACGTGGAAATTATGTTACCAACATGTTAGTAAAATGCTATCCATGGTACCAACATGCTAATAACATCCAAATCAAGCTGGAAAATGCTAACAACATGAAAATCATGCTATTGCCATGTTGTTGACATGCCAGTCATTTTAGCACATGCTAGTTAACATGTTAATCATGCTAGAATGATGCTAACAGCATGCTAATTATGCTATCAATGTACTAATGACATGCTATCATGCTATTGACATGCTAATGACATGTTGGAAACATGATAATTATATAAGCAATGTGCTAGTAGCATGTTAATCATGCTAGAATCATTGTATTAAGATGCCAGTACCATGTTAATCATGCTAGAAATATGCTAGCAACCATTTGGTAACACTATAGCAAAGATTCAGTTTACCCCAGCAACTGCTTAGCCACCATTCATTTTATGCAAGCAACTGCCGATCTTTTTAAATACTCAAAAAGTTTAAAACCTTGAGCTTTTATATCAAACGTTCAGGCTCTTTCTCACGCCAACATCAAAGTTTGTCTTCAGCCTTTATATTCTAGTTTATACAAAAGTTCTTTATCCATTGAGGTATTTGTAGTTTGCGCCACAGCCCTATTCACTCCCTTCATTTAGTGATAATGATAAGCTGCCCGTCCAATATTCTTAGACACTTTTCAGAGTTTACAGTGATATATATTTACATATGCTCCACTACATATGCTTCCTGTCTTCATAAATTACAACTTTAACAGCATCCTCTGCTCCCTCTACAGCCTGCATGTGTTCCTGCCCCATTTACCTATTTCTGCACATTAATAACTAATTGAATTCATCTACAAATCTGCAAAGCGTCAGATTTTAATCTCTCAGTCTGCAGCTCATCTGTATGCTGTCTGGTTCCATGCTGCCACTCTTCAGTATATAGGGTTTTCCCTCAGCTATAAGAAAACGGCTGCATTTGTTGTTAATAATAAATCTTGTCACTCACTGTATCATGCATGGCCTCATGGGTCTGAATGTCACTGATGAGTGACACAGTGAATCATCCTATTGCAAACTACTGCTACTGCTACTGTGCTTGTTGTTGTTTGTTTGTGCTCAGCACACTCAGCATGGTGGAAGTTTGTATATTTTTCACTACCAGCATTTGAGAGTCAAGTGAATAGTCAGCTAACTTTTAAATGTCTTTATATAGTATGTTAATCATTTTTTACAATGTACTACAATTGGGTGTGTACACAATTATTTTTACTGTAAAGAAAATATTAAGTCTGAAAACATAATAAACACATGCATATTGTGGATACATATGCATACATAAGTAAACAGGCTAAAAACTTGGTGAAATCAACCAGACATGATAGCTATCCTTTTTCTAGATTGCTGAAACACTATCGGTTGGGTGGGTTAATCAGTCAGTCATTCAGTCGACAGCAAGCTGGCCTGGTCTGCTAAAGTGTTTATTGCGCCCTCTGCTGAATTTATGTGAGAAGAGAATGCTTGAGAGGAATTTGTGATCATCAAAAGCGTACACAGAGGCCTCTGGTGGGTTTGCAAAAAATAAAAACTGTCAGTAGACGTATCTAAGGTTATGAATTTCGTTGTCCCCAGAAATGTAGAGCTGGGTATGTATCCACAATGTGTTGAGATCTTGTTATGAGACAATTGGTACGTTTAAATGGACACCAATAATTAGATTTCAATGTAATTAAGACAATACTCTGATTAAGAGTCTACCATGTAAACAGCGATTTTTGATTTATTTAATCAGATTAAGGTCATAATTGCACTAAAAAGTAATCGAACTAAGACATGTAGAGCATGCCAACTTTAGTCGCATTAAGTGCAGTACAGACTATTACCGTCATGTAGGACTTTTCGCTGCGTTTTGCAACAGGATAGTCCACACACACACACACACACACACACACACACACACACACACACACACACACACACACACACACACGGCTGTTTGACACTCTTTGCACCTACCGAGTCAGTGCAGACCACAGACACCTGCATCATGAAATGCAGAGGGCTTTTTTGTCTTCCATTCAGCGTGCGGTATGAACTCCCACTAAAACAACACTCTTCCTGCAATTCATAGTTGCATCCAATATCTCTAGCACTGTCTCTTCACTCCACCAATAGCTGGTGTGTGGTGAGCGCACTAGCGCCGTTGTCCTCTGGCTGCCGTCGCATCATCCAAGTGGATGCTACACACTGGTGGTGGTGTGGAGAGACTCCCCTCATGATTGTAAAGCGCTTTAAGTGTATGGCCGTACACAATAAATGTGCTATATAAATACACATTACATTACATCTCGTTTGTCACAAGGGACATGCATGAAATGTTCGCAAATGAAAGTGAAAATGCCAAACTGCAGTTAAAGTTGACAAATTAAAAATGAAACACCCAAAATTACATGAAACTCTGAAGGAAATGCAGATAGCGTAGCAATAGAAAGCAACCTCTGTTGCTGCTCTGTTGCGGAGCGTAAGGCACTGCAGCGAGTGGTGAAAACTGCCCAACGCATCACAGGGACCCCACTGCCAGCCATAGAGGACATCCAGAGGAAACACTGTCTG
Organism: Danio tinwini; assembly: GCA_903798205.1. NCBI lineage: Eukaryota > Metazoa > Chordata > Actinopteri > Cypriniformes > Danionidae > Danio > Danio tinwini. The sequence continues at coordinate 2,839,018 of CAIGQZ010033024.1, forward strand.
CACAGAGCACGCAGTATTCTTAAAGATCCCTCTCACCCTGCTCACAGACTGTTTTCTCTCCTGCCTTCTGGCAGGCACTTTAGGCTCCCCCGGACAAAAAACCAGCAGACTAAAGAACAGCTTCTTCTCCAGAGCTGTCTCCTTTTTGAACTCTGCCCCCCACTGACTTTTTGCCCCCCTAATACACCCCCCACTCTCCTCATAACTCAGATTCCTCATAATCACTGCACTACTTAACATTTGCACATTTAAAAATTGCACATATTCATCGCACTGATTTATTCACTTATTTGAACTGTACATACCCACTGCATATGTACATTTGTAAATTATGTACACACCCACTGTACATATACATTTGTAATTATGTTTATCCATCTGCATACTTCTGATTATTAATAGCAACCTGTACATTTATCCATTTATTGTAAATCTCTGTTCATAGCTTACACAACCTGTATATAATGTTCATAGTACATCCATCTGTAAATATCACCATAGTTTTTCTATAACTGCACTTTATAACTTATACCTGTATCCTGCACTTGCTGCTATTGCACTCCTGGTTAGACCTAAACTGCATTTTGTTTCCTTGTACTTGTACATGTGTGATGACAATAAAGTTGAATCTAATCTAATCTAATCTAATCTAATAGCGTGGTGACGCAATGACGGTAATGGAATTATGTGCTATAACATGTAAAACGGCATCATGAAAGCAACATTCAAAAAGCAACTCATGTAAACACCTTAGTTATATTATTGTCTTAGTTAGATTAAGGCAAATAATTTAATTACCGATGTCCATGTAAACTTAGTCACTGTTGTAAAGATCCTCCATAATTTTGTTTTTAAACGAGCCCCTAATTTGCGACAAAGGTTAGTGAGAGCGGATGAAGGTTCTGAAAGTTCTGACAATCCTTTCTCAATCCCTGAAGGTAATTAGGTGTGATTTCCTGCAATACAAAAAAAATGTGATCTATATGATTAAATGTCCTTGTGGTTTAGCTTACATTGGTAAAACAACAGTGTTTAAAAACAGGAATTGCTGAACACAGAAGTAATATACGATTGAATGATCAACGAAATCCTATTTCTGTTCATTTTAATGCATTGAAACATAACCTTTCGACATTACGGTGTATCGGCATTGAACAAGAGAAGGTTCTAAGCAATTTACATTTACAGACTGAATACTTTATCTCCGAGGGGTTTAAATTTGGATGTTGATTTGAAATCTTTTTTGTAATTGTGCAATTTTTTGTATTGTATCTCATATTGTTATATGTATTCTGTTGTGGTTTTTCTTGATTTTTTTTCTCCCCTTTTTTACTGGCTTGTTGGTTGGATGGTGTGATTATTGTGTGCAAGTGTGATGTGTAGAGCTTGACTATTTCTTGAGTTCTCATGTTTTCTTGGATGAAGACCATGTAGGTCGAAACGTTACAATAAATTCTTTTTGAGAGCTAAAGTGGCAGTGTGACGATTTTCTTTTTACTTTTTCCACTGTGTTTGTTTTGATCGAGCACCTGCCTTTGAGAATCTCAGATGTGAGCACATTTCTGTTTTTTAAAAAACATATATATCAGATATAAAGTTAAAGTCAGAATCATTAGCCCCACTTTGATTTTTTTCTTTTTTAAATATTTCCCAAATGATGTTTAACAGAGCAAAGAAATTTTCACAGTATGTCTGATAATATTTTTTCTTCTGAAGAAATTATTAGCCCCTTTAAGCTATTTTTTCCCGATTGTCTACAGAACAAACCATCATTATACAATAACTTGCTTAATTACCCTAACCTGCCTAGTTAACCTAATTAACCTACACTGCAAAAAAATAAAATAAATTTTACAGAAAATATCTAAATTTTTTACAGTCATTTTTTGTCATTTCAAATTATATTCAAAACTTAATAAAATGACAAACAATCTCTCTGAATTAACAGTTTGACTTTCATTTTCGGTACTTTATCATTAAAGACAAACTACTAACATTTTTGTTTTTTTTATACATGGAAATTACACTATTATTTATACAGTCTTTTTTCAGTTTTTTTAAATAATATTCAAAAGTCTGTACAAATTACAAACAATATCTGTAAAAAAAAGCTTGACTGTTATTTTATGTATTATATAATTAATGACAAATTACAGCAATTTGTCTGTTTTATACAATAAAATTGCTGTATTATTTACAAAGTTTTTTTCCTGTTTTTTTTAAGTACATTTAAAAATTGCGTAAAATTAAAGTAATAAATTGCAATTGTAAAGAAAAAAATCTTTAAAAAAAAGTCAAATGACTGGCAGCAACGGCTGTCAAACAAAAACCATAAAATTACGGTAAAATTTATTTTGTTAAAATAAAGTGCAAAAATAATAAATCTACACATATTTTCATTAAAATGTTTACAGAAAAACACTGTTATTTTACAGACTTTTTCTAGATTATTATGATCAAGTCTGTTCAATAAAGTTACACAATAAGAGTTTTACAGAGAAACATTGTTATTTTACAAACTTTTCCTAGATTATTATGATCAAATCCGTTTAATGAAGTTACACAATAAGAGTTTTACAGAGAAACACTGTTATTTTACAAACTTTTCCTAGATTATTATGATCAAATCCATTTAATAAAGTTACAAAATAAGAGTTTTACAGAGAAACACTGTTATTTTACAAACTTTTCCTAGATTATTATGATCAAATCCGTTTAATGAAGTTACACAATAAGAGTTTTACAGAGAAACACTTGTTTTACAAACTTTTCCTAGATTATTATGATCGAACACCATTAATAAAGTAACTGCACTAAAGGTTTGAGAAAACAATGTTATTTAAAAGAATTTACTTATTCATTATGGTTAAACACCTTTAATAAAATGCCAAAACATGCTCAAGGTCATAATTTAACAGTTTTATTTTGGATCATAAGAGTCTGGAAAAAACAACATACAAGATACAACTGATTAAAATTCTCACAACTTTAAAATTAGTGGTTACATTTTATTGAATAGTAGGCCTATTTATGTAAAACATGTTGAGGTTTAGGTTATATGGATTTGATCATAATAATCTAGGAAAAGTCTGTAAAATAACAGTG
>CAIGQZ010033024.1:2846656-2873387 GCA_903798205.1 Danio tinwini
ATATATACATAATTCTTAACTCTTAGTAAGAGTTTTTACTTTTAAAAATTCAGTTTCTTGTATTAATAAATCAGACATGTACAGGTCATTATATATTGGTATATAACTAAGTTTCTTTTAGATCTGGCAACACTAACAAGTCAAAATATAAATGATTTTTTTATATTCTTGACAGCGCAAACAGAATAGGGGCACAACTGACCAAAACAAGTCTTTAGATCAACTTTGGCAAAAAAAAAAAAAATAATAATAATCTTCTTAAAAGAGAGTGTTGTTATGGTTACCACAATGTCAGTCATTTCAATTTCTGTCATGTTCTGTACACATTGTGATATTCATTGGAATATTGTTTATCATATCTGGCATTTAATCCTGTTCATTTCAAACAGTTCAGTAATTTAGAGAAGTGACAACTAAACTGAATTTCTGAAAAATACAGGTATTGACGAACGCATTTATGAAAAAAAAAATTCTAAACTGCATGAGATCATAGAGAAAGAGGAACTAGTGATCCATTACTGCTGCTAGATCTAGCTGAAATATGATAAATAAGCACAAAATGTTACAGAATACAGTTGACAGTTCAGCGTTTAGTGCTTAATCGTGTTCACAAACATCCTTAGTCACACAGTTCAGAAAAAAGCAAGCATTTTACATAGCTGAACCTAATGAACTTAATGACTTATTTATATGTGTATCAGTGTTGTCTCTCTCTTCTGCATGCGAGGTGCAAAAATTCACAGGGAATGTGGAAACATCTTCACACTTTAGTGTGAACAGAATTTGCAAGAAGAAACAGCAAATAAGAACCAGCCAATAATAAAAGTTGCTGTAATTTAGAGAATTCACTCCTTTATTTAATATAAGGTTGTCAGTTCTAAAATTTGAAGTGAATTGCAGTGGTGGACAATAACTAAGTAGTTTTACTTCACTACTGTACTTAAGTACACCGTTAAAAATATCTGTAAATTTTGTGATTGAGGTTTTAATTTATGTTTTTTCACCTTTTATTTATGCTTTTGAATTGCATTATGGAACCTTGATCTTTCTTCCAACAACTTTAAACCTTGAAAAGTTTGAAAAAGGGACTTAACATTTTAATAAAATTTTAATAGTTTAAAAATATATATATATATATCATCAGGGTTGATGTATATTATGCTAGAAAAAACATTTAATAAACTGCCAGTACATTTTTTGTTTTTTACAGACATTTCTTAAAGACTATTATGTCAAAGTACTAAAATGTCAATAAATACTTTCGCATATACAGTATGGACTACAATTTCCAGCATGTACCTCACACACACTGGTTCCTGTTTGACACTAATTACACACATGGCAGGTGACTCATCAATGACTAACAACCTAGACTATTTAAACAGCGCACGCACACACACACACACACAGGAGAGAGAAAGAAACACAGACACATGGCTGAGTCTTGTTGTTCACTGTTTGTAGCATTCTAAAGCGTTTATCCTATCTAGTCATTATGTGTTTGATCCTTGCCTGGTTTCTCTGTTATTGATTCTTTGCCACCAGTACCGACCACTCACTTGTTTTTGACTATGATATTGGATAACGTCCTGGTTACTAAAGTAACCCTCGTTCCCTGAGGGGGGGAACGGAAATGCTATGTGGAAACACTTCCACTATGGGGATTTTGTTCAGAAAGCCAATCATCTGAAAGAGTACAGTATGTAAATGGGCCAAGAAAATGCTAATGAGTCGGCAGCGTCGGCCTGCACAGCTGATGCTCATCGCAATCAATTTGGCAATAAAAGCACAGCGCATACTAAGCTGAGCAGCCTTTTCTAGCTGAAGAGACTTTCACCTCACAATCTAAGGAGCAATGATTGTGGCAAAAGAACATAGCATTCCCCCGAGGGGAACGAAGGTCTCCGAGGAATCTCTGCAGTGTTCGCCAAACGGGGAACTTTACTAAAGAGTGACATAAGTGCACGTATCTCTGTCTTAGGGAGAATGGCACAGCAAGCGTGTTACAACATCTTCATCGAGTTGTTTCCTCAATCACCAAGGGTTACCTAATACCCTTGAGGAAACTGGCTCCACTCGCAGAATATAAAACTTTGCAAATATGTTAGGTGTCGCTCAGCCCGCAGCTCTACAGATGTCTTTTAGAGAGGTGCCGCATGCATGCGCACAAGAGGAGCGATGCTCCAAGAGGAGTGCGCTCAAACTTCTTTGGGACACAGCTCGCCCTAGTTTGGTAAGTGAGGGAGATGGCATCCACTATCCAGTGGGCCAGTCTCTGTTCAAATATGGCACTTCCCTTCTGCCAACCACCATAACAGACGAAAAGCTGCTCAGATGGTCTAACCTCTGAGTGCGGTCCAGATAGATTCGCAAATCACAAACTGGAAAAGGGCTGGGTCTGCCTCCTCCAGGGTCAGCGCTTGCAGGCTTACTACCTGTCCTTAAACGATGTGGTAGGAACCTTGGGCACATATCCAGGCTAGGATCTCAGGACAATGTAAGAGTAGGCTGGCCCTAATTCCAGGCATGAGTCACTGACTGAAAATGCCTCCAGGTCCCCGACCCTCTTAATCGATGCCAACGCAACCAGCAGAGCTGTCTTCAGGGACAGAAATCTTAAAGATACTAAGTCGAGTGGTTTGATTGGATCAGTGCGCATGCTTGTGAAAATGAGGACGAGATCCTAAGAGGGCATGAGAGGGGGGCGGGGTGGAAAAATTCACTTAGCACCTCTGAGGAACCGGATGATGAGGTTATGCCTTCCCACCGTGCTGCCAGCCACCGCGTCATGATGAGCGGAGATGGCAGCCACGTAAACCTTGAGTGCGGAGGGCGTGAAAGAAAGAACAATGCTGATCTGGCAAGTTTGGGGGTCTTCAATAGACTCCACTTCAGGGCGAAGGCACGCCTCGTCGAGGGGCTCTAGCCTGAGTCACCTAGGTTACCTAAGTTTTCCTTTCATCTAAGGACCACACGTAGAGATTCCAAAGATCTGAGCGAGGGTGCCAGATGGTCCCCTGTCCCTGAGAGAGTAGGTCCTCTCTCCTAGGGATCTGCCAGGGGAGGGCCTTCGCGAGGAGGGAGAGTTCTGATATACCCCCCATACGGTTGATATATGCTACCTCCACCATGCTGTCCGTCCTGACCAGCACGTGTTCTCGCTCCAGCACCGGAAAAAAAATGGCGGCGAGTGTGGAACACTACCAACCGCTCTGGGCGATTGATATGCCAATGCAACTGGGTTGCTTTTCAGAGGCCCGCAGCTGCATGCCTGCAACACACGGCCCCCCCAGCCCATGCTAAAAGCATCTGTCAAAACGACAATATGTTTGGATGCCTATCCTAGAGGCACTTCGACCTGTAGGAACGAGGGGTCGTTCCAGGGGCTAAAGGCGCGGCGATAGTGTAGTGACAGTCACCCGGTGTGTGCCAACGTGCCATACGTGTCTGGGCACTCCATTGTGAAGCCAGTGCTGAAGTGATCTCATATGGAGTGATCTGAGCGGCGACAGCGGCTGCAGATGCCATATGCCCCAGGAGCCTCTGAAAAAATTTCAGTGGGACCACTATTTTGCTGTCGAACTCTCTCAGACAGTTTAACATTAGCTGAGCGCGCTCTCTGGAGAGACGCACTGTCATGGGGACCGAGTCCAGCTCCATCTCAAAAAAAAGAGAGCCTCTGCACGGGGGCGAGTTTGCTCTTTTCTCAGTTAACCTGAAGTCCCAACAGGAGGAGGTGCAAGTCTTGTCTGAGAGGTGCACCTTGTCTCTGTCCATAATCAATTGCTCCCGAGAATGGGCTAAAATCAACCAGTCCTCAAAATAATTGAGTGTGCAGATGCCCGAGAGCCAAAGGGGCACGAGCTTGGTGAAGACCAGCAGACGACCCTTGGTGAAGGGACTGCTGGCTTATGAGGTGCTTGACGCGGCCACTTCCCCGAAGGCGCAGGTGGGAGCGGAGCAGCTCTCATAGGCGGGCGCCCTCAGCGAGGAGCAGCAGATGTGGATGGCTCAGTGGGCAGAGCGGTCTTATGTTTCCACTGATACATGTCCATTGCATCTAATTGCTCTCTCACAGCCTGATTCCTGATTTCTGGGTGAATTCACAGATGGTGTCGCTGAGCAGGCCAGCTTGGAATATGGGGAGTCAAGAAAGCAAACTTTGTTGACTCTGCGCATATCTTTTGCCAGGTTTAGCCCGAGGTGGCACTCCTGGACCACTAATATGGCCATCGTCCTTCCCAGGGCACACGCAGCAGACTTGAGGTCCGTGGAGCTCAGTCGGGTGCGGTGCGGGGCTTGTAACAAGCCTGGGTCGGAACCACCCTCGTGCAGCTGGGCCAGCGCGCACGCATGGACCCTAGCATGCAGGGTGGAAGCAGCCTGGCCCGCGGCTGTGTGGGCTCTGGCTCCGAGGGAGGCAGAAAACCGACACGCCTTGGACGGAAGATGAGGCTGACTCCAGCAGAAGGAGGAACCATGCGGGCCCGCGATGGCACTCTCATTCTGAGGAATTGACTCATACTCCCTGGCTGCTCCACCATCAACGGTGGTGAGGGGGAGGCGCACGCAGATCAGTCAGAGAAAGGTGCCCTCCAAGACTGCGTGAGCCCACTGTGCACTTCTGGGAGTAAAAAGGGATGGGAGGCTAGCCTTTACTTCCTCCACATACACCCATAAATGCGGTCCAGCCGCAGGGCTGGGGGATAAACGATCTCCAGGCCCGTGGCCGAAGCAACCCAGGAAAGCACGGTTATTATGTCTGCCTCTAGATCCGATGCTTCGCTCACTACCCCAGAGGGAGGGAGCGGGTTCGATCCTTCATCAGACAATGACAGCCCATCCTCCGATGCAGCGATGGACATCTGAGCCTCTCTGTGTCATCAAGTAAGAAGGCGACCATCCGAAGACGGAGTGCTTCTCTCACTCGAAGTTTGGATGGAGCATATGGAGGAGCGAGAGGTCCACAAGCCCGAGGGCAGCGGATTTACTCCCACTGTAACCCTCAGATCTGCCCTTGTGACAACTGGGGTGGTTGGCCCTTTTGCAAGAGCGAGCCGCGATCTTAACTGCGCAACAGACATGTCACCACAGTGATGAAATGCAGTGCTCGTGCCCATCATCCAGGGAAAGGAAATCACCGCATCTAGAAACGTACAGTTGAAGCAACTTCTTAAAAAGGCGCTCTGCATGACCGTGTTGCTCTTTTAGGAAATTCGCAACAATACATACCGCTCTGGAGGACCAGACCCAAAAAACTCCAGGCAAAGGAGAAACCCAGCTCAACCATCTGCCACTGCGTGTCACACACTCTGGATCAGAAGACCACTCTCGTTCACTCACTCTGCTGTAGACAGCTGAAGGAACCCTCATCAACTCTCTTGGAAGCTTTGTGAAAGACTCTGAAGCAAAAAAGTTGCTCAGCTTAGCATACACTGTGCTTTTATTGCCAAATTGATTGCGATGAGCATTAGCTGTGCAGGCTGATGCTGCCAACTCATTGGCATTTTATTGGCCCATTTGCATACTCTTTCAGATGATTGGCAGATGATTGGTTTTTCCACATAGCATTGAAATTCCCGTCCCGAAGGGGAACTTGTATGCTAATGTTTGCTCCTGTGTTTGAACACTGCCTGCACGACTATTCTTTGTTAATAAAACCTGCATGTAGATCCTCAACTCCGTTACCAGTGTCTAACATTACAACCGTAAACAAACAGAAAACACACTGTAAAAAATGCAGGGTTCCACACAATTAATGTATGTTGTTCCAACACAAATCAATTAAGTTAACTTAACACTTTTAACAAATTTATGTGTATTGAACATAAAAAAATAAGTTGTCCCAATGAAATTTCAAAAACTGTGTTGATTCAGCTCATTTTAAATAAGTAGTTTGAACAAGAAAGGAAAATATATATATTTTTGAGTGAACTTGTTAATCACAAAATACAGAAACTGTTAATTAACAGATTCCTCGTGTTATTAGATTAACAATTAAACGTACTGTGTGCTCTAGAAAAAATCTATTAAGAATAAAAGCTGAAAATCCAATAAAAAGGGATAATACTAACTTCGTAAAGCTTGGTCTCCTAAACATCAGGTCATTAGCACCTAAAACACTTATCATAAATGAAATAATAACAGATAACAATCTTAATGCACTCTGTCTCACTGAAACCTGGCTGAAACAAAATGACTATATTAGCTTAAATGAAGCTACTCCTCCAGGATTCTCATATAAGCATGAGGCTCGTCAAACTGGTCGTGGTGGTGGAGTTGCATCAATCTTTAGTGATATTCTTAATGTTAGTCAGAGAAAGGGACTTATGTTTAACTCCTTTGAAGTATTAGCTCTTAATGTTATGCTACCAGATATTATGCAAAAACCTACGATATCTCTTGCTATAATCACCATATATAGACCCCCAGGACCCTATGTCAATTTTCTAAAAGAGTTTTCTGATTTTATTTCTGACTTACTAGTTAAAACTGATAAAATACTAATTGTAGGAGACTTTAACATCCATGTAGATGACTCCAATGATACACTAGGGCTCGCCTTTATGGATCTACTACATTCACTTGGGATAAAACAAAATGCGGTTGGTCCAACCCATCGCTTAAAGCATACATTAGATCTAATATTGTCTTATGGAATTGAGGTCTTTGATGTAGACATTATAGCACAAAGTGATGATATTACAGACCACTACCTCTTGCTATATAAGCTGCGTTCACCTGAAATTATCAGATCTGCACCAATATACCGCCCTGGTAGGACTATCGTTCCATCCACTAAGGATGAATTCATAAGTAACTTACCTGATCTTTCTTTAATTCGAAATACACCCGCAAACCTAAATGACCTTGATGTAGTAACCAGCAGTATGGATGCCATCTTTACTAGCACACTAAATACGGTGGCACCCATTAAATTAAAAAAGGCTAGAGAGAACAAAACTACACCATGGTACAATAGTCATACTCGCGCTCTCAAAACAGCAACCCGTGCCCTGGAACGTAAATGGAAAAAAACTAACTTAGAGGTTTTTAGAATTGCGTACAAAGACAGTATGTCCAGCTATAGGAGGGCTCTTAAATCTGCCAGGGCTGAGCACCTCCGCAAACTGATTGAAAATAATCATAACAATCCTAGATTTTTATTTAGCACCATTGCTAAATTAACAAATAATCAGTCATCCTTGGAACAAAATGTCCCACTGCATATTAGTAGTGATGACTTCATGAATTTTTTCAGTGATAAAATAAAAGACTTTAGACAGAAAATAGAAGATGTTAAACTTTCTGCACCACCTTATACTCCAGATCCAGTAAACATTCCACTGAATCAAAATAACTGAATAACAGGAAGAGCTAGATAAAGTTATAAATAGTTCCAAACCAGCTACATGTATGTTAGATCCAATTCCAACAAAATTACTGAAAGATTTGCTACCTGTTATAGGAGAACCTCTCCTTAACGTTATTAACTCTTCTTTAGCTTTAGGCCATGTTCCAAATCCTTACAAGCTAGCTGTTATTAAACCTATTATTAAGAAACCACAACTGGACCCCAGCAACCTAGCTAATTATAGGCCTATTTCAAATCTTCCGTTTATGTCTAAAATACTTGAAAAAGTTGTTTCTACCCAATTATGCTCCTTTCTGCAGATGAACAATATTTTTGAAGTGTTTTAGTCAGGTTTCAGGCCTCATCACAGCACAGAAACCGCATTAGTGAAAATAACGCTCCGGTTACTAAGGTAACCCTCGTTCCCCGAGGGGGGGAACGGAAATGCTATGTGGAAACTTCCACTATGGGGATTTCACTCAGAAAGCCAATCATCTGAAAGAGTATGTAAACGGGCCAATGAAATGCCAATGAGTTGGCAGCTTCAGCTTGCGCACCTGATGCTCGTTGCAATCAATTTGCTATAAGAGCACAGCACGCGCAAAGCCAAGCATCATTTTTAGCGGAAGAGACTTTCACCTCAACAGCTAAGGGGCAATCATTATGGCGAAGGAACATAGCATTTCCGTTCCCCCCCTCGGGGAACGAGGGTTACCTTAGTAACCGGAGCGTTCCCCTTCGGGAGGGGAACTTCAATGCTATGTGGAAACTTCCACTATGGGGAAATGTTTGGAAAACGCCATAATGATTGAACCTTACCTTCGCCCCCGATGAGAGGTTTGCCAGGCAAAAGAGAGCGTGAGCGCACCTGCGTCACCAGAGGCGCGGTCTTCCAACGTGTTCCCTGGCCCTTACTTATCCCACTTCAACAGAAGATTTACGGATTTAGATATATTTTTCGGGAGCCGCAGATGCGTCTAGAACACTTTCTAGGAATTTAATACGACAGTACGTTGGGGAGCGTGCAGTCCCGATAGGGAGGACGCTGCGGAGGCCACCTGCTACCCAAGTGGGGAGACTAGTGGCGAGAGAGCATATGGACTAGCCCTAAGAAGGGGGAGTACGCATATGAATATAAGATGGTTAGCGGTAAGGGAAGACACGGGTCCGCCTGTGAGGGGGGACTGCACCGTGGCAGTATAAGCATATGGGATCGCCTTGTGGGGATCGCACATAGCGGGCACCTATACCCAGAACGCGGGCTGACCAGCGGGCAGACCAAAAACGTAACGGGCCAGCGCCTGACTTCTCCGCTGAGTCAGATGCTGGGGGCCTCGGAGGAGTATCTGCAGGGTTCGCCAGCGGGGAACTTTACTGACAGAGCGAAAAAGCGCACGTATCTCCGTGTTAGAGAGAATGGCGCAGCAAGCGTTTTACAACACCTAACCGAATTTCTCATTTACCGCGAGGAAATCGGCTCCCCTCAAGATTAATAAATCTCGCAAGGTGTCGCCCAGCCCGCAGCTCTACAGTGTCTGTTAGAGAGGCGCCGCGTGCTAACGCCCAAGGATGCGTGCTTCGAGGAGCGCGCTCTCATTCCTGGGGGACACGGCTCGCCCTGGCTCAGATAAGCGAGGGAGATGGCATTCACGGTTCAGTGGATATGTTCCAACCTCTGTTTTGGATACGACACTTCCCTTCTGCCGATCACTGTAACAGATAAAAGAGCTGAGTATGGTCCGTATAATACGCAAAGCGCGAAGGACGCAGCAAATAAAGGGGCTGGGTCTGCCTCCTCCGTTGGCAGCGCTTGCAGGTTCACTACATAGCTGAAAGAATGCTGTAGGAACCTAGAGCACCTAGGTGGGCGGGGGTCTCAGGTAAACGTGAGAGTGGGCCGGCCCAACACGCTGGCACATTTCGCTGACCGAAAATGCCCCCAGTTACCCACCCATTTGGCCGATGCGAACGCGACCAGCAGAGCTGTCTACCTGGACAGAAATCTTAAGATACTGAGTCGAGTGATCGAGCAGACCTCTCCTAAAAGAGATCTCCAAGTGGGTATGAGAGGGAAACAGGAATAATTAATATTCATGTCTCGCGCCTCTGGGAACTGGATGATGAGACGATACTTCCCAGCGCGCCGCCATCACCGCATCCTTAGAGCGGGGATGATCGTAACGCCAAGCCCTCAGAGTGGAGGAGACAGCCTTAGCTCCAGTCAACTGAAGGAGGATAGCATCACTCTGATCTGGCATGTTCGGGGTTTCCTTCTCGGGGAAAAAGTTAACCACACAGCGAATAGACTCCACTTCAGGGCGTGGGCATGCCTCGTAGAGGGTGCGCAGCCTGAGTGACAGTGTTAACCACCTAATCGGTAGGTCACCTAAGTCCTCCGCACTCCATCTATGAACCGCACGTGAGGCATAGATCTGGGTGCGGGTGCCAAACGGTGCCTGTCCCCTGTTTCCAGGGGATGTGCCAGGGAGGGGCCATCACGAGGAGAGTAAAAAGCAGGTCCGATTGAGCCAGAGAGGCGCAATACGAGAGCTGTTCCTCGACCTCCCTGACTTTACACAGTATCTGTGCGAGTAGGCTCACTGGAGAAATGCGTATTACGCACGCCCCGAGGCCAGCTGTAAGCCAGTGGACTTTACAGGGTTCGCCAAGTGGGGAACTCAAGCGAGAGCGCACAAATCTCTGAGTTAGAGAGAAAGGCGCAGCCCATAACAGCTGGCCAATCGGAGGTGGAGTCCCCATTTTCCCAGGCGAAACTGCCGTGAGAGCGGATGGCTGCACGGTTGAGCTCGGTGGGGAAAAATGGAATGCAGCGATTGCGCTGCGTATGACTCCGGGGGAGCAGACGGCGGGCGAGCTGAGACATGCGGCGAGAGCGGATACCCCCATGCGGTTGATATACGCCACCGCCACCGTACTGTCCGTCCTGACCAGCACGTGTTGTCGCTCCAGCACCGATAAAACGGCGGAGAGCGAGGAACACTGCCAACAGCTCTAGGCGATTGATATGCCAATGCAACTGGGTTCCTTTCCACAAGCCCGTGCTGCATGCCCGCAACACACGGCCCCCCAGCCCGTGCTGGAAAGCATCTGTCAAATCGACAATATTTCTGGACGCCTGTCCTAGAGGCACTCAGGCCTGTAGGAACGAGGGATCGTTCCAGGGGCTGAGGGCGCGGCGACACAGCGTAGTGACAGTCACCCGGTGTGTGCTCGCGTGCCATGCGCGTCTGGGGACTCGATCGTTAAGCCAGTGCTGAAGTGGTCTCATATGGAGCAATCCGAGCGGCGTGACAGCGGCTGCGGATGCCATATGCCCCAGGAGCCTCTGAAAGATTTCAGTGGGACCACTATTTTGCTGTCTAAGTCTCTCAGACAGTTCAGCATTAGCGGAGCGCGCTCTCAGGAGAGGCGCGCTGTCATGGTGACCGAGTCCAGCTCCAACCCGAAAAAAGAGATCCTCTGCCCGGGGGCGAGTTTGCTCTTTTCTCGGTTGACCTGAAACCCCAATAGGTGGAGGTGCTGGAACACCTTGTCTCTGTGCATAATCAATTGCTCCCGAGAGAGGGCTAAAATTAGTCAGTCACCGAGATAATTAAGTATGCGGATGCCCGCGAGCCGAAGGGGCGCGAGGGCCCCCTCCGCGAGCTTGGTGAAGACCCGCGGAGACAGAGAGAACCCGAAGGGGAGGACTTGTACTGCCAGGCTCGATCTTAACGCAGACCGCGGAAACTGACGGTGGCGTGGAGTATGGAGACATGAAGTACGCGTCCTTCAGGTCTATTGCTGCAGACCAATCCCGAGGACGAACGCACCAGAGGATGCGCTTCTGCATAAGCATTTTGAACGGCAGCTTGTGCAGACAGCGGTTCAAAACGCGCAGATCTGGAATTGGCCATAGCCCACTGCTCTTTTTGGTACGATGAAGTATAGGCTGTAAACCCGCTCTCCATCTCGGCTGGAGGGATCGGTTAGATTGCATCCTTCGCCAGGAGGACAGCAATCTTCTCTCGCAAGACAGGGGCGGGCACAGGGCTGACCCTGGTGAGAAACACACCCGTGAACTTGGGAGGCCGTTCGCGAATTGAATCGCGTAGCCGAGTCTGATCGTGCATATGAGCCACTGCGAAGGGCTGGCCCGCGCTAACCAGGCAGGCAGAGCTCTCGCTAATGACTGCATCACTACGATCGTTGACGTACCAGCAGTGGGGCAGCGCGGAGTAGGAGTGCTGATCCGGGGAGCGCTGGGGTCCCGCGGAAGAGCTGGAGGCGAGAGATTCACTCACCTTACACCCAGACTCCGGAGGGGAGGGCTGGAGGTGTGAGAGAAAGGAGACCGTCCTCCCAGACCTCGTGAGCCACTGGCGAAGTGCACCGATCCTGCGAGCTGAAAGGCTTTTCATCGCGTCCCAGACTGGCAGTATTCGGGCTATCACATCCAGGGAAGGGAAAAATGCTCTCTCTGAGGAGCCCGACCCCCCACCGGGGAGAGAGCAGGTTCCCTCTTCTCCAAATGGCCCGTCTCAGGAGCGCTTCGCGGTCCGTTAACCGGACTTAACGGCACTCTGGGACGGGGAGCGCTGGTTGCCTGTAAGGTGCTCGGCGCTGCCGCTGGCCAGAGGCGCAGGCGGGGGCGGAGCAGCACTCGTAGACGGGCGCTCTCAGCGACAAGCAGTGGATGTGGATGGTTCGGCGGGGGGGAGCGGTCTTACATCCCCGCCGATGGATGGTCCATCGTATCCGACTGCACCGCCGTGAATTCCTGGGTGAATCCACCAACGGTGTCGCCGAACGGGCCAGACTGGTATATGGGGGAGTCAAGAAAGTGAACTTTGTCGACTCCGCGCATATTTCTGCCAGGTTTAGCCCGAGGTGGCGCTCCTGGACCACTAACGTGGCCATCGTCCTTCCCGGGGCACACGCAGCGGACTTGAGGTCCGTGGAGCTCAGTCGGGTGCGGTGCGGGGCTTGTGACAAGCCTGGGTCGGAACCACCCTTGTGCAGCTGGGCCAGCGCGCGCGCATGGACCCTGGCATGCAGGGTGGAAGCAGCGTGGTCCGCGGCTGTGTGGGCTCTGGCTCGGGAGGCAGAGGACCAACACGCTTTGGACGGGAGTTGAGGCTGATTCCAGCAGAAGGAGGCACCACGCGGGCCCGTGATGGCACTCTCAATCTGGGGAATCGACTCATACTCCCTGGCTGCTCCACCATCAAGGGTGGTGAGGCGGAGGCGCACGCAGATCAGGCAGAGAAAGATGCCCTCAAAACTGCGTGAGCCCACTGTGCACTTCCGGGAAGAAAGGGATGGGAGGCTGGAAGGTCTTGCCTTTTAATCCTCCACATACACCCATCTAGTCGGTCCGGCCGCGGGACTGGGGGATAAACCATCTCCAGACCCACGACCGAAACAGCCCGGTAGAGCACGGTTATCATGCCTGTTTCAAGATCGGCCGCCGCAGCGCTCGCTCCCGAGGGGAGGGAGCGGAGGGGCGAAAATCTTTTATCAGAGCATGACAGCCCAGCCTCCGATGCAGCAGTGGACATCTGAGCCTCGGTGTCATCAAGTGAGAGGGCGGCCATCCGAAGATGGAGCGCTTCTCTCACTCGAAGCTTGGATGGAGCGCGTGGAGGAGCGAGAGGTCCACAAGCCCGAGGGCGGCAGATTTACTCTCACTGTAACCCTCAGATCTGCCCGAGTGCCCAGCCGCGGAGCGGGGGACAACTGGGGTGGGTGGCTCTTTTGTAAGAGCGAACCGCGATCTTAACTGCGCAACAGACATGCCACCGAGTGATGGCATGCACTGCCCGCGAGCACTGCATTAACATGCTGGACCCCCAGACATGAAACGCAGTGCTCGTGCCCATCATCCGAGGACAGGAAACCACCGCATCCAGAAACGCACAGTCGGAGCGACGTCTTGAAAAAGACGTGCTGCACGACCGTGTTGCTCTTTTAGGAAATTCGCAACAATACATACCGCTCTGGAGGACCGGACCCAAAGGACGCCAGGCAAGGGAGAAACCCAGCTCGACCGTCTGCCACTGCGTGTCACACACTCTGGACCGGGAGATCGCTCTCGTTCACTCTCTGTCTGAAACTCAGCTGGAGGAACCCTCATCGACTCTCTCAGAAGGCTGTTGAAGTCTCTGAAGTGAAAATGATGCTTGGCTTTGCGCGTGCTGTGCTCTTATAGCAAATTGATTGCAACGAGCATCAGGTGCGCAAGCTGAAGCTGCCAACTCATTGGCATTTCATTGGCCCGTTTACATACTCTTTCAGATGATTGGCTTTCTGAGTGAAATCCCCATAGTGGAAGTTTCCACATAGCATTGAAGTTCCCCTCCCGAAGGGGAACCAACGATTTACTCTTAGCTGCTGACCAAGGGTGCATCTCACTATTAGTTCTACTAGATCTTAGCGCCGCTTTTGACACCATTGATCACAATATCCTCATAGACCGCTTATATTCTACAGATGTCCAAGAACAGGCTCTTCAATGGTTTAGGTCATACTTAGCTGATCGTTACCAGTTTGTGAATATTAATGGACAACTTTCACAAGTAAGACTGGTAATGTACGGGGTCCCTCAAGGATCAGTTTTAGGCCCTTTGCTGTTTACAATATACATGCTTCCCCTGGGGGACATTATTAGAAAACATGGGATCAGTTTTCACTGCTATGCAGATGATAATCAATTATACATTTTAACTAAACCGGATGAGATGTCTAAATTATCTAAGCTAACTGAGTGTATTAAAGATGTTAAAGACTGGATGACCAACAATTTTCTTCTCTTAAACTCAGACAAAACAGAATTATTACTTATTGGGCCTAAATCCTGTATACAGCAGTTCTCACAACTCGACCTGCAATTAGAGGGATACAAAGTTAGCGTTAGCTCTACTATAAAAGATCTGGGTGTCATATTAGACAGCAATTTAACCTTTAAAAATCATATATCCCATGTCACTTTCATCTAAGAAATATTGCTAAATTGCGAAGTATGCTATCCATCTCAGATGCAGAAAAGCTAGTGCATGCTTTCATGACTTCTAGGCTGGATTACTGTAATGCTCTGTTTGCTGGTTGCCCAGCATCCTCTATTAACAAACTTCAGCTAGTACAAAATGCAGCTGCCAGAGTTCTTACCAGGTCTAGAAAATTTGATCATATCACCCCAATTTTATCCTCCTTACACTGGCTGCCTGTTAAGTTTCGTATTGAATTTAAAATATTGCTTCTTACCTATAAAGCCTTAAATAATCTAGCTCCTGTTTAGCTTACCAACCTCTTGTCTCGCTACAATCCAACCCGCTCTTTAAGATCTCAAAACTCAGGGCTTCTTGTAGTACCTATAATAGCTAAATCAAGTAAAGGAGGTCGAGCCTTCTCATTTATGGCCCCTAAACTCTGGAATAGCCTTCCTGATAATGTCCGAGGCTCAGACACACTCTCACTCTTCAAAACTAGATTAAAGACCTATCTTTTTAGCAAAGCATACACTTAGTGCATTACATAGCGGTATGACGCATGATGTGCCCCACACAGGATTTTGCTTCTTGTTTATATACACTATGAACAGCAGCTACGCTAATTATTCTCCTTATTCTGTATTTCCACCTGGGGGTACTCATCTCGAGACCCTCAGACTATGCAGTGCCACTGATGCGATCCAAGACCAGCGACGAGACGATTCCAAGGTTTCCGGACCAGGCCGTATCCTGAGCTGCTGCTGTGGTAGTCATGATGGAGAGCATAAGACTGATTCCTGTGATGCTCCAAGGACAGACGTGTCTTCACGGAGGTCCAGCTACTGCGCCTAGACTGCAGCTCTGCACAAGACGTTTGGCCATAGGAGAAATGGTCGTGCCCAACTGAGCCTGGTTTCTCTCGAGGTTTTTTAAATTCTTCACTTTCGCCAATTGGTGAAGTTTTTTCCTCGCCGCTGTCGCCACTGGCTTGCATGGTTCGGGATCTGTAGAGCTGCGCATCGATGGAATTGCTCCTCAGTGTTTGGACTCTCAGTAGTGATTATTAAACCACACTGAACTGAGCTAAACTAAACTGAACTTAAATACTGAAAACTGAACTTACACTGTTTCAATTCACTATAAACTTCCATGTGAAGCTGCTTTGACACAATCTACATTGTATAAGCGCTATACAATTAAAGATGAATTGAAAAATTTAATTGAATCTCCAGTAAACAACTCATTAATTCAATTGATCTGTTCAGAGTGAGTCTCCAGTAAACAACTCATTGATTAAAGTGATTCATTAAAAATGAGTTTCCAGTAAATGATTTGCTGATTTTACAAACTGATCTGAACGGGCTTCAACATGTGAATGTGATTTCACATGTTTTCATTTAAATCATCATGAATCATCTGGGTGGTTATTAGAGTATGACAAGTTTTGGTATTTCACCTTGCAAAATAAACATTCATCAGTGAGTAGTACTTTTACTTTTAATTTGACTTAGTACTTTTGTCCATCAGGAGTATCCACTGTGGAATGAACCACCAACTTATCCAGCAACCCTTCCAGCCGCAACCCAGTACTGGGAAACATTCATACCCACTCATTCACACTCATACACTACAGTGAATTTAGTTTATTCGATTCATCTACAGCGCATGCCTTTGGACTGTGGTGGAAACCGAAGCACCGGGAGGAAACCCACACAAGCATGAGGAAAACATGCAAACTCCACACAGAAATGCCAACTGACCCAGCCAAGGCTCGAACAACCGACCTTGGCGACAGTGCTAACCACTGAGCCATCGTGTCACCCTATTTTTAATTTTTAGTACTTAAGTAAATTAAAAATCAAGCATTTTTGTACTTTGACTAAAACTGAAAAGGAGGACTTGCATTAGGGTATCTGTACTTTTAATCAAATGCCTGATTTGTGTACTTTGCCCACCACAAGTTAATTGTGTTAGCATAAGAATTCCACCCCAATAAATTATGTGTACAGAACTTAATTGAACGGTAAAAAGTGAATTGACTGTAAACTTTTAATAAAAAAACGAGCTGTAATGCATATTTAGTGTATAACGATTTTTGTCAGCTAATGTGGTATTTCTAACCGTATATAATTAATAATACTGACATTCAAGACTTTGCAATAAATCTGTAGGCATCTACGAAACAAACACTGTATAATAAATCTAATAAAACCAAAAACAGCAAACACTAGGGGGTTGTGTATGTACTGCCATCATAATGATGTACACATATTGATGTGACGGTGGCACATTCTGCCTCTCAGCAGTGACACTCACCGATCACCATCATGCCTGCCGTCTCTCACAGCCTGTCATAAACACATTTATCAGCAAAGTGAGAGAAAATGATAAATACAAGAATCAGTTTGCCTGTCTTCAGCATGCGAACCAGAGGACTGCAGCGTCACCCATCTGTCTGGTGAGTTCACGTTCTTCCCATCTACGCCTGCACTGTGTTGAATGTGCATTTTTGTGAAATTTATAGCAGTCTCTCTGTGAATCTCTGTGAAGGGAGGAGAAAAAAAGAGTAAAGGTGCCTTTCATTCCCCAGGCAAATGGCAGGAGGGAGATCCAGTGACAGATAGTTATGGTTCACAGCAGACAAGACACTAAATAGATTTATAGAAGTCTACAGATGTCAGGGTGAGTCAGACTTTTGAACATTATGATTGTGGCAATTCCGGGATGATATAGTAGATGACACCCTGATTTAATGAATCACATCTTATCGCTGATATCTCTATGCTTTTGTTTCAAAAGCAGACTCAAATCTAATTTCGCCAATTTTACGCTCATACTTTTATCACAAAGCCTCCTTTGGCATCCATCTGGTGTAGATAACACTTTATGCACCAAAAAGAAATAAACTAAATTTATGTAACATGCTGAATTCACCCAAATCTTTTGGAAAGTTCTGTTCAAATAAGAATCTTATACTTGCAAATATACTATACTAAAACACTTGTAAATATACAAGTACATAGTAGTTAAGGCCATCTTATAAAGTGGAACCAATTTGTTGTTGTTGTTTTTTGTAAAATTATTTGTTTGTGAAATTTGTTCCATGCTCAGAAATTGGGCATTGCCTTTAATCAATACATCTGCACAAACAATAATGGATACATCCCATCAACAATTTCTGGCGGTGCTGGGACTCAAACCTTATAAAAACGTATACACTACCTGACAAAAGTATTGTCGATGATCCAAGTTGTAACAGCAACAAACAATAACTTGACTTCTAGTTGATCATTTGGGAAAGTGGCAGAGGGTCAATTTTTCCAGTGAATCATCTGTTGAACTGCATCCCAATCATCACAAATACTGCAGAAGACCTATTGGAGCTCGCATGGACCCAAGATTCTCACAGAAATCAGTCACATTTTGGTAAAGGAAAAATTATGGTTTGGGGTTACATTCATTATGAGGGCATGAGAGAGATCTGCAGACTGGATGGCAACATCAACAGCCTGAGGTATCAAGACATTTGTGCTGCCCATTAAGTTACAAACCACATTCTTCAGCAGGATAGCCTTCCCTCTCATACTTCAGCCTCCACATCAAAGTTCCTGAAAGCAAAGAAGGTCAAGGTGCTCCAGGATTGGCCAGTCCAGTCACCTGAGATGGATATTATTGAGCATGTCTGGGGTAAGATGAAGGATGAGGCATAATAAGCAACTGTTTTTGCCTTTCAAAAAACATAATAATTTTGGCCAAACTCATTTCCAACATAATCTTTCACTAACTGACTGAGACATCTCAGATATACAAGAATTAAATATAAAGCCATACGATTACACAAATCAAACAAACAAACAAACAAAAGAAAAATTTATAAAATAACTTAACAAAAAAAAGAAGAAGAACATACCGTGCCGACATCAAACAGAAACTCTGTAAGGGGTCAAATAAAACCATAATCTTGAAACAAATCATACAATTGTTTACGCGTCAAGCAACTGAAGCAGAGCTTGAAGGTAAACAAACAGCAGTTCATCATAAGCATTTTATCAATAATTTTTTTAACAGTTGGCAATAAAAAGGAACATAGAAACATCTAGCAGCTAAATGTGTCTGGAGATTTTTATTTTCATAAACTGCTTGATGTAAATGCGTCTGAATTTTCTGATTGGCTGTAATGGAAGTCTCACACTCTTTCTGGCAATTTTCACTACTCTTTCCTGAAAATTGCCGGAATGAATTTACCAGTATTTTCAAAAAGGGCCTGTTCACACATGATCCTTTTCCAGAAAATTGCCGGTAATTTTACGGAAAGGTCTATATGTGTGAAAGGGGCTAATGATTGTGTGGAATGAAAATGTCTGCAACTACAATGAAACCAGGACATCAGATATTGAAAGAATGACTTGTGGAATTACAAGAGTAATCAGTTTAAAGTTTTGCACTCAGACATTTTACATATGAAAGTAATACCAAGCCAATTAGAAAATAAATTGTGAAAGAAGTATACTGATAGTAAACTTTTTTTTTCGTAAAGGATTGCAAAATTTCATCACCAATATCACCTCTCCTCTTTCTTCTTGACTGCACAGACAACACTCCAAACATAAAATTTGATCTCAAAGACACAGTGATTGCAGCCATCCAAACAGCATCTCAAGACAGTGATATCTATTCAGACACACCTATCGCGAGCGATGCACTAGAGTGCTTGATGTGTAACAATCATTTCCATCCTCCCTTTATTCAGCCTGCGGTCTGTTCTCTCCGCTGAGAACAATGTGTTTGTCAATTAGCTTAGGAAGGTGTTTTCACTCTGTAGGGACAAAATTTCTGTCTCCGGGCAGCAGACACCTTCCAGAGTCCACCGTAATAATAAGACTGAGATAACGCAAATGAGATCGCACTGCATATGATTTTGGTGATGAGTGACTGAATGTCCCTCGGGCCTGGAAAGCCTCTGAGAATATTATTCCCCAGTCTCGGTTCTAAAACAAACGTTCTGTTCAGAGCGACCTTATGGAGATGCTCACACACCAAGGTAACACTGGGTAATTTCACCAGGGCACGGCAGATAATGAATAACATCTGTATTTTCTGGTTTGATGGGATGTTACAGAACAGGTTAGCACCTACGAATCATATTAGGATAATTTGTAAATCCTAAATCTGATGGAGTCTCAGATTCCCTCAACCGAATTGAACCCAAAGAAAATGATGTTATATTGCCGTGAGGACAGAATGAGAAAATTATAGCATCTGTCCATTACTGCAGAGCCCCTAAAGAGAGGTTTAAAACAATACCCTGAGGCTGAAAAGACCTTAGTCAGGGTAGATGCCATATTGAATTTTACGTGGATGAAAACCAGGCTGTATCCCTCATGGATTTACACAGTCTTTACAAAGGCGTGCACTGTATAAAAAGCCTAGATCACATTAGTTGCTTTTTATAACTTTGAAAACTTTTTTATGGAGTTTACTTCCAAAACTATTTTATTGATTTGCTGCTAAAACTTCAAAAATGACTCTTCATCAGATGAACTGTATATACCTGTCCCCCACAGTCTGAAATCTACATTAAATGTGGTCCAGAGTGTATTTTTAAGGCTTGGTTGTGTTTATAAGATGCAAAGCATTGTGTGCTCATGCTTCATTTGTTAAAAAAATATATCTTATTTTGATTATATACAGCTACTCAGCTAACATGAAAACCACTGTCATATTTCTTGGTTCCTCTGAAAGGCCCACTGTTGTCAACTATTTTTTAACAAAAAGGCACTAAGCTCTGCCTGAAAAGTCGCTAAAAGGTGCTAGATTACGTCATACGCTAATTTGCATATTACTGACGTCATCACGTTCTACCATTTCTGTTTGTTTAACAGCCTATGGTAAATAAATGGAGTATTTATATTTGCACTACGGTTTATGTAAGCATGTCAATTTAACTAAATTTATTTCTGATTGAATACAGTATATCATTATAGATGAGTAGTAAATTTGCAGTAATCGCTCAGATGTAATAAACTCAGACAAGTTCTGAAACTCTCACTTAAAACATCTCTGTTTATGAACAAGAAAAGAATAAACTGTCAAATTAAATTGTTAAAATAAAGGAGAAGCAGAACAGTTTGACTGTACAAGGGAAATACCTTCACACTGCTGGTGCTAAATCATTTGCCATCGGTACGCAGAGAGGTGATCTGCTGTCAGGCTGCAGGTGGGAGAGGCTGCTGTATGAGGACTGGGCCGCCTGTCAGTTCTCTGAGGCGGGGGAGGGACCGGTGGCATCACCCGCAGCTCGTTGAGAAGAGTAGGAACGGTACAGTAATGGACAAATGGACAAAAATATAAAAATCTCCAATAACACACAAAAAAGTTGCTTGATTTGTCGCTAGTTGCTTTTTAAAAAATCTGTCGCTAGGGGGGTCTGAAAAGTCGCTAAATCTAGCAACAAAGTTGCTAAGTTGGCAACACTGGAAAGGCCCAAACTCAAGAGGCTCTGATTGGTCAGCTAACATAATGTTCTGTGATTCGCAGATCGGCGTTACCAGGAAGGGTCACATCCAGTCACTAGCACGCGCTGTGCCTCTTATGTAGAACGCATGGAAAGAGGCTGCATAGAGAGACACTGCAGCGCTGGTGAAGACTGTGAGGGGGGTTGACGGATAAATACAAGGGTTTGACGGATAAATATGAATTTGTAGCTAAATTTTTAATGGTGGTGTTTACATCCTTGTTTACACCCTTGCTACAACATACCGTTAACACTAGACACTCTGCATGGAATAGATAAGTGTTAACAAATAAAAGTACTTACAGGTTGTGGCTCACAATCCACAGCTTCAGCTATTATGGTTGGAGCTGCTGCTCCTTTGAGGAGTTTTTAGCCAAATCCAGCACTGAACTGGGAGAGATTCTGGAAGCTGGCCTTTGTCAAATGCTAGAGCTATATAATTTTTATAATTCTCTGGAACATAATTAAAATTAAACTGTAAGCATTTCTGTCTTTGTGTCGTGTCCTTTGGAAGACCAAATACAGAAA
Organism: Danio tinwini; assembly: GCA_903798205.1. Lineage (NCBI taxonomy): Eukaryota > Metazoa > Chordata > Actinopteri > Cypriniformes > Danionidae > Danio > Danio tinwini. The sequence continues at coordinate 2,868,042 of CAIGQZ010033024.1, forward strand.
CAGAAGAAGCTCTGTGGAAATAGCAGCATTTGAACAGCATTTTAGCTTTCTCTGCTACATTACAGCACTTCTGTCCACTGCCCTTTGTTGAGTGGGGTGCATGCGCGAGGTGAATGCGCTTATCCGGAACATTTGTGATCTCACTAGCCTAGATGTAATTTTTGTAGTCCCCAACTTTGTTCTGTAAAAGCAAATGTCTTTCTTTGCATTGAGCTTTGAGCATATTACATTCTGAGATGCTGTTTATGTTCACACAGCTATATTACACATCAACTAAAGTTTAAAATACGATATCATAGTGGTAAAGGGACAACCCCTTTTAATCTACCGTGATTAAAAGCTCAGTCACCCCAAGAACGATAACTAGAATGATTATGATAAATATGTGGTTCTAAAAATGTTCTCGATCGAAAAAAAAGCTATAAAATCAGCTATAATGATAATGATATAGAGAAACAATGTTGTTGGGATCACTTTCAGATCAATTGTATCAGCTTATAAACGATAAAACACTGACAGCAAATCAAAGTCCATTTGAATATAAACAGCTCATTCAGCCTGATCTCACAAGGAAACGTAAGTATTTTACCTTTTGTCAGTTTAGTGGCTAATTCGTACAAATTTATACGAGTTCAGTCGTACAAAAATGTCCGATTTTAAAAAGGACGCGTGGCACCTAACCCCACCCCTAACCCCAGCCGTCATTGGGTGATGAGCAAATCGTACCTATTTGTATGATTTAGATTGTACGAATTCATACGAATAAGCCACTAAATCAAAAAGTTACAAATTGCCGTGAGATTGCGTTGGCTCATTCAATTTAAGCAGCAGAAGGCCTTGCGAGGAAGTTTCTGCTGCCATTGCTTGTTAAGTTAAATCTGTTTCAGAAATATTTAGAAGAAAAAATATATCTCTGTACTGGTCATAGCATTGGGATGGTGATAACTGTTAACAAAGATAAAACAAATTATTCCATGCTAACAAGCAGAGTGACATAAAACATAAAAGGCTCTTCTTTGAGGTTGACACTAGCTGCATTTACCCTATAAAAAAAACGGGTGTTGTTAAATTTAAGTTACATTGCATCTACATGCCAACTAATTGTCATTAGATTATTAAGTTAGGTTTGGGTTATGGCTAGTGTAAGTTGACATGTATTTGCAAAGTTTCTTATAGTCAGTTAAATGTCTACTAATACTTAAAGGAGAAGTAATTGGCATGTAGTTGCAATACAACTTTTAGTCAACAAAATGTGCAATAGGAACCATCAAAATAAAGTCTTACCGAAACGACAAATCAACATTTAAAAAATATTGCATTTTAGTAAATATTGCACATAATCAGGGCTTAACATTAACACCTGCCAACCCGCCAAATGCGGGTAGATTTCAGCTTTGGCGGGTAAGACAGACACTTCCACTATAGCCACTTTGGCTGGTTGAAATTAGTGTTAAATTGTGGTTTTCTTAAAAGCAGGGTTCGACTATAAGGATGACCTAATATGCGTGCAAATGTAATCTTAGAATCGAAAAAGCAGCACGACTTAGAAAATAATTGCATTTGCGGGAGCAGAAAGCAGGTGAATAACTAATGAGAGGATGATCAGTCGCGCTAACAGCTGATGTGATGCGCGCGACTAAAACGCGTACGCGCTCTTGTTTTCTTGCTTGAAGCAACCGTGCCTGAAACGCAACTGCGATCGGTTTTCTTTAATATAGACCAGACAAAAAGTTATGCTAATGCACCCATATTCTTGCTGCTTTCAAGAGCACCAAATATGTCTTTTTGTAAGAAGCACCAGTGGCTTTCGCTTTGAACAGATTATTAATTGGCCTTAACCGTGTGATCATCCTTTCATTATCACACACAGTATGTTTTTTACCTGCTTTCTTTTTATTATTATGGTTTAATTTCACTTTTTTACAACAACATTGCTTTAATATGAGATTAACTCTCAATGTATGTGTAGTTAACTGGTGATCTGAGAGACCTTTAATGAGGACAGATTACTGTGCATATGTTTGATGACAATAATTATTTTAAAAATCAATTGTTTTTCTTATTTTTTTAAGAAATGTTTAGTTAAATAAAAAGTATAGTTAGTATACAGATATTCAGCTTGTTTTGGCTTAAAATTTCATTCATTCATTTTCGGCTTAAGTCCCTTTATTAATCTGGGGTCACCACAGCGGAATGAACCGCCAACTTATCCAGCACGATTTTTACACAGCGGATGCGCTTTCAGCTGCAACCCATCTCTGGGAAACATCCACACACACTCATTCACACTCATACACTATGGGCAATTTAGCCTACCCAATTCACCTGTACCACATGTCTTTGGACTGTGGGGGAAACCGGAGCACCTGGAGGAAACCCACGCGAAAGCAGGGAGAACATGCAAACTCCACACAGAAACGCCAACTGACCCAGCTGAGGCTCGAACCAGCAACCCAGCGACCTTCTTGCTGTGAGGTGACAGCACTACCTACTGCACCACTGCGTCGCCGACTTAAAATTTGTGGCTAAAAATAATTATTGTTTGGTGTGGTCAGAGATAAATTTGGTAAATCCCTAATTTTGAGTTCTGAAAAGTCATGTAAAATAAAAACTTTGCAGTATAACACTATGAAACCATGACCCATTTGCTTATACATGACACACAAAAAGTTAAATGAATGAGGAGGCATGTGGACAAAACAAAACAAAAAAAGTCTAATTCAAGTAATTTTAGCATGTCAAAGTCATATTTATGCATATAAAAATATTTTCCCAACAACAAAATTGTGGCTAGTGACAATGCAGCGTGGCTAGTAATGTGGCTAGTAATGTAGTGGTACTAGCCACTGTGTCTGGTGATCAAAAAAGTTAATGTCAAGCCCTGCATATAATATATATGTTGCATGAACTTGTATGTAAACTAGACTATAAAAAATATTTGAGGCTACTACTTAATTATTTTCAACTGTAAATATATCAAAATTATTAAAGTTTTTAATGTGCATTGTTGAGAACTTAATTTGGACAATTCAAAGATTTTCTCAGTGTTTAGACATTTTTGAACCCTCAGACTTTTAAATAGTTGTATCTTGGCCAAATATTATCAATATTATCCTAGCCCAACAAAGTACATCTCAATGTAACAACTTTCACATACATCTCAATTTAAAAAAAGAACATGTATGACTAATGACGTCCATGGTCACATTTACATTCATTTTACTTTGAAACTGCAATTCATAGACTTAATATTAGGAATAAACAGTGTCATCATTCACTAGTGTGAACTTACAGTAAATATATTTATGGACCAAGCAGCAAAGCTGAAAATGCATCTATTGTAATTGTTGGCATTCTTCTTCTTCTTCCTTTTATTCCACCATCATTTGAATTGCGGCCTTTAATTGTAGAAACAAAATGAAATTTGCCACACTTAGGACTTAATAATAACACAGCAAATTTGAAGTTTCTAACTCAAACTCTCTAGCAATACATCTTTAATGTAGCACTAAATCAAAATTTGCCATTTTTACTGTATATACTAATAACTTTTAAACTATAAGGTGAAGAAGCTAAATTATTTTCCTCTGCATCCTTGTCTCATGGCAATTCAATTGAATAAATTGAAAAGTTTAGTTTTTCCACTATTTATAATAGTGCGTAAAACCTTTTTTTTTTTACTTGTCCTGATGGTTTGTCAAATTTTCAGCAAAATGGGCTGTCCCCCAGCCCCATGAGATCTTCATTCATTCTTGAAAACCATGCAAATTAATTTGGCAAAAGTTTGTCTTGAGCTATATCTCCGCAAGGCTTTAGTGTATTTACACTAAAATGGTTTTATGACAATGATTATCTGATGAAAGTTATAATTATATTAAAGTTATAATAAGATTATCTTATGAAAGTTATAATTAAATAAAAAATGGAGGAGACTAAGTGATTTTTGACAGACTGAACCATTTTCGAATGACGCCTCAACATTTGCTGTAACGATGCCAAACTGTATTAGGATCTGTATCTTCTACAACACTTTGACATTTTGACATGAAACTTTCGTGTTTCCCTGTCACATCACACTGACCACTCATCATCAGTCTTGTTATAAGAGTTATAGTTATAAACTATTATTATACTTGATTCTTTTCTGGTTTTCTAATATTTTGACTAAAATATTCTTAAAATGTTTTCAGCTACTCATTGCTCGACTTGGTCTGATCTTTCCTGCCAAGCTTAAGGATTATTTTGCATCTGGACTGCTAGTTGAATATATGGGCTTTCAACCACTCACCTACTCACTTTCCTTTAGCTCAGTCCCTGATTTGTTGCCACAGCAGAATGAACCGCCAATTACTCTATGTTTTTTGAAGTGGATGCCCTTCCAGCAGGTTTTATGCATTTTGTTTAAAACCTCTTAAAAGCTTTACTTTGTTTATTTTCCCAGTTGCACTGCTGCTTGCTGCCATGCCTCCTAGTTTGCTTGGCCCCTAATGGCTGTTTGAAGCTATATTTGTCACTACTCTTATACTTATTGTTATGCTTATATTTACTTATAATTCTTAGTGTGAACAGGCCTTTAAGGTATGTTCGCAATTGAATACAAATAAATAATGCATTTGACGCCATGCACTACATTCTCTACTGTCTAGTGTATAAATTTTATATGGCTATTTTTTCATTCAGCAGTCTGATAGTCTCTCACCATCTGGCTTGTAAGAAAAACTGTGACGACTGAGTGCATGAAGTGTCCAACATTCCACTCTCTGACTATGTTCCACTCTGAAGGGCTCATCCCCATGCCCTCACTTATCGTTTTTGAAGGGTTTACTCTCCAGAGTGACTTCTTAAAAGGATGATGTGTGTAGGGGACCAAAAAAAACTGTTCCTTGAAACACTTCTGGATCATTTGCATCACAATGTAAACATTTACAAACAATCATGTCGGGAAAAGTGTCTTATCACTTGTACTCTTTCAAAATATTCCACTCCTATGGGCGCCCTCAGGAATGGCCAGTTTTTAGCACTTCAGAATTTGATACTCTAACAAGGTTCTGACTCTAAAGTGACTTTCAGAAGTGTTTTCATCCTGTCTGACAAGTGGTGTTTGTTTTGTGGAGGTTCTTCTGCTATTTTAAAGTCACAATGGAATCAAAATGTTCTTTTCTTGTTTTTATATATAATGCATAAAACATATGTCAAAGTAATTGGTGGTTCATTCCACTGTGTTGACCATTTTCTTCACTTTTGGTCTCATAGAGTGCATTTAAGGCTGAGCTGTCAGTGTGTCTTATTTCTGCTCCGCCTTCTTCTTCTTCTTCTTCTTCTTCTTCTTCTTCTTCTTCTTCTTCT
>CAIGQZ010033024.1:2873397-2891267 GCA_903798205.1 Danio tinwini
CTTCTTCTTCTTCTTCTTCTTCTTCTTCTTCTTCTTCTTCTTCTTCTTCTTCTTCTTCTTCTTCTTCTTCTTTTTTCTAGCTACACCCATGCAATCCAATCAGTTCCCATAGCATGAAATCTTGCACCACCCTACATTTTTTTCTAATTTCAGGACCATTTTAAGTGGATGTAAGTCATGATAGAGGACAAAAGGACTATATTAACTTACACTCACTGGTCACTTTATTAGGTACACCTGTCCAACTACTTGTTAACGCAAATTTCTAATCAGCCAATCACATGCCAGCAACTGTAGACATGATTAAGGCAATCTGCTGCAGTTCAAACTATACTAACCCATTACTAGTAAGGTGTACCTAATAAAGTGGCCGGTGAGTGTATGTTTCATGGAGACTTTTCAGTGTACACCTACTACTTGCCCTGTTTATACAAAAAAAGAGACACATATGATATTAGTGCATAAATACATGAATTGTGATGCACCTTAAATGTTTTGCTACTGCAGAAAAATAAACAGCACATAAGCCAAAAACAAAAAAGTGTAAGTTTACCAAGAGCACATGTAAAGGTTTCCTATGCACATGGGAAAATCTAGGGGTTTTGGATTCATGCATTTCATTTAATTTTGAAACTCAGAGCTGTTGGAAATAAGGGCAGTTAAAAGGAGTCAAGCGAAAGCAGCTATAAAGCACCATGCTGTGTTTCTGTGAAATGCTAAAAGACGCTGGAACAGGCCCGGCTGTTTATGTTGTGCGCTGAATGCTAAGACTGAGATTGCTTAAATGAGTCTATGAATTTCTCATAACTTTGGGACATTATTCCACAGGCATTTTTCTTCAGATTGTAGATTTGTAATACCCGCTTAACACTGCAATAAAATGGTGCATTTTCACAACATATATTGAATTACTTCTGAATGTTCTTGTAGAAATGTAGGCCACAGTAAATCATTTTGCACCATAGCATTGTAAGGAAAAAGTGTGGGGCACATATTTTTCAGTATAGTTAAAAAAGGACTATAAATAGATGTATGTTCATGCACATGTGTTTACACCAAACATAACTAAAACTATAACATGACATCAATCAATTAGAATGTATAGGAATAGAAGAAGTATTTAGGTCACGGAGAGGGAATAACTTAAATTAAGAACCCAATCATTCTGATTATGTACCGCTGTATACATTTCTGGAGAGCACTAAATACATTGCAAGAGGTAATTTTTTTTTGTGATTGGGGGTGGTTTTTGTTTTCGCAAATCGCAAAGAGATCTCAAATTTCTCTCGCGAGTGACATTCGCACCTGCTATTCTCACAAAAATCCACCAGAGGCCGCTGCCGGCTGACTGACTGACTGACTGACTGACTGACTGACTGACTAATCGACTGACTTACCCACCGAGACACCCACCCTCCCCCTTCCCTAAACCCAACCACTAGTATTTAGTATTTTTTTACTAAAAGCACAGATTGACTCGCCCACATACTTCCCAACCGCAGTGTTTTTAAAAGTAATCCAGAAAAAGAAATTCCTTACAACAGCCTGATTTTTACCACGTTTTTAGATTTTACCACATTTTCACAGTGTTATTTACTTGTTTATTTTATTTTTTGCCTTCTGTTTTGTCTTACACCGGACTCAAACCCAGTTGTCAACTTTCTGTTTCCAACCTCAAGTCAGCCGATGTTTGTGTCAAGCTAAACAGACAAACTGGTAACAACAGAAAGGCCGTCCATACAGCAAGATAAGTTGTCAACTGGTAAGTGAAAAAATGAATGGCGTCATACCACCCCAGAGCATTTCTTTTAAAGATGAAATGCAGCCATATGTACTTCTGGCTACATAATTCATGATCTCCAGAAGTGCATATAGGGCTACTTTTTCAACAAACTATTGAAACTATTGAATTGAGAAGTGTTTTGGATACACAGACTTAAATGGCTTGCCCTAGGAGGGATAAATAAGGCCGGTATTAGATCTTTCTTTAACCGTACTGTTAGTCGAGTGTACCTAAAATATTGTGCTGAATTTATCTTTAATTTTCAGCGTAGAACATAATGACTGTGTATGGTAATATATTTTTGATGTTTTTAATTGTAGGATTTTTCAGTTGTTGCACAGTTTGGGTAATGTTGAAACAGAAATTGATGATTGTATGCTTGAGTATGTGATTTTTCTTTTTTATTGTGAAAGGGATGAGTTTTTTTTTTTTTTTTTTGCATGGATGGGATACAGTATGTCATTATAAATTTTGTCCAATATGTACAGTATATGGAAGTAATATGATGTTTTAATGATTGAAAATTGAATAATGGATGATGTAAATGTGATTAATTACAAAGAGGGTGGAGGGAGTAAGTTGTTTTCCATGCTGATGAATCGTAACATTTGTGATTTTGCTTCCTGAAAAATGTAAAATAAAAAATAAGATAAAAAAAAATAAACGCTGAAACATTACTATTGCTGTAATTGATTCAAAGTAAGTTACTGGCGAATTGCTGTAGAGGTACTGGTGAGTTACTAGATCAGGGGTCACCAACCTTTTTGAAACTGAGAGCTACTTCTTGGGTACCGATTAATGTGAAGGGCTGCCAGTTTGATTCACACTTCTCAAATAACAAATTTGCTCAATTTACTTTTAATTATATGTTATTATTAATAATTAAAAATATTTATCTATGTGAAGACACTGATAATGTTAATGATTTCTCACAATAGTTGTCAACAATGATTTAACAAGGTAGAAAACAGATCAATATCAATATGCATCACTTTATTTCTATAAATATCTGCTTATTTATTTTTAACACAGCATGCACTACGTTGTACCATGTTTGTACAGATTGTCAATTGTGTAACATAAATAAACTTTCATGTGTATGAATGCTTCCCAGTTATGGATTGCAGCTGAAAGGGCATGCGCTGCGTAAAACATATGCTGGATAAGTTGACGTTTCAATCCGCTGTGGCAACCCCAGATTAATATAGGGACTAAGCTGAAAAAAGAAAATAAATGAATGAATGAAATCAACTTTCAGATTTACTAAAATTATCACCAAATCTACAGCATTTTAACATAGTCGACACTCTTCAACTATTGTAGCTGCCCCAAGTTGGACATTGGAGAGAGTGGAGATTACATCCATTCTTGTCTTTAGGCACAGTTTTGCCTTTCTAACTGAAAATGCATTGTTTTTCTTAATCAAGAAACGTGTAGCTCTAAATCATGCTTCAGTTGCTTTTTGTGAGTTTTTTCACCAGTCTCATAAAAAAAAAGACTGCTGTTTGCACAAACCTTTCTTTACTTTACAGGCTTTTTCCACTCACAGTGCACTGCCCGGTGGGTAGTTAGCATGGTAGCTTGCGTGACATGTCCTGAAATATGTCTCTCAACATTGTACCGTTTTGCTGTCACCCTGCAAATAAAGTAAAAAAAGAACTCTTCCTCCTATTCAATATGAAAATAATATGTTTACTTTCTTTTTTCCGCCATGTTTTTGGGGATAAATCATCTCCTCCCCTTTACTACGCCTGCTAGCAGTTTCCTTGGTGCCCACAACCTTTGCTGTATATGAAATATAAAATATTTTTTAAAGTTTTTTATATAATTTATTGTCATTTCCTATTTTTACCAATGCAAGTTTGATATAAAAAGAATAGCTACACTGTAATTTTACGGTTTATTTCCGGCAGCTGGGGTGCTAGAAAAAAAAAGTAAAATAACGGTCCTTAAATGACAGAAATTTACTGTAAAGTAACGGACATTAAATTACAGAAATTTACCTAAATTTAAAATTCTGGTAAATTTCAGTAATTTAATGTCTGTTATTTTACATGAAAAATTTCTGTAATTTAACAGCTGTTATTTTACGTTATTTTAAATAAACCGTAAAATTATGGATTTTTTTTACAGTGTACAAAAAATATTAGATACAGCTTACTGGTAAGTATCGCTTTGATAAGATATTTTTAGAACAGGCCCGCGGGCAACTCGTGATCCATGTGGGCTACCTGGTTGGTGTTGGTGACCCCTGCTGTAGATTCTAAAGGAAATTGTTAACAGTGAAAAGCAATTCCTACAGAGGAACAATGTTGTTAGAACCACTATCAAAACAATTATATTTACCCTGATGAATGATAGATGACAAACATTAGAATTCATCCTTGTTAAAAGAGCGAAAGTATTTTTATCAGCACCAGACAACAACAACTGCAGCATGTGCTTATAAATATTGTTACAGCTTCTAGTTGTAGTTTTTGATGTGAACGGTAATGTGTTTTCATTTGTACTGAGTAATTTCCTTCCACATAACTCTCAGTGCTCCACAGGCCGCTCTCACGCTCTTTAATATAATTCATAAAATCATTTGAAAGTCAAAACAATAGTCATATTTATAGAAGAACGATGACAAGCCTGTCATAATAATGTATGGCTGTCCTGAGGCGCTGAAGGTGTGCTAGGTACCATCAGATCTGCTGGATCAGATGAGCTGGATTTGAAATCTGATCAGTTTATGTCCATGCCGTTTATCTTGAACTGTGTCACCATCAGGTCTGATCAAACTGATGAAAGAGCCTTCCGTCAACAGCCCGTCCTTCCCTGTCCAGACCGAAGGGAAATGGGGGGGAAGAATGGGTGCCTGCATCTTGATTTAGGCGCGATGGCAGTAGGAGGACCTGACAGAGTCTCGGGGCTTTCAAGAGGCCAAGAAGGAGGACATCCATCATCCAGCACTGAGCTCAGCCGGGGAGTCTCTCCTCCAGCCACTCCACACCGTGATGGATGAGCATATCACATAGGATTCTTATTATTTCAAAAGAGGCCAAAGGAAAGGCCAGCGAGTTCAAATACTAAGCGATCAGTCGCAGTGGTGGATCAGAGTTTCATCTCGGAGTCTAATCCATTTATGGGCCACTTACACATTCTTGAAGTGGTAGTTGGTTAAGGACAGATATTGTGTGCAGAGGGGAGCGAGAGAAGTACAGTATTCTTCTGATAGGAAGAAAGATGTTAGGGTTAGGAATGTGTCAAAGCTCTCAACAATATAGCTAAGCCAACTTTGATCCTGAAGAGCCACAGTCCTGTGTAGTTTTGATTCGACCTTCACTGTGTAGAAGTCTATCTATTAGGCCAATGACAAAACTAACAGCATGGTCGAAGGTTAAATGCATGTTAGCCTTTTCAGGTGCTTCTGTTTTTCAGCTCCGAATTTAATCTGACTCCAATTTTAAGTGACGGTCAAATATAGACTGTATTTCTAATTGTAAGAAAGGATCACATTCATTGTTTATGACTCAATTTTTAGAGTTTTGATTTAAATCTGATCTCATACTCTTCAGTTATATGTTCATTAGGGACACAATGCCAAGTTGTCACGCCCTGGGATTTGCGTACATTCTCACGGACAGGATCTCGACATTCTGAAGTTAGTCAGAGGATGCAGGGTTAACTAATACCCAATTAGTCCGGTTGCCTCCTGCTCACTCTTACTAAATTACTAATTTAATAATTTCCATACAACTTGCTAGATCAGCGATAACCAGAAATCAAATATTCCCCGCACTGATGTGCCGGCTGCTCCATATCGTGTCATATGCTTAATTTGAATATAATTTACATAGATTAAGGTAGCACCAGTCTCCACGTAATCTACTGGATACAAAAAGATTTCAGGAGAATTCGGAATGAATCAAAATTTAACACTTTATTTTCCAGATGAAAGTGTATCATGCAAATTACAGAATCAAATAATAAAAAGCCAATTCAGAAATGTACAACATCAATTAATCAAAAATAAATCCAAGAGTTAGATGAAGAGAATAGAGGAAATACATTGCAGCATGTAAGTCTCTGATGCAAAAGCTCAGAGACTCACAACGCTGTATTGGGGCATCTTGCTTACAAGATCCCAATGATCTCTTTTGCACCTTTCCCTTAAAGACTCAACTCAGAATGAACAGCCATAAATTAAGACAACAAAAGCTTCATAAATACCCTTGCCTGGTAGTGAGTTTGAGGTGTGAATCATTTGCTCTGGGGTGGAGCATCTGGCAAAGATTTAACAAAGCCAAAAAACAGATCAACATATACAAGTGAGTTGTGAAATATTGCAGTGGAATTGAGACTCTTTTACCAATCACACTAAGACATTTAAAATGATACCAAACATGAATATAGAGCCATGAGATACACCATATAAAAAACTTAAACATTTTGTTTGGAATGTGAGTGAGCTGCTCTGGTGGAGAAGGTAAAGTAAAAGGTCATGAGGGGGGGCTCAGGATGATTTAAATAAAACAGTTAAATGGCTGCTTTCCTGATTTTCTTCCCAGATCAGAAAGCTTATTGTTTTAGTGCCTGACATTTCTTGTGGTCTCACCTCGTAGAATTTTCAAAACTGTTAATTTCCTGTAGTATCTACAGTAATTACTGGCGGCTGTTTGCCAGTAACTTACTTTAAAGGGCCACGAAACCCCCCTGACTCAGCAGGGTGGTTTCATACCTCTAGTTTGGAAAAAGTTATGAAAGTGGGTGTGTCCAGCTCTGTTTAGGTGGGAGTGTTGGTGAAGGGAAAGAGGTAAGATTTTGCATAAAAACGTGAGTTTCCATTTGGGGCAAAATAAAGCAAACACACAGTCGCAGGGGAGAAAAGACAGTGACTGTGTTTACATAGACATCAGTAATTGAACTATTTGCCAAATTCTTAATTTGTCGACTTTAACTGCAGTTTGGCACTTTCACTTTCATTCAGGAATATTTCATGCATGCCCCCTGTGACAAACAAGATATTGTATGCGAGGAACTGCTGGAGAGTGGAGTTTTAATAGAAAGTTTGATACCACACGGCGAATGAGAGAAAAAAATCCTCTGCATTTCTCTGTAACGTAGATGCACTTGTAGCATCAGAAAGCCGTGCGTGTATAGACTATCCTGTCACAAAATGCAGCGAAAATCCTACTCGACGGTAATAGTTTGATTGTGGTGTTTACATGTTTACACTCGGAGAGCAGCATTTACAGCGGATCTTTCAGTCTATAATATTGTACTATAATATAGCAGTGATATTAACATACTGTAAACTTAGTAACTAAATCATTTTGACTGAGGTATGTCTTTAAAAACTGAAGGAGCACTGCTGATGATACAAACTAACTTTGGCATCTGAATGAACAAACAAAGGGCACTGATCAAACACACTTATCAAATCTGTAGCGACAGGACAATCAACACAACCTGGAACCATGTCTTTTTTAAAAGGAGATGAGCGGCAAATCCTGATTTCATCATTTCCAGATGCGAAAGCTCTCAAATAAAAACATTTTCCTTACAAACGCATTTCTGTCGCGTGCACTGTAATCTACACGTGAGTCCAGATGCGCTCTCATAGCAGGAAAATGAAAACAAAACCTTTGTTGCAGCACATTAATAAATGCAACACTGACGACCCATGTCTCCAAATTCTCCTTCTTCCACTTGTTTTGGCACCACAACGTGGTGTCTCTCTGCCGTCTGAACACTGTAACACTGTAGAGCTATGATGCATATTAATGAAGTTACACCACACACAATAGAATGCGCTGATTGGTTTGAACCAAGACTTTCTCATGAATTGATGCTGCACACTCAGAGACGTCACGATGTACTCGCAGGTACAGACAGCCACTCTCCATGCTGGAATACACATAAGTTTCTAATAACCGTGACACAGCTTCAAAAATTAGTTTCAAACCAGAAGAACGCGTTTGCTCAAAATAATGCAAAAACAACCAGTTTTCACTTTTTTTGTGAAATATACGTGTCCTAATAGTGTTTATAGCAGCGTGGGACACATATATGACTGTCAACAGCTCAAAAAATGTGTTTTGGTGTTCTATGACTCTAAGTCAATTACAGCAAAAGTACTGTATTTACATTTACAGCACCATTTATTTGTGTATTTACAGTATTGTGTATCTTTACTGTAAAATATACAGTAATTTTCACAATGCAGTTTTAACATACAGTAACATACCACATAACTGTCCTACAGTACAATGCAGTTCATATTACAGTTAAATACTGAGTAATTAACAAAAAATTTTAAGTGTTGATAAAAATACATGAACAAATCAAAAACCAACTCGCCTTTCTAGTTTGTAGTACCTTATTAGTTGCACCTTGATTAGCTTGTTTATGTTTGTTTGATTTATATTTGGAGTGAAATTCTGCAAGACTGTATAGCTTACATTTGTACATTTACACCTACGCATTTAGCAGATGCTTTTATCCAAAGAAACTTACGCCCGTGAACACACACCTGGAGCAGCGGGCTGCCAGGGGAGCAGTCGGGGGTTTGGTACCTTGCTCAAGGACTCATTGAAGGTGAAAGAGAATGCTGCTTACACACTCTCACCACCTGCAGTCCCTGCCTGAACAGGGACTTGAACCTGCAACCTTTGGATCACAAGTGCAGTCCATTAAACGTGTTTATTATTGTTTTGCATAATTGTTATTACTGTATGTTTTTTTTTATTTCTGTTTTGCTTTGACTATGTTCTTTAATTTTCCCCTCTTCATTTTGACTATGACAATTTCAGCTCACTGTAATTTAATATTTGGTGTATAAGTATTTTTTAGCTCGGTTAAAGTTAAAGGAGTCATGAACTGCTCTATATTTAGTTTTCTTTAAAAGGCACCTATTATGCAAAATTCACTTTTTATAAGGAGTTTGAGCAGTTGTGTAGCAACAGTGTGTGAATATAGCCAGCCTCTAATGGTAAAAATTAATTAGTAATTTTTTTTATAATCACACTTGATAAAAACAGTCTGCAGAAACACTTTGATTGACATTCTCCTTTTGTAGATGTCATCAGAGAGGGAAAGCCCCACTCATTAGTGATGATCTCTTTCTCATTAGCAAAAACAGCCCTGAGTGAGAAGCAGCTGTCTGTCATTAGAGTTTGCTGAAGATAATGTCAGAGACTAAGAGGATTATAAATGTGGAGTTACTGACCTTGTTCTTCAATGCGGAAGTGTGCTTTTTTTCTTTGCGATTGTCTTACAACTTCCGATTCAGCTCCCTAATGGAGAAATGACAAAGGATAATAAACCACAGAAAATAGTCAAACTACTTGCTCTACAAATAATTGTTTGCATGATTATACAGATGCAAGAATGAAAATTATCATATGCATTTGTTTATATGGCAAAATATGTCTTTTTCACCAAAAAGGTCTATGCTGACTCCAAAGGCAGATGCTGATAAGATCAAGGCCTGGTGTGTGGACTTTGTGGGTTTTACAATGTCGTCACATGTTGATTGGTCAGTTTGTATGTATCATTATTTGGGCTTTGGTCACATGGTCAATAAAGATACAAAATAGTTGGTAATTTTTGCTCTGGCTTCTTTCCTGCTCTGCGCTCTGAGTCTATCTTCTCTGACTCCACTGCTATCAGGCTATCGTCGGGGCCTACTCTCTTTTTCTCCCTCCCACTGTCTCTCTTTCTCTCTCCGGTAACTTTATTTTATATTTAAGCTGAGCTAATATCATATGCTTTTATCATTTTGTGTTTTATAATTTTATACAGTTATTAGTAACTAATTCAGTTGTAACCATAGATAATTATTGTTCTTAATTCATTTCATTTTCAAGCATTTGTGAATTTCTTTTGATTTAACTAACACTTAATTGCTCCATATTGCAATACAATACAATCACGTAATAGCAACGCTCTCGCACATTTTTAGCTATTAATATTGCTCTTATTTTCATTTTTGGTATAAGATTGCAGAAGGATGGTTTTACTAGAAATGTATAGTTTTTCACCATCATACTGTTAACATTTTTAGTCATTAGGCTGAACTACAGTTTGAACTGCTGTAGTTAAAACCCATTCCTTACACAGACAAAGCAGAATAATATAATAAGAAAACGTCAGTTTGCAACATCAAGCAGCAAAACAAGCTGTTTTTAACGTCTTAAAATGAATGGAAGTGAATAAGACTGGAAGTCTTGAGCCAAAAAGATTCAAATGGTAGCACCCGCTCTGTCACGATCACCAGCGATCTTCTCTCCATAGATCGCTGGTAAACTTGTACAAACACTTATGGACTACAAATCCGCCATCTAATGGACTACAACCCTATACATGCACTCTGCTCACACACACGTTCCTCATCCTGACTGATTGCACACACACCACCGGAGGATTGTCAAAGACTGATTACACACAGTATATAAGCAGCACACACACACACACTCACTCCGGGGGTATCTGTTATCAGTTTGCAGTTACATTTCTAAGCGTTTCCTTGTCTTGTTCTTGCCGTGTTTTGACCCTCGCCTTGATTATTTGTTTCTTCCTGTCCGCTGCCATCCTTGTGACCATCTGCCTGGTTTATTGACTATGATTCTGGATTTCCCTCATACATCTGTTTGCTCCTATATTGATCTTTGCGTGCCTGACCATCCCTTTAATAAAGTCCTGCATATGGATCCCTCCTTGTCAGATCTATCATTACACGCTCGTACGTGAAAAATAAGTTGAATAAGATGCACAAATGGAGTGGTTTGGAGTAGTCCATTATAGAGTGGTTTCTTCTGAGGCACTTTTTTCATATTTTCAGGTTTTTACAGAGATAACATTAGTCCTGTTTTGAATCTGCTACTATGCTGTTGCACAGGCATTTTTAACCCCTCTCTCTTTTGAAAAAAAACCACGATCTGATTTGAATTTAAAGTGGCAGTCACCAAAATCGCACAATTTGCATCAAAGCCTAAAAGGTGCAGTTTCAAAGAGATAAAAAAATTGTGGGGTATCTTGCGCTGAAACTTCATATACACACTCTCACTCTAGAGATATGAGAGACTTACATCTTGTAAAAAGGGGCATAATAGGTCCCCTTTAATGTTATTTTTTGCTCTGTTCCTCTCATCACAAGAATCCTCAGAATCCCCATCCTCAGAACAAACAGTTTAATTATATAACTTGGTGTCATCCATTAAGTATGTTTACATGGACACCAATAATCAAATTTTAATACAATTAAGAAAACACTCTGATTAGGAGTCTACCATGTAAACAGCGATTTTTGATTAATTTATTACGATTAAGCTTATAATCGAACTAAACAGAAATCAAATTAAGACATGTGGAGTATACTGATTTTATTGGCATTATTGAAGTGCAGTAAAGATGTGAAACACCACAATCAAACTATTACCATCATGTAGGATTTTTGCCGCATTTTGTGAGAAGATATTCCATACACACAGGGCTGTTTGACACTATTCTCTGCATCCGTGAAGGACTACAGACACCTGCATCGCGAAATGCGGAGGTTTTATTTCCCATACAGCGTGTGGTATCAAATTCTATTAAAACAACACTCTTCCAGCAGTTCATACTCTCATCCAATATCTCTTTTGTCACGGGGAGCATTAATGAAATGTTCCTGAATGAAAGTGAAAGTGCCTAACTGCAGTCAAAGTCGACAAATTAAAAATTAAACACCCAAAATTACATGGAACTGCGGAGGAAATGTGGTTAGCACTGTGACGCAGTGATGTTAATAAAATTATGTGCTATAACATGTTAAACGGGATCATGAAAGGAACATTCAAAAAGCAACTCATGACACCTTAATCATATTATTGTCGTATTCAGATTAAGGCAAATTATTTGGTTGTCCATGTAAACGTAGTGAGTGTTATCTATAGTGTTAGTTATTGAAAATTGAATGATAGTGTTATTTAGTGTTCTTATTTAGATTATAGTCAGAATCATGTGTTAAAGTGAATCATGTGTCGAAGCAAGCCCTATATATACAGTATGTGATTTTGTCAAGGTGTAAAATTTCATGTCCATACAAGGTATGTTACAATGAAAACAAATAGTTTGTTAATGTAAAAAAAAGAAGAAGCGCATTTTAAAGCTCAGTGGTTCTGGATGCTCCCTCATCTGAGGGTTCATGAAATCCAGCGGGCTAATTAGCACCTACAGTATGTGCCATCTGTGGTATAAAAATAGACTTTGTGTGCTAAGTTGGGCACCTCACATAATTTTTTTTTGGAATCTGCTTAACAAAACAAAAAAGTCCTAATTCAATTATGCTTGCAAATAGGCAAACATATTATTTTACTGACATAATGCAAGATAGCTGGAAGAAAGGAAGCTTTGGTTGTTTTTAAGACATATGGGCCACAGATCTGATTTGTAGTCTAGACTGTCCCCTCGTGTCCTCACATGTTCTTGAGTCACAGCGAGAGCCACAGACAGAGATAGGAAAGAGCTGATGGAGATGTTTGAAAATTTGAGGCAGAAACGCAATGCTGCGCTATGTCATTTATCTGTGAAGTGATTCTCAGAGAGCTGTGGCTTTCTATAGTGTCGCAGGGCTCAGGTAACTTCATCCCAAAGACTGGACTATATTCCACGGATCAGTTTGCTGGGTTTCTTTCTTTCACATTTCATTTTTTTCTCTTCACATGCTCAAATGGGAATATTTTATGACAAGCGTAATTCTGAGTAGCAGCAGTTCTTGTTATCTTGAGTTGTAAGGCTGTGTCACCAGAGGACTGGCTTTTTTTCTCTTTTTCTTTTTTTGGAGAAGTGTTCTTTGATTCTAGTCACCATCTGGTATGCCTTCATAGCCTGGGGACACAACTGATAAAAGGCACCATCCCAGATGAAAGTTTCATGGGCTACTGTACCTGTATGGCTGAGACGGAGAAAGAAAGAGAGAGGAGTCCGAAGAATGATCCATGCCCTGAGGTAAAGATTTGAATGATTTATTTTGCCAGTCTATTTAGTGGGCCGGAGAAGCCTTGTGGATTTCTTCAAGGGCTTTGTTGTACTATTGTATGTCCTTTGCTGATGAAATTGTATTTGAAGGAAACCTACATGTTCAGGACTAGCTAACTTCTGTTCCTCAACACAGACAACGCTTTTGATTTAAGAAAGAAAGTAGAACTCTACCACAGATTTTCTTTCTCTTTTGTTTTGGTTCAAAGGTACACATCAGTTCCACCATATAAGTACAAATCTCACTAACAACTGCAAAACTCCCCCAAACACTGTACCGCAGAATATATGTTTCATGCTGGTTGGTACAGTATAGCACCATTTTTGGTCTCATTCTATTGTAAGGTTTGACTCTTTCTGGTAACTATTAAAGTTATAGTTGAACTAAAATATTTAATTATTACACTATTACTAACATATTACCATTATAATGTTCATTTGTTAATTTTCTATCGGCTTAGTTCCTTATTTATCAAGGGTTGCCACAGCGGAATGAACCGCCAAAATGTTTTACACAGTGGATGCCCTTCCAGCCACAATACTATTAAAATATATTACTATTATACTTTGCCTTTTGCCTAGGGTATTTTTTACTCTATTTTGTTCCCCCTCATCAAAGTACTGTTTAATTATATATCTCAGCACCATTTATTATATATATATATATATAATAACTTTTATACTATTAAGAATATATTACTATTAAAATATTCATTCATTCATTTTCCTGCAGCTTAGTTCCTTATTTATTGCAGCTATTCCAGCATTCCAGCAAGACTATTAAAATATATTACTATTATATTGCCTTTTGCTTAGACTGTTTTTTGCTCTGTTTTGTTTCCCCCTCATCACACTACTGTTTAATTATATATCTTAATGATATATCTATTAAAATATATTACTATTATATTTTGCCTCAATAAACACCCTATTTGTTGCTTATTAATAGTTAGGAAAGTGGTAGATAAGTATGATATTGGTATGATTAGGGAGAATATGATCATGCAGAATATGTTATTGATAAGTAAGTATATGTAACTATATGTAAATGCTAATAAGTTAATAGTGAGCCATTTTTTTTCTTTACAAATAATTCTTAATTTATTCTTATTATATTTTATACTTTTGATTTGTTGAAAACATTTGTTTGAAAACACTACACATAAAGAGTGCTTTTGAGAAAGACATTTCCCAAAATGTTCCATCGTTGCTAGTTCAGCAATTTGGCAGAGTGAATTGTTTTAGAAAAGTTTCTATAATAATTTTACAATAATGGTTTCCAGTAGCGCAAAACAAAACAAAATATTGTAAAATTGTGGAATAATTAATATAAAATAAAGTATTAAACAAAGTCACATGAAAACAGTAATAAATCTTTTTCTGTGTGAGTGAAACAAAGAACATCAAATATACTGATACATTCATCCTTACTGTTTCTGAATTCTTCACTGTAAAAAATACAGGGTTCAACACAATTCATTCATGTTGTCCCAACACAAATTGATTAAGTAAACTTAACACTTTTAACAAATTTATATGGATTGAACATAAAAACATTAAGTTGTCTCAATGAAATCTCAAGAATTGTGTTGATTCAGCTCATTTTAATTAAGAAAAAATTTATAAAAATAATTATAAAAATATATATTTTTGAGTGCTGTAATACCATTTTAATTAGTTTTTTTACTTTACCTTTTACTTAAATAATTGCACTGAATAATGTTTTAAGCTTTAGCTTCACATTAAAGCTAAACATTCTTTTTTGAACAGTCTCACATCAAAGCTATTGCACAGCGATTGATAACTTTTTAAATTAGATGGTTGCACTCAAAACATGTTTAAACTTCCATGCCAGGTTTTAAAAATCACACAATTTCCTATGACTGAACTTGTACAGTGGCTCAGTGGTTAGCAATGTCATCTTATAGCAAGAAGATCGCTGGTTCCAGTCCAGGCTGAGTCAGTTGGCATTTCTGTGTGCAGTTCTCCTTATTAGTTTTATTTTGGCTAAATTAAAAGCAGTTTTAAATTTTTTATAAACATTTTAAGGTAAAAATTATTAGCCCCTTTAAGCTATTTTTGTTTAGATAGTCTAAAGAACAAACCACTGTTATACAATAACTTGCCTAATTACCCTAACCTGCCTAGTTAACCTAATTAACCTAGTTAAGCCTTTGAATGTCACTTTAAGCTGTTTAGAAGTGTCTTAATATTTTAAATATTATTTACTGTCATCATGGCAAAGATAAAATAAACCAGTTATTAGAAACCATCAGAAAACCTGAGATAAAAATATTTCTGCGTGTTAAAATCAAAAACATTTTTTTTTCCTGTATGAAAAAAACAGACTAGAATAATTTAAAATTATGACCAGAGAGATGTTCCCATTTGTAAAGCATCAGTTTCACAGCCAACTTGTTCAGCAATACACTGGCTACCCATTTGAATAAAAAGGGGTTTGTGAAGTCTATTGCTTTTCAAATCAAACAGAACAAATCAAGTATTGGAATTAAGAGATACAATGTTTGCTTTTCTCTTTAAAGTTGCTTTAATTTCACCAGAGTCTCTAAGGAAAGCAAGACAAGCAAAACTGCAATTCAAAGCCTGCTGACTGTAGACAAAAGCTACTGTAAATGCTGCTTTCTTGTTATTTCATTTAGTTCATTTCATCTTCACGCTCCAATAGAGAGGTCACCAATGTTTAAATTCAGAAGAACTGATAAGACAGAACAATCAAAAAAGTACAGCTAACTGCCTCAGATTGGTTCAACATAATTTGGATGTGGTTATTTTAAGCACAAATTCACAAAAAAGTTACTGTAACTTATGATTAAGATTAGGTACCAAAATTGCAAACACTGTGTTATATTATATACCGTAAATTCAATTCAATTCGGCAGGCCCAATGAGATTAATTACAAATATAATAAATGCATTGAAAGCTTACATTTAAACTTTACTATAAACATTATCAATATATTCAAATCCAAAAATATCATTTGTTTTCCATTTTATTATTCAGAAATCCAGCAAACGCAAGATGGAGGAAAATTCTGAGATGAGCAACTTTAAAATCAGACTTCAAAATGTCCTAAAGTTCATTACGCAATATGCAGTGAATATGCAAAACACTCTGGTTCAGCAAAATGAACAGAAAGGCCCTCTAGGGTCCACAGTGTGTTAGATCCAGCAATCCATGAGGATATGATTAAAGAAATAAGCCCTGCGCTTAAAATTCTGCACTGGTTTATTTAGAAAAATCTTTTAAAAATTATTTTTAGGTTTTAATCAAGCTGATAAATATTTGCAGTGCTTTGATGAACCACAACGGATTGGCATTCCTCTTCCACCTTAGCGCAACTTTACCCTAAACTTTTTTGAGAAGGATGTACTTTGCCTTTGAATGAATTATAGATGAAGTGTTTGGTTCTTTTGATTTGCTGCATCGCTCAGTGCTAATATGCTGAATGTGGCTACTGTTTTCATGCTGTTCAGGGCTGAGCTTCTGTAAACCTGAAGTAGACGCTTCAATATCAGTGTATTTTAGGTTAGGCTTTGATTTTGAGACATTTTAATAATTATAAGTAACTTTGCATTTACTACAAATACCATGGTTAAACTATTGCTAGTCTAGTGTACCATGCACTGGTGTAGTACATTTTCGAACAGCACACTTTAAATTATGTAGTACCTACTGTACATAATTCTACCTATAAATATCAAAAGGTATGCTATTATACTGTCTAGGTACTAATATGTACCTTTACGATATTTTGATGGACAATTTAGGTACACATGTGTACCTTTTTGAAAAGCTACCACCAGTGACAGTTTGTGTTTTTGAGAGTATGGCTAATCTGAGGTTATCTTGGTTGATCTACAATAACCATGGTGTTTTGGTTTTATTTGGATGATGGTTAACCATTGATAATTTTCATAAAGGATTGGTTGCTTCACAGAATGTGCTTTTGAAGTGTTGTCAAACCCACTTAAGCATTTTTAGGCTTGTTGTTTTGTTCATAAATCATTTACCAGAGTTAATAATGGTAATGAATAGTTAGTAATGGATAGTTAGTGTACAGTTCCCACATAAACATATAAGCATCTTTGCTTGTTGTTTAGATTTTTGTTCTTGTCACTTCATGGGAATAATAACGGTAATGGATAGTAAGTAATAGATAGTTAATGGATAGCAAGAAATACATTATTTTGCTCTAACATTTGGTAAACTAGGATCTTGCTGTATGTTTAGCAAGATCTGGCAATGCAAAAAACAACAAGGCATCCAAAAAAGTATATATATATGAAGGTTTATGAAAATAATAAATTTTAGCATATTATTATTATTATTATTATTATTATTATTATTATTATTATTATTATTAATATTATTATTAAATTTAAGCTGTATTTTTGTTAACAAATTAATATAAAGTTTTAAATGCTAAAAATAAATGATTTTGTTGTTTCATTATGATCATGCTGGTAATAAAATCTCCCAGCAGACACACAACGTCATAAGACGTAAATAGTAGGTTAATATTATGTCACCAGCGTCTAAGGACAATATTATTTTGACGTCCAATAACGTGAAATGACATCGATATTTTGTTGATTTTAGATTGTGCTGGAAAGTGACCCAAATCCAACATTGAGCCAACATCTTAAACCACGTCAAATACTAACATTTATTTGGCAGGTATGGCAACCAAATATTAATCATAAAAACGACAATAACAGATTCCAAATGCAAATAGCACACTTGAAATGAACTTTGGACCTTTTATCTGCTCATTGTAATTGGGATAATGAGGGAATAACACACACCTGGCCATAGAAGAGCTTAGAAGCCAATTGTCCAATTATTTTTGGACCCTTAACAAGTGGGAGGCACATATGCAAACTGTTGTAATTCCTACAGTGTTCACCTGATTTGGATGTAAATACCCTCAAATTAAAGCTGACAGTCGCAGTTAAAGCACATCTTGTTCGTTTTATTTCAAATCAATTGTGTTGGTGTATAGAGCCATAAATGTTAGAACTGTGTAGACGTCCAAAAATGTATGTACCTAACTGTGTGTAT